>CAUYUJ010017922.1:125000-220212 GCA_963575745.1 Prorocentrum cordatum
CCTAGGACAAGGATAAATCAGTTCCAGAACGCTCTCAGAGCTCTCCGGAACGGTTCGAGAAGGCCGCGGCGCCCGAGAGATCCTCCGGAGCCGCCAGATCTTCGAGATTGTCGATTTATCCACACCCGAATTGATTTTCGTCCTGGCTTCGTCTTAGAAGTCGCAATGCCACTTTCCTGCCCGGGCCCCTAGGGGTAAGATGCGCCAGAACTTCCCGCGATGGCTTCTAATTCTCTGCGCTGTACGGGGAGGCCGCGGCCTAACGGGAGGCAGACCATGTCGTTTGCTGTCTCTCCGGTCAGCGCTTTTGAATCCAGGGGGGTGTACTTTACCTGGAGACGAGCAGGCTTTGCATCGCTCGGACGCGTGCATTTTTCCCCGGCGAGGACAACCGAGGAGCATGTTGGGCCATCTCGCGAAAGATACACGCACGAAGCCGAAAAATGCACGGGGGGCATGGATGTCCGAGCGATGGCGAGCAGGAGGTGGAGTGGGAGCGAGGGCGGCCACGTGTTGCCCCATCGCACGTGGGCCAAGACCGAGGCAGCACTGCATCGGGGCCGCGGGCGACCCGGACAGCTTAGCGCCCCACGAGAGGCGGGAAGCTTTGGGCTGGTGAGAGGTTGCGGGAGGGGTCAGGACAGGAGAGGCTCAGGAGAAGATCGGGAGCCGGAAGTGAGCTCTGGCCGCGGCTTCTCGTCGCCTGTTTTCTTCGAACGGTGCTTGCGCTAAAGGGGGTCTTGTGCTCTAGAGATCCAGAGGTGTCTCCCGTGCTTCTTCTGCAGCGGCTGCGTTGGCCCTCCATGACTTGCCATCCTCTGGCTTCCCGCCCACTTGGTCGTGTCTCCCCTGTTTCGTCTCCGGTGGCAATTCGGCATTCTACGCCTGCCCCACGCAGGGCCACACACGCTTAGGGTTCCGCACGCGTAGGGTTCCGCTCGCACGGGGAAAGTTCCACACACACACGCACACACACACACACACACATGAGGCTCAATGCACACAGCGCTCCACACACGAAGGGCTCCACAGGTAGAGTTCCACGCCCATCGGGCTCCACCCGCGTGCTGCGCGAATGAATCCGTTGGTGCCCCCGCGCTCGCACCGGAACGTGTTCCCTTCTCCTTCGCCTCCGCCGCACGGGCTCGTGCGGCCCTGCCCCCGCCACCGAGAGGGTCGGAGGAGTGCGGCTGGCACGAGGGCCAAGAGCAGCCCTTCTCTTCGGAGGGGCACCCTTGTGTTCTTCGCGTCTGATCCCCTCCCCCCCCCGGCCGCCCGCTCTGCCCCCTTCCCACTCCTTGCATGCTGGCCAATTCGCTTGTCGGTGCCCCCGTCTGGATCTATCGCTGGTGCAGCCAATTCTGCCTCGCCGCTGACGGAAAAAATGCTCTTCGCGTATGGGCTCGCCACCTTCGACTATTCTTCGTCTCTTGGGGCTTTGGATATTCGGCGAGGGGGCTCGTTTTTTCTTGACCCTCGTTCTTGTATCCACGCTCCGCCTGTAGGACAAAGGGGGAAGGGGCGCCTGGACAACTCGACCTGTCGGCGATGCATCGCCGAGTCCAGGGCTCCTCCTCCTCCTCCTCCTCCTCCTCCCTCCTCCTCCTCCTCCTCCTCCTCCTCCTCCTCCTCCTCCCTCCTCCTCCTCCTCCTCCTCCTCCTCCTCCTCCTCCTCCTCCTCCTCCTCCTCCTCCTCCTCCTCCTCCTCCTCCTCCTCCTCCTCCCCCCTCCTCCTCCTGGCGAAATTCGTCCCATCCTCGCACCCTTCTAGTCCTACAGGTGGCCTCCTCGTCGCCACGGCCGGGCGCGGCTCGGCAAACGAGCCAGCATGCACCCCGAGGGGTCTGGGAGGGAAATTTTGAGCTGATTTTCGCGAGGAGGGAGGGCCTCCTCCTCCTCCTCCTCCTCCTCCTCCTCCTCCTCCTCCTCCTCCTCCTCCCTCTCCTCCTCCTTTTCCTCCCTTTTCTCCCTTTCCTCCTCCTCCTCCTCCTCTTCCTCCTCCTTCTCCTTTCTCCTCCTCATCCTCCTCCTCCTTCTCCTCCTCCTTCTCCTCATCCTCCTCCTCGTCCTCCTCCTCCTCCTGCTTCTCCTCGTCCGGGAAGTGAACCAGGGACTAGGAGAACGCGTCGAAGGAGATCAACGTTTTCAGATGTTCCAAGAAGGGCCCAGAGGTTCCCAAGGGATTGCGTATTGTTTCATATGGTTCCACACAAGTTTCCCGTGTCTGAGGCGCGTTTCGGCGGCAGGTCAGCGGTCGGACCGGAACGCACTTGTGGAAGTCGCTTTTTGTGACCTAGGCATCGCACCGAGTGGGCAGGCGCCAGGGGAATGTTTTACCCTCCCCTTCCACCCCCCTTGAAACGGAGGGGCGGGTCGGACCCGCATGATGGACCAATCGCACCGAGTGAGAACCATTTCAACCAGCCGCGAAGACGACTGGTACCAATTACAGCCCGCCATCTTTAGCCTTACAACAGAAGTATGCTTGCGAAACGGTTTAGCACGATCCAAGAACAAAGGATGTTCTTCAATGCAAACATGTGTTACGAAAAGCACCATGAGCGCCAAAGTTACCAGTGGTATGCTTTGTTTCATGTGTGGGTTGTGTAGTAAATAATCAGTTCTCCGTTGCCACAGTCGAGCTGTATAGTCATGTTCGATGTTGTGAGGGTTGTACGGTTCTGATAGGAAAACCAAAGTCGTTCGTTTAATCTAGTTTTCATGCGGAGATTGTACGGCTTTCGTTGGAGAATTCGGTAGGTTTCATACGCGAATTGTGTTGCATTCGTGCGGGAAGTGTGTATGCTCATCCAGGAACAGTGTATTTTCAATTGAGAAGTGTATAAATTATCCACACAAGACGCGTGTCTAATTAACATATGAGAAAGGCACGGTTGTCATATTCGGCAGGGCGCGTTCTGTTCTTCTGTTCGGTGGACGCTTGGAAGGGGTGATGGAGATTCGAACCAGAGGTTCCCCCTCAGAATTTTCAAGGTGGGGTGGGGTTCGTACCCCCCCCCCCCCCACAATACTCGCTGGTGGGAAGCGACGACGCCGGGTGCCAGCGCCTGCGCCTGCGCTGACGGCCACGACGACAAAGACGACGACAACGACGATGGCGACGACGACGAATGACAGGGACGGCTTCGATGGACGACGATGACGATGACGACGATGATGATGATAATGATGATCATATTGATGATGATGATGATGATGATGACGATGATGATGATGATGATGATGATGATGATGATGATGATGATGATGATGATGATGATGATGATGATGATGTTGCTGCTGATGCTGGTGCTGATGCCGATGCTGGTGATGATGTTGACGATAATGACGATGACAGTGAGCATGATGATGTTGACGATGGTGGGTATGAGCATGAGAATGAAGATTACGACGACGACGATGGTTTTGTGACGATGAGTATGAGTATTACGATGGCGATGGCGATGATGACGATGATGATGATGGTCATGTTGCTGATGATGAGGAGGATGGGGATGCGAATGAGTATGATGATGAAGATGATGATGAGGATGAGGACGAGGATGAGGATGAGGATGCTGATGATGGTGATGATTAAGATGAGGATCAGGATGAGTATGATGGTTTGCCAGCGGCGAGCGGGTGGGGGAAGGTCGACCCCCCCTTGTGCTGGCGCCAGCGCCGCGCCGCCGCCGCCGTGGTTGTCCCTGTAGTCGGCGTCGTCGCCGTCGTCGTAGTCGTCTTCGTAGGCGTTCTTTCCTGGCGGCGAATAGGGTTTATAGTGGGGACCGGAAGGAGAATCTTCCTCTGCGTCCGGGCGCGCCGAATGTTAGGGGAGCGGGGGCTGGGGAGAGCGATTGGTTCCGACGTGTCGCGGGATGTTTCCGAAGCAAGCGTCCACGAAACATGTTCTCTCAAATTCCATATGTCACTGTTTTCACCTGAAAGTTGCCTTGTAAAGGTCTCGTATTGTGGCGTGGGAACGGTGTACTCTGCATGTGCTTGAAGGTTTCTTCCGTATGAGACTCGTGTACTCTCCAAACATGAATTTTTGAATATGTCATATGATCGGGTATAGTTCTTAGCGAAGTTGTACAGTTGTCAGTCAAAAATTGTTAGGGTGCAAACGGTAAGCATACTGCATGGAAAAAGACAGCTTCATTCGAGGCGCGGCAAGTTTCTGTATGATAGAACTTGCGAGAAGTGTAGGAGTGATTTAGGTGCACAGATTTGGGGGTCGCAGAGAGATCGTCTGCACTTAAAGATGAAAAATGTAATGCTGTCACACGAGATGGGTACAGGTGTCGTTGTAAATTGATCCAAGTTCCACACGGGAGCTGTACATGTTGCCATTGATAATCATATGGTTTGTCATGTGAGACACATAGATTTCAGAGTAGATCTGCAGACTACCTAAGTGGGACATGTATTGTGGCCATGAGATTACATAGTTTTCGCCAGAAAGTGCAATTTTCATACACGAGCTACCGATGTGTCAGATGAGAGTTGCGTAGCTTCTGCACGGTGACTGTGAAAGTTGCTTTGGAAAACTATGCACGTAACATGAGGTCGCTATAGTGTGCTACAAAATGGGTTCTGTAATTCCCATATGAAAAAACGGTGCAGTTGTCAGTCGGGAACATCATGCGATGGTCTTGTGAAAAAAAAGAGTCTGTTTTCTCTTGAAAAGAGTCAGGTTTCGCTTGAGACCTGTATGGGTCCCATGCAGCAAATTCAGTGGTTTCACATGGGACTTGTCTGGGTGTCATTTGGGAGGCGTACAGCTTTCAGGTTGGAGCCGCTTGTGTTTCAAGTGAAAGCTGTACTGCCTTGCGCATTAGAGTTGCAACGCTAGCACATGCCAAGATATGACTACTCCCTTTTTGTCCAAACGGGGCTTGTGTTGACTCTGCAATAGACTTGTACACTTTCCCGTTGGACGTGCATAAGTTTCACTTGGGAGTTGCACAGGTCCAGTATGGCAATTATGTAGCTGTCATGTTGTCAAGTGCATCGGGAAATTGTCCCAGTAGCACCTGCAATGGTCTTGTAACATGCGTGGTTAGAGTAGTGGTGCTATGAAGGTTTTACGAATATAAATAACACTGGTCGCACAAATAGCGGTTATAATGGTAGTAGTACTCGCAGTGGTAGTAATGTTTTAGACGCTTCGCGTAAACCAAACGGTGTTCCTGGCTGCTGGTCCGCAGACACCGCCACAGCCTGGCCGTGTTTGAAGCTGCCGCCTGCATGATGGAACGCGCCCATACGTGGATTGCTCAAGAGTGGTTCAGCTTTCTTGTTCAGCCATGTGAGGTTGTCACCGTCGGCATGCAGCATTGGTACGGTACACTGCTTGCGCAGCCCCGCGCTTTGCCACGATCGGTGGCACGACTACCTCTGGCGCCTGGCGCGACAGGGTACACTTCGCTCGTCTTCCTGGTGGTCTCGCCTCTGGGATGGCTGCATTTCGGCCGCCTGGCTCTCCTGGCAGTTCCTGCAGCCTGCCTTCAGCCCCCGGCGCCGCTCAGCGTCCTTCGGCGGCATCTGTGGCAGCCGTGAGTGCGCTCGCTGGATACTTAGGTCCCGCCCGTAGCCCAGGTCGACCTTTGACGCCGCCTGCGCTTTCGCTTGTGGCTGCGACGAAAAAAGGAAACCAACCGGCCAGTCCAAAAACGATGCCCAGACGACTTTCTTTGATCAGGGATAGGGATGTGGATAGGCATGCAGTGGATTGAAGGCTGGGTAAGACGTCATACCCCAAGAGGGGTAGGATGGAGGAGGAATCGGATGAGCAGGAGGAAGAGGCAGAGTAGGAGAGGGGATGGGGAAGCAGGGAAGAGAAAGGAGAAGAAATAGGCGGATGAGGAAGAGGAGAAGGATGAGAGTGAGCAGAAAGACTTAAAGTTGGTTGGATGCCTCTCGGAGTGGATTCGGATTTCTTCCGAGAGATTATTGGAGTCCTTTTTGGGGTGTTTTGGAAGCTCAGTTGGCAGTCCCTGGGGCGTCATGGGTGCCTCTCTGGGGAGCCTTTCGGGGCCTTGGGGGTCTCTGAGTAGCCTATTGGGGGCATCGTTGGGGGACCTTGGGGGCCGTCTGAAGGCATCTTGGGGCCGTCTCGGGACAACCTTGGGCGCCTCGGGGGCCATCTTGGAGGAGATCGATCAAAGAAGGAGGGCTTCATTTACGCATTCCCCCCCCCAGTGTCGGCAGCACACTCTGGAACTGCCGAAGCCCCTACACACGAATTAATGAACAAGAAAAACAACATGAATGAAATGATATGGTTCTGGGGGGTATCTTCGGGGCCTCTCAGAGCCTCCTGGGCACCTTTCGGGGCCGTCTTGGGGCACTCTTGGGAGACTCGGGGGCCATCTTGGGGCCCTTGCAGGAAATCGATCAAAGGAGGAGCCGTAATACATTAGGGTTTCCTCCCCAGGAAACCTAAATGTGGCCACAACCTACGTAAGTAAAATCAATGGTGTTGGCCTTCTCGCCGAGGCCTCTCGGAGTATCTTGGATGTCTCTGGGGGGTCTATTGGGAGCCTCTGGGGGGTATATTCAGAGCCTTTGGGGGGCCTCTTAGGGACCTCTTGGGGCCTCCGGGGCACCTCTTGGGGCCGTTTTGGGTCTCGGGGCACCCGCGCGCCCTTGGGAGCTTCGGAGGCCATCTTGGGGCCATCTTGGCGGAGATCGATGGAAGAAGGGGCAGGTTCCAATGAGGCCCCGCCCAGCTCGGCGACGGATACGCTCTCCAGACCCGCCGGGCTTCAGTGGGTCCCGATCCATCCTTACCCGAGGCTGTCCTCATCCTGCCTTCTTATTACGTGGGCCGCTGTGTGGCTCGGGGAGCCGACTCCGATCGCCGCCGTCGCCGCCCACGTCGTCGATGGCGCCCGCCGCCGCCCTCTGTGCCGCCAGGGGCCGCGTGTTCCTCTCCGCCGCACTCCTGCGGCAGCGGCTTGCCCGCGGCGCCAGCGGCCAGCGAAGGCCGCACGGGCCGCGCCCGCCTCCGACGCGGCACGACGACGACGTCGACGACGGCGAAGCCGACGACCCCAGACGTTGTGAAAAAATCCAGACGGCATGCTGTTGTTGTGCTCTTGCTCGCCAGAGCACGTGACACGTGTGCAGAGCTACACTGTCACGGCCACGTGCTCCTGCGGTTTCGCTGCGTTCCTGCTCTGAACGCACACCGCTTGAGGCGGCGGAGAGCCTGAGAGAGCCATCCAAAAGACAGCTTCTCGTTGTGGAAAACATCCAGCCGAAGGTTTTTGTTGCGATGTTCGACCTCGGGGGGCCCTCACCGCAGACCCCGGGACCGTCAACAAAAAAAGCAATGTGCAAAGTTGGTGTTGGGGAAGGGGTGCAGATCTCCAGTGAGTCCCCGTGCGAAGAGAAACGCAAGCAGTAGCAACAACAGCAGCAGCAGCAGCAGCAACAACAACAACAGCAACAGCAGCAAAAACACCAGCAACAATCATTGTAATACTCTTCGCTCCTATCTGCTCACGTGCCCATCAATACGTATGTCCCAAACCCTCGGTACCCGCCCTCGTCGTCTTCGATCGTACCCCTTTGGGGGCATATCTTCCTTACCCGCCACGTGTATGCAGCGCAGCCCCTAAAACAAGGGAAGAGAGGACGGGTGGAAGGGGGAGGGATAAGAATGGGACACGAGAGAAATGAGCAGGAGGGGAGCAAGGAGCAGAAAACAAGTGGTAGAACCAGACGGGCAGATCGGGTGGGCAGACTCATAGCGGGCAGGTCGGGAAGGTGGGCCCAGGCGACGAGGTCGAGCAGGCGGGTTGCTGAAGCGTGGGTCCTGCATGAATCGCGAGGAAGTCTCGAGCGATAGCGCGATTCCCAAGTAAATCGTGAGAAAAGCCAGCGTGGGCCACGAAAGGCATGAAATCCGAGACCACAGGGCAGCGACGGGGCCGCTGAGGGCAGCACCGGGGCCACGAAGGGCAGCGAGGGGGCCACAAAGGGCGACAGCGGGGCCACGAAGGGCATGCATATGGGGCCACGACGGGCGCGATCGAGCGGGGGCCACGAAGGGCAGTCGTATACGGGGCCACAAAGGGCGACAGCGGGGCCACTGAGGGCAGCAAAGGGGCCACGAAGGGCAGCGAGGGGGCTACGAAGGGCGACAGCGTGGCTACGAAGGGCATACGTTTGGGGCCACGACGGGCGCGTGCGAGCGGGGCCCCGAAGGGCATATAATGCGGGGCCACAAAGGGCAGCGACGGGGCCACTGAGGGCAGCAACGGGGCCACGAAGGGCAGCGAGCGAAGGCGACCGCGGAACCAGTACGGGCAGCGAGGGGCATCGAAGGCGGGCGAAGGGCAGCGAGCGGCGACTGCAGTCATTAGCGGGCTGGTCGGGCGGGCGGGCAGGCCCCGACGGGCGAGTCGAACGGTCGGGTCGTTGAAGCGTGAGTCCTGCTTGAACCGCCAGGGAATATGTAGTGGGAGCGCGATCCCTGAGTGTCGAGGACCGGCATCTGACTAAAGTGTTAGGAAATATCGAGCGAACCGGTTCGGTGGTAAGTTGCGAGGAAGTCCCGAGCGAGAACGCGATTCCGCAATAAATTGTGAGAAAGTATCAGGCGGGAGACGCGATTCGGTGGTAAATTGCCAGGAAGTCCGAAGCGAGAGCGCGATTCTTCAATAAATTGTGCGGAAGTATCAGGCGGGAGCCGTTGTTGTTAACCGGGGGCCAACGACACAGCTTGCGGGGGGGGTCAACAATAATTATTTTCAGAAGTGAGACTTCAACAACAACAGCAGCAACAACAACAACAACGACAAGAACAACAACAATCAGTTTACCCTCACGCGCTATGTTTCCACACGAAGCATACGACCATCATGATAACCATCCACATCATGGGGGACTCTTCTTCTATAGCGGGGTCCGTTATTCCCATTCCCAGGTCTCTCGCCCAATGATGTCTTGCAAACACCTCATTCCAGGAATTTAAACATATCCCGCCTAGAGAACACATGCCCGTGCCTTCCTGCGCCGATGCGAGACCGTCAGTGGAACCCCAGCGAAGGGTAAAGCACAAGGAAGTATCGAACGACAGGATTGCCTTGGTGGGGATGGGGGCTGTCGGCGGTGAGGCAAGGGCTTGGCCCTGAATAGAAAGGGAGGAAGTCTCGAGCAGGGCTGCTGTTGTTGATGGGAGCGGCGCCAATTCTGAAGAGAGCCGGGCGCTAGTCCAGCGTAAAGCAAAACGAACTCTCGAGCGGGAACGTTGGTTTTGTTGGGACGGCGGCTTTCGGCGGCGAGGAGGAACACCGCCTTGAATAAGAAAGGAGGAAGCATCGAGCGGGAGCCGTAGTTTTGTCGGGACGGGGGCTGTCGGCGGCGGGGAACAGAACCGTCCCGAGGAAAAAGATAGGAAACCTCGAGCGGGAGTGGCGCCGCATCCAGCGTACGCTGGTCGTGGGCAGCGCGGAGGTGATCCTTAGCGCCTGCTAGGCGCCCACGGCGCAGGCCCGCGCGTCGCCAGAGAGGTGGCCGCAGGGCGCCGCCGGCTCGACTCCAACGGCGGTTCCCACCAGTGCAGTAGTCCCGTGGCCGGCGGGAGGCGACCGCCGCCGGCCACTCCGCGACTGGCGGCGCTAGTGTCGCCCACGGCGGCGGCCACCAGGGCCAGGACCACCACCAGCGCGACCGCCAGCGGCGCGACCACCCCTGGCACGGCCATCACTTCCACCACCAGGACCACCACGACAACCACCACGACCACCACAACCACGGCGGCCACCACGACCACAACGACCGCCACGACCACAGCAGCGGCAACCACCACGACACGCACCTCCGATTGTCGGTACCACCACGACGTCCACGACGCTCCGACAATCGCCCCCCGCCCCCCGCCTTTTCCATCCCCTCCCCCGCCTCTTCCCTCCCCCCCGCCTGGCCGCCTTTGCGTGCTACCCCTGGTCTGCCCTGTCGCGTGCCGGTCTCATTAATGTGCATTGCCGGGGGCCGGTCTCCGAAGGGCGACCGGCTGTGGTGCACAGGTGGCAGACTGAGTGGACCACCGCTCAGGGCAGCCCCCTGAGCGCTGGCGGGGGCGCCAGACCCGCGGCCAGCGAGGAGGAGCAGGAGGAGGAGGAGGAGGAGGAGGAGGAGGAGGAGGAGGAGGAGGAGGGGGAGGAGGAGGGGGGGGAACGCGTCGGGACTTCCGGGGGGGGGGCCCTATGGAAAGCGCAGGGCATCGCATGTCTGGGGGGGCGGCCCTGGTCACAGGTGCCCCCAGCTCGTCGCTGCCCCCAGGTTCCTCTGGGCCTCGCCGATGGGGTGCTTCTGGAGGCCGCGGGGAGCCTCCGCCCCCCGGGATTCTCCTCCTCCTCCTCCTCGATCCTCCTCCCCTTCCCCTTCCCCGCCTCTCCTTCGATCCTCCTCCCCCCCTCCTCGGATTATCCTCCTCCTCAATCCTCATCCTCCCCTTCCCCCCTCCCCCCTCGTCACCCTCTTGGGCGACGGCCCAGAGACGATACAGTCAAGACGCTGAGGTGAGGAGCACTTTCGACTGCGGAGGGGCTCCTGGTGTCGGGGCCGCTCCTCAGGTCCAGGTCGGGGAGCTTCATCTGAGTGGCCGAGACCCGCCGTGGCCAGAAAAGCGCCCTTTGCTCCCCATTCACGATGGCTACATGATTGTGTCCATCCTGGCGTTTTCCTTCGATTTCGGGCTCTGGGGGCCCGCTTTCGGGCACCAGGGCCGCCAGCAGTGGATCTGGGGCGCGGAGCCGGCCCAGGGAAAGGGGTCGGGGCCTCTGGGGCCTCGCATTGAGAGAAGCAGCATCATCAAAGTCATTGTCGTCATCACCATCATCATCAGCAGCATCAGCATCATCGCCATCCTCCTCATAAGCATCATCATCCTCATCCTCATCATCGTCATCATCATCAGCCGCAGCATAATGATAATCAGCATCATCATCAGCAGCAGCATAATAATCATCATCATCAGCATCAGCATCAGCATCATCATCAGCATCATCCTGTCTGCCCGTGTCCCCCGCGAAGCCGTGTGTATCGTCGGAGACGGCGCCGTCGTCTCGAGGGCCTCTTGGGCGTTGGCTCCTCCCTCGAGCTTCGAGCCGAGGCCGCTGACATGCCTCGCCGAGGCTGCAGCGGTAGGCTGCCCTGGGCGCTCGCCCATCGACACGATCGAAGTCGGTGCGGGAAGACAGGGGATCGACGAAAGAACTCCCAGAATTGCTTGTCCGTCGAATCTACGAACGAATGCGTAGAATGTTCCGCGGATCTGCGGAGCATTCTGGGTATTGTTCGTCGCCTCGACAACGAAAACGAAATTCTGGGTAAATCAATGTTATAGTCGACCACCTACTCGAAGCATGTGGACGAAGGCCGACAGCAGCTCCTGCCGATTTTGAACGGGAGCTGTTGTCGCTGTCGCCGCGGACGGTGCCCGTTCGAGACAGAAAGTCGCCTGCCCAACAGTGGCCGCTGACGGATTTGGATCACACGTGCTGTTGGGCATCGCATCCACCGTTCCAGAGCCCGCCTGGGACGTGCCCGGTGCAGGGCAGCTTGCACCAGAGGGCTGGGCAGCTGTGAAGCACGCGGGAAAGAGGACCTTGGCATCGCCTGAACGCGTGCCTTCTTTTTCGGCGAGGGCCATCGAGGATCCTGCTGGGTCGTCCTGCGGAAGAGTGCGCGCACGAGGCCGGAGAGTGCCACGGGGCATGGGCGTCCCAGCGACGGCGGGGAGAGCGGAGGGTGGGCGGCGAGCACGGCGGAGACGACCGGGGCACGTGTGGGCTACAGCGGAGGAGGAAGGCGAGCGGGGTTGGCGCTTTCTTGGGGGTTGGTGCTGCAGCCTCGCGCATGGTTGATCCTGGCTCCGCTCGGACGTGCGCATGTTTCTCGGCAGGCACCATCGAGGAGCATCTGAGGCCATGTTGCGAAAAGTGCACGCACGGAACCGAAAGTGGCATGGGGAATGGACGTCCGAGCGACGGCGAGCGATAGGGTTGCAGCCACGAAGGCGATCAGCTCCTTGGTTTTGCACTCTTGGTAGGCCTCCGCATTGCTATCGATCTGAACCGATCAGGCTTTGCTCCTCCTCCTCCTCCTCCTCCTCCTCCTCCTCCTCCTCCTCCTCCTCCTCCTCCTTCTCTTCCTTTTTTCTTCTTCATATGATTAGTATTATCAGTAGTAGTTGTACTTTTGTGTGTCTCATTCTTCCTGTGCCGATTGCACCGCTTCACCTTTGTCTGCACGAGGCCGCGACTCCCCAGCCCCGCGGCTTCACCCTGCGGCACCCGCGCGGTGCACGATGCAGGCCCTGTTGAGCCATCGGGCTGTTCGGGAGGCTCTCGTCGCCACGGCCAGGCGCGCCCCTCAAGCCGGCGCAGCGGGGCCATCGTGCGAGCTCCAGCCCACGAAGAGGGCGGGGGCAGCTCTTCGTCCCAGATCCATCCCTCCTCCCTCCTCCCCTCCTCCTCTTTTCCTCCTCCCTCCTCCACCTCCTCCTCCTCCTCCTCCTCCTCCTCCTCCTCCTCCTCCTCCGCCTCCCTCATCCTCCTCCTCCTCCCTCCTCCTCCTCCTCCTCCCTCCTCCTCCTCCTCCTCCTCCTCCTCCTCCTCCTCCTCCTCCTCCTCCTCCTCCTCCGCCTCCTCCTCCTCCGCCTCCGCCTCCGCCTCCGCCTCCTCCTCCTCCTCCTCCTCCTCCCCCGAGGCCGAGGCCCGAGGCCCGAGGCCTGGTCCCCAGGGCCCGCCCTGCCAGAGGCACGACGTCGGTCGCGGGGCGGCCCTGCCGAGCTGCTCGCGAGCGAGCTGCAAGCAGGCCGTCTCGGGCCGGACGAAAAGGGGGGATTGGGAAAGGGGAAGTTACGAAATTTGCTGCATGCAGCTGGTTTCGGTCCCACCGAGGGGCCTATTCCTCGATACATGGCCGCCTCCCGGCGCCGGGAGGCGCCGGGAAGATCAGCTACGGGAGTTGATTCTCAACCCCCCCCTTTGCTATCCCCCCCTTTCGCCCGACCCGACCGTCGCTAGGGCGCAGCAAGGAGTGAGGCTGTCGCTGTTGTCACACGACGACGGCGGCGGCGACGACGACGACGTCGTGTCACTCTCGTCGCCGCGGCCCGACACGGGAGAAAAAAAGCAGGATAGGACCCCGAGAGGGGTTTGAGGACCGGTTTCGCGTGGGTTTGGGTTGGTGGGACAAGAGGATCGACGAGCTAGATCGAAGGGAAGTGTTTGAGCAAATTGTCTAAGGACCCAGGTATATCCTAAGTGATTTTGAAGCAATTGATCGCCCCGCTCACCGTAAATATCGTTCCATCGCACAACGTCCAGGTGTCACCCGTTCGATGCAAGATTCACGTTGTTGAACGGCGCAGAAAAGCCCACATCCAAGTGACAGAAGGAAGACCAAATCTAAGGGTGGCGCTAATCGGGGACGCAGCCGTTTTGATGAGAGAGTTCTGATTTCAGGAAACCTAGCGAAGATGTCATGCGAAGCACTCTTGGAACCGACCGTCCACATTGCGTGAACGAAATGCGGTATGCGGCTCCGTCTCACGCTCTCCGCCGCGAGGTCCGTTCCGGCAAGCGTCCAGTTGCGACCCCACGCTCCTGGGCAGGGCGGACAAGCTTCTAGTTCCTGGGGCCCTGGGCTCCGGCATTGGGCTCGGGCCGCGCCGAAAGACAAGCTGAGACGGAGCCCAGGAATGAATGGTGTGTCGTGTAAGTGCCTATGCAAAGAGGTCCTGGCAGGGCTGGGGTACCTTGGTACGTTCGCCCCCATGGCCCAGCTGCATCACAGATTTCTGCATTCCAGGTGGGAGGAGGAAGAGGAGGAGAAGCAGGAGGAGGAGGAGGAGGAGTGCCCCCATGGCATGGTCCAGCTGCATTCCAGCTTGCCGCGGTGTTCATTGCGGGGTGGGTACGCTCCAGCAGGGCCGTCCGCCGTCGACCTCCTCCTTTCGAGCCTTTCGATAAGGGCTCCACGGCGCAGGCCGCGCCAGCATCTTCGTCGGCTTCGAGCTTCCTCCGACCAGGCTGGTCGGCTGCTCGGCCTCGCCTGTTACGCGAGGCGGGGGCACCACTTGGGGGCCTGCCATGGAGCACGGTGCTCCATCTTGCCTTCTGCTGATGAGGGGCTGAGCCTGGATGCTGGGGGGGCCGCTGTCTGACAGCCCGCCCTTCGGCCGCTCATGGGCTGCGGGCTGCCAGACATGCTTATTTCGTTCGTCTTGTGCTCTTTGCCTTGTCGTAGCCGTTGTCGTCTTTTTCTGGTTGCCCGCCCTTCGGCCTCCTGGCTGCGGGCTGCCCCTCGTCGTAGTGTGCTGACCTCCTCCTCCTCCTCCTCCTCCTCCTCCGCCTCCTCCTCCTCCGTCTCCTCCTCATCTCGATCCGCCGCATGCTGGCCGCATGCTGTCTCCATCTAGCAGACTGCTAATGCAGGCTACCTTCGTCGAACTTTCCTTCGGGGCCTGCCTCCAGGAAGGCAGGCCAATCCAGTTTCGAGCGTCCTCCTGCTGATCCCAAAGATTCCGCCCGTGCTCCTCCCTGGGAGCATAGGCCAAACAGGCGGGCAAGTGCAAATCCCCCCCTCGAGTTTGCCCCCTCCCCTACCCCCAGCACCCCCCCCCCAACGTCTCGCCAACCCCCCCCAGACCCCGCTGTCCCCGCTGCCCCCCCTTCGAAGGCACTCCGAGCTCCAACGTGAGCGCCGGGAGGGCGCCACCACCACCACCACCACCACCACCACCACCGACAGAGCCCCAGGTCGACCTCCACCGCGGGCGGCCAGAGCGCACCAATAGCGCTCGAAGACGCAGCGCCGTGTGCCGACGAGGCGACGGATGTCCCCATCCAGGGGACCCCTGACGCTTCATGATGAACGCAGAGTATCCAGCACACCAACCGACCTGCCAGTCACCTTCTACACGGCCACTTCTTGGTTGGAGCATATCGCAGGCTCTGGTCCTGGCTGGAGGCTGCACGTTCTGGGGAAGCCAGAAGAGACCACCGTGAGTTGGGCAATGTTTTTGCTCTCTCCTTCTCTCTTTCTCTCTCTCTCTCTCTCTCTCTCTCTCCCTCCGTCTGTATCTCTCTCTGTCTCTCTCTCTCTCTCTCTCTCCTGGCCGGAGCGAGGCGCTCGGCAGGTCGGTGCGCCCGCAGGCTGTCCGCTGTGGCAGCAGCAGCCAGGAGGGCCCGAGGTCTCTGCTGTTCCACCCGTGTGAGTGCGCACGGTGCTCGGCACGGCCTGCCGGCTCGGCACAGACGCGCCTGCGTCCGCCGGCGTTGCCGATGAGAAAGTCCGCACAAAACTATTCAAACATGGTGAAAATTGTAGAAATCAACGTCCCCAGACCGAACTGTTGCCTCCTCCTCCTCCTCCTCCTCCTCCTCCTCCTCCTCCTCCTCCTCCTCCTCCTCCTCCTCCTCCTCCTCCTCCTCCTCCTCCCTCCTCCTCCTCCTCCTCCTCCTCCCTCCTCCTCCTCCTCCTCCCTCCTCCCTCCTCCCTCCTCCTCCTCCCTCCTCCCTCCTCCCTCCTCCCTCCTCCCTCCTCCCTCCTGCTCCTCCTCCTCCTCCTCCTCCTCCTCCTCCTCCTCCTCGGCCTCCTCCTCCTCCTCCGAGGCCACAGTCCATCCGCCACAGCGAGGGCCAGGAGAGCGACAGCGAGGAGCGGCCCGCCTTCGCGTTGGCCCCGCGCGCTTGGCCATCCGTGGGATGCGGTGGCGCCGTGGTGGCCAATCATCCTCAAGGTGCCCCCGACTGCCCCCATCGCTCAAGAACCGCGAGGCTGATGATGTAGGTGCCGTGTTTCCCCTAGGGGCCCTGGACCACCACCCGAGGGAGATAGAGGGGCCTCGGGAGGCTTAGACGTGAGAGCCCCGTTGGTCGGAGGCCCTCACTGTGGCCAGGAGGAGCTGAAGGGGTGCCTGCTGGAGTGGTTGGTGGTGGGGGGGGCACCTTGTCGTCGCCGTCGGAGTCGAGCGGGACCCGCGCGCTGCCCCCATCCTGAAGGTGTGTGGAGGACACGTGCGAGCGCATGTTGTGACCTGACAGACGCATGCGCCGAGCCATGCACGGTAGGTTTGCGTCGTGTCGACCAGCGGCGACCCCAGCGCGGGCGTTCAAGGTTGAACGCCGCCGGCGACCCAGAATCGATCGATGTTGAACGATCGGACGTTGCGGAGACGGCCGATCGTTCAAGGTTGAACGATCCAGCGCGGTGTCAGAAACCAACGCCGGGGTCGACACGACGCGAACTTGCCGCACCTTCCTTCCCCCACATGCGTGTATGTGTGTGTGCGTGTGTCGGTCCTGCTCGCATGATGAATTGCACGCTGGCTCTGTTCGGCGTTCTGTGCGAATCGACAGGTGGTGTGCTTCGCAATTCGATAGATGACAAGTCGATGTGGCCCAGCTGCTCGTCGCTAAGGGGCATAGGGCACGGTACCGAATTCAGCGTTGGGGTGCTCGGCGTGACAACAGCAGAGAGGGGGGGAGGGGGGGGCAGATGCACAGAGCCAGCTCCGCGTTCGGCGCGGCCACGGCAGAAAGAGGGCACGAGGCCCATGTCGTAGTCGGCACCACCGCACGTGGCAGCGGGCACAGGACTTGAAGCGCTTGACCGAGGCACGGGGTACGGAAACATTTCTGTGCCAGGAGCGGCCGCACGCGGGCCCGATGTGCCGGGGTCCGAGGCGATTCCAGAGCCAGCGAGTTGGCACGAGGCCCCGCACAGGACACCGGGCGTTAGGCCGATTCCACTCTCAACATCGCGTGACCGCTTCTCCAGAGGGCGCCATGAAGAATCGTGAAGGTCTCGCTGTTGCTGAATGTGCATGACAGAACCGAAGAAGACCAGGCTACGAGCGTGAACGAGCGTCAAGGGCGCATCAGTGCACTCCCAGTGCTCGATGGGTCTCGCTTCTCGTAGTCGCTCTGAGGCGGCCGCCTGGGAGGCAGCACAAAAGTCACACGTGGCGTCGTTCTGCGAGCACCGGGAAGAAAAGGTTAGGCACGGATTACGTTCCAAGAGAACCGTAAGGCGCTCAGACCACGCTGTGGGTGAGCATTAGGAGATAAGCATACAGGCAAGGGTCAAGTTCGCGAGCACCTCGCAAATTCGGACAAAACGAGGCCGATGTGAGGCATAGCTTGGTTGACGCGTTGCGTATACTCAGCAGCCAATCTGGAAATGATTCCCGAGCGAGTTATCTTGAGAAGGGAAGCGCAGAAGCATTGGTCATGCAGAACAGGGGCACTGGTCAAACCCCAGAAAGGATCAGACCAAGCAATATCCAAAGTTTGCGTTGGAGTCTCTCCGGGAGCCGTCTGATGGCCTCTTGGAGCTCTCCAGAGGCCCTGAAGAGAGCAGTCGTGGGAGGTCTTTGGAATGACAATGCAGCCATCCTGAAAGCAAGAGTCACACAGGAGTGGGTAGTTGAGGGACCCCCCTAGGCGCGCGATGAATAGCGGATTGGAGCTTTGTTGGCAGTCTCGTTCCCCAAGCGGTGATCTTACTTCTGTTCTGAGGAGATGGCCCTGTGTTGCACGATCGGCCGAGGGTGCTTGGACCGCTACGGCGTTGGTTGCGTGGACCGGTATGTCCATCTGTAGCTTCGCGCCGATTGGCCGTGTAATTTGGTGTCGGCCGTAGGTTCTCGGACCGCCCTTATTTTGGGTGTTTGGACTTCTACGGTCTCATGGTAGTTTCCTACAGCCTCCAGCCCATTTTGTTTCGTCTATGGTGACGACCGCCCGCCGTACCGACCTTGCCTTGCACGGTCGGCCGTTGGTGTCTGCGACGCTATGGCGTTGGCTGCTTGGACCGCTACGGGTTTCTGCGGCCTCATCTGGCTTCCAGCTCCACTTGCCTTGCATTCCAGGGTCGGCCGGAGGTACCTACCCCGCGGCCGATTTCGACCGGCGTTTTTTTCGGCCACGCTCGCAGGACAGCCTGTTGAGCAGGGGCCCGGCGATAGCCTTGCACTCGATCTTGGTGCGTCGTCTTCCTTTGCCCCGTGGTGCGGGACAGCCCCCACTGAGGGGCAGCGGATTTTCCTCTCCCTTTTGTGTTTTGCTCCGAAGCAGTCTAATTTGTTTTTAAACAAAAAAACAAAACAAAAAAAAAAACAAAAAAAAAACGGTCGGCCGTGGGCGCCTGGCCCGCCCTGGCTCTGCCTGCTCGGACCGCCACGGGTCTCCCGTGGCCTCCCGCTGCGCTTGCAGGGGCGGCCGCAGGGGCCCCGGGACTCACCGCCCACCAAACCACCCCAACCCAATCCGAAGGCCACGATTTGCCCTCCATTTCCAGTGGGTGGGGGGGGGTCGGGGAACCTCGCAAAAACACGTGCAACCCGTACCCCCCCCCCAACCCGAAATTCGGGTCAAATGCGGGTCTTCGGCTTGGGTTGGGGTGGTCTGGTAGGTGGTCAGGGACGCTGGGGTGGCCGAGGGCCTCCACGGCCGCACGGGCCGTGCCCTCTGGGGCCGGTCGTGGGTGCTTGGCCTCCTGGGGCCTCCCAAGCCCAGACCCCCTCGCGTCGTGAAAAAATCACGACGGGAGGTTTTTCATTATTTTTGGCCTTTGGGGGCCCTTACGGGCCCTCGGGACGTCAAAAAACGACTCAGGACGAAAACCCAGTCCCGGGGAATGGGTCGAGACCTCGGGGGGTCGACGTCATGAAAATATCATGACGTCGGGGGTCTGGGAGGGGGCCAGAGGCGAACCCTAACCCTACCCCCCACGATTTCTGAGGGCGAGGGCGGGGTTCACTTCGTTCGGGAGCTCCCGAACGAAGTCAACCCCACCCTCCCCCTCAGAAATCGTGGGGGGTAGGGGTATGGTTCGCCTCTGGCCCCCTACTCCCGTGGCCTCCTGCCCCACCGGTCTGATGTCCAGGAGTCGCTGGTAGGCGGTTGGGTCGCCATGGCCTCCGAATGGCGTCTGGCCTCCCAGCTTTTGGCTTCACGTGTGTCCACGTGGCCTGGCCCACGCTGGCGCAACAGTCACTTGCTTGGGGCCCATGCGCTGGCATGAGCGGGCCGTCGGAGCCCTGATACGCACCCTGTGGGGCGTCCCAAGCTTATCTGCGCCTCGGACCTGCCGTGGGACGTTATTGAGGCCATGCTGGAGGCCAATTTGGGTCGTCTTGCGCCACTTTGGAGTTCACCAGGCTTTTCTGGGGCAAGATTGGAGCCGTCTGGAACAATATATATATATATATATATACATATTTATAGACTGGTCGCGACCTCCCCCCCTCCCGTCCAGACCAGACAGGGTGAGGGATAGGTCAACCCTTTTCCGAAAGACCAGGTTATATTCGAAGAGCTGGGCTCTGAACCTCGAATTCCCAGAGGACTGCTGGGATAAGATAGCATACTGGCTGCTTGTGTGTGGTCTTCAGGAAGGCGTCGCAGTGGGCGATCCGGGCCTGCAGGAAGGCCAAGTCGTTACACGACCCAGCCGCAGGATGCTCCGTGGCCTCGTTCGCGGCATTCTTGGAGTCGCGTGTGTTCTCTTGGATATCACACCTCTGGGGTTCAGCCAACGTGTTGTTGCGGCCCCCTCTTCGGGTTGTGAGCGGGCTGTTCCCAGAGAGCAGCCGCGCGAGCAGGATCACACCATCTTCGGCAGCAGCACGGAGGCCTATTCCCCGTCCCTCTTCTCTCCCTCCCTTTCCTCCTCATCCTCCTCCTCCTCCTCCCTCCTCCCTGTTCGTTCCTTTCCTTTCCCATCCTGCTGTCCCCGTTCCTCCCCCTCCCTTGCCCTCACCTTCTTTCCTCCAACCTGCTTCCGCCTCCCTCCACACCTCCCCTCAAACCCCCACTCGGATCCGCTTGTCTGAAAGAGGGATTTCGTAGAAGGTATTATAGCGAGAGGCAGAGAGAGAGAGAGCCGATTTCCAACGCTACCCACAAGGGGGGCTTTCGAGGGAAGGGCTTGCTTCTGCCACCATCCCAGATTGCTGCTCGCCTCCGTGTATGCTGGCACGCGCGAGATGATGACAAGGAATATGGCGCGGCGGAAAGAGAATGAGGAGGATTGGAAGATGTAGAGGTAGAAGAACAGGAAGATACCACGCAAAGGAGGATGGGGAGGAGGGTCAGGAAAATACGGGCATCGACTAAGAGAAGCAAGACGACAACGACGACGACGACGACGACGACGAAGACGACGACGACGACCAGAGCCAGGAGCAGGGGGCCCCATCCGATAAGAGATGAAGCCAGCGACAACCACGAAAGAAGGAGGAGGAGTAGAACGAGAACGAGAGGAAGTGGAGAAGGAGGAGATCGAAAACACGAGGGGGAAGAGGGGGGCAACGGGGAGGAGAGTGAGGAGGACGAGCTGGGCCCCGTCCTTTACCCCGCTGGCCGAGGAGGACGACGACGAGCCGGCCGAGGAGGAGGTCGGCGTGGGCGAAGAGGGGCAGCCAGGGGCCAACGACGAAGAGGCCCGGGCTGGCGGTTGGTCTTCGCGCGCCTGTTCTGTTATTCTTGTTTCCCCTCGTCATCCTCCTGCTCATCGTCGTCCTCCGGTTTGAAGCTAGGCAAATTTAGATCAATTGAGGTTGCAGCTTTGGGTTGGTACAAGAAAAAGGGCAACATCAGACTTATCCTCCTCATCATCCTTTTCTTCCTCCTACCCCTCCTCCTCCTCCTCCTCCTCCTCCTCCTCCTCCTCCTCCTCCTCCTCCTCCTGCCACCGCAGCTCGACTCAGCGAGTGCCTCGGTCCGCGCCCCCCACGCCCCCGCGGGGGGCCCTGCCCTAAGGCAGGCCGTGTACGGCGCCCAGGGCCGCTTGTACACGCAGCTACGGCTCAAGCAGTCATGTGGACCACGTCCGCCTCCGCCGTACCCCGATGGGGTAGCGTCGACCCTGGCGACGAGCAGGTAGAGGGGGGGGGGAGGCAGATCGTCCGCTCGTCAGAAACAGGGGGGGGAGGTCGCCATGGGCCCCGGGGGGGAGGAGTGCAACCGGTTACGTCGTAGGTCGCACACCCCCCCCGGTTGAGATTGGGTAGTCCTCAGAGGACCTAGTGGAAGGTCTTGCACGGAAGGTAAACGAGGAATATGGAGTATATAATGACGGCTTCGCCGCAGTAGTTTGTGCAGCTTCTTCTGGACATCAATCGGTACGCCGACGCTTCGCACCCTGAGTAGCCAAGAACGGCGAGTCCTCGTATAGATTCACCGGTGTCGGGTACTTGGTGCTGCCTGTAGCAGGTACTGTTCAGTGCTCTTGGGAGTCGCTGTACTGGTTGATGAAGTGGCCGCAATAGCGGGTTCCCCCATTCTTGGTAGGGTTGTAGACGAGGTTCCCGTTGTTCTTGAAGATGGTGTTCTGGTGGAACGGGCCGTAGAGCTCCAACTTGGTAAACATCTCAGTGGGGTACTTCTGGAAGACAGGACCATGCATGAGTAAAGACGTAGCCGTCTTCAGGTCGGCGACGTTGGGCGTCGGGTAAGTCGGTAGCTGTGGCGTCAACGTCTTGTCAACACTAGGGATGTATACCTGGAAGATCGTCGTGTCCGTGTATTCTTCCGTTTTAACGATCAGGTAATCGGAGCGCGTGAGCCAGTAGTTGCGCTGTAATGGCATAGGGTTCTGCTAGTGCGGCCCCATGCCATCGCGCTCGTCGGGTACTGGTGCCAAGGAGCCCTCTGGACAGGTTACTTGCATGTCCTTGGACCCAGCATATTTGTAGAAGTGCTGGAAGACCGCCTGGATGTCGGAAACGTAGAAGCCATAGGCGCCATTTGGGTTCAGCGACATCTTGGCGAGTAATTGCGTCCAGCAGTTGGACGAGGACCCGTCCGAAAGTATAAATGGGAGCGAGTCAAAGTCCTGGACCCTGACGCCAATCTGGACGTGAGGTCCTTCTGTGTACGAGGTCGTGGTCTCGTCGGGACCCGTCGTCTCGTGCCTCGGGTAGTATTTAGCCTGGCGCGACATGCAGAAGTAGACGGCAGCACCCAGGTAACGAGTGGTGTACGCTGAAAGGTCGAGCCGTAAGCTATGCACGGGGTATACAGTATGCAGACCTCTAAACATCGTAGCGTAATTGCCACCAGCATGGTGTACACAGCATAGCAGATAGCGTTGGTGGCACTGGGCGCGTTGCCAAAATATGCATCTGCACTGTTGGTTAAAAGAATACGCACCATCCGACTGCGACGAGACAGCGTAGTCACGCAAGGGTGGTGGTAGGCAACATGAAGGAGACAATTTACTCTTTTGCACTGTAGTAAGTAGCCGGTCACCTTTTCCCGGAAAAGGCTCCGTCCCAGGGTTTCTCTTTTAGTATTGTTACCCCCGGCTTCGACTTGAAGGAGGCCAGCGGAATTATCTTGCGATAAATGGACGAGTTTGAAGGAGGCCGGCGGAATTATGTTTGAGGATGTCTCGAGCGAAACACTTGTTTTTCAGAATGTGTTGAGGATGTCTCGAGCGAAACGCTGGTTTTGCAGAGTTGGGGGGTGTCTCGAGCGAAACGCTTGTTGTTCAGAATTTGTTGAGGACGTTTCGAGCGAAACGCTGGCTTTGCAGAGTTGGGGCATCTAACATGGCGTCGGGCCCAACGCCGAATTATGGGGAAACGCACGGGCGGCCGAAGAGCGCTGCCCGAGCTCTGAATTGCGCTTTGGGTGACTCTCCAGGGAAGACGTTGCGAGGATGTCTCGAGCGGGAGCGAGAATTCAGCTTATCCAGGTCACGCAGGGGGGTATCCAACATGACTGTCCCGAGCTGGAACCACGTGTTTTTTGTCATTTTCATCTCTAACATGATTGTCCCGAGCTGGAACCACGTGTTTTTACGTGTCCAGGCCACCCAGGGGTATCTAACATGGTTGTCCCGAGCTGGCACCGTGTTTTTACGTGTCCAGGCCACCAACACGACGTTTGTCCCCAGCACGTTCTGTAGCGCGTCCCCTTGGAACGCCGCGCGGTGCGTCCCCGTGGCACGTCCCCTGGCACGTCGCCTGGCTCGTCCCTTGGAACGTTCCGCGGCGCGTCTTCTTGGCACGTTTCCTTGTAAATTTGCTCTGGGGCAGCTACTATGTGGACTATATGCTCAGGCAGCTCGAGCTTAAGATCCAGATCAGTTTGGTCAGGACTCGGATGCAACGGAGGATTCGATCCAGAACATTATAGAGCACAATCGGGGCATGCCACATCGCAGTTCAGCACGGCGCAGCACAGCACAGCCCTCGGCACTGTACATTAAGATCGATACGCTCACTCAGCATTGCAACCTGGCACGTTCCGTGGCGCGTCCTGTGGCGAGTCCCTCTGGCACGTCGCGCGGCGCGTCCCCTGGCACGCCCTGTGGCACGTCCATTGGCACGTTCCGTAGCGCATCCCCTTGGCACGTCCCGCGGTGCGCCCCCATGGCACGTCCCTTGGCACGTCGCCTGGCGCGCCCCTTGGAACGTTCCGCGGCGCGTCTTCTTCGCATGCCCCCCATGTGAATTAGCTTTGCGGCAGCTACTACGTGCTCAGGCAGCTCGAGCCGAAGATCCAGATCAGTTCGGTTAGGACTCGGATGCAAAGGAGGACTCGATCCACAACGCTATAGAGCACAATCGTCACGTGGCACATCGCAGTTCAGCACGGCGCAGCATAGCACTGCCTTCGGCACGGTACATCAAGAACGATACACTCAGCATTGCAATTTGGCACGTTCCGTGCCGCGTCCTGTGGCGAGTCCCCCTGGCACGTCGCGCGGCGCGTCCCCTGGCACGTCCCGTGGCACGTCCATTGGCACGTTCCGTAGCGCGTCCTCTCGGCACGTCCCGCGGTGCGTCCCCGTGGCACGTCTCTGGCAGCTCGCTTGGCGCGTCCCTTGGAACGTTCCGCGGCGCGTCCTCCCGGCATGTTCCCCTGTCACTCAGCTCTTGGGCAACCACTAGTTATGTGTTCAGGCAGCTCGAACTTAAGATCTAGATCAGTTCGGTCAGGACTCGGATGCAAAGGAGGATTCGATCCACAACGCTATAGAGCACAATCGCGGCATGGCACATCGCAATTCAGCACAGCGCTTCACAGCACACCCTTCGGCACGGTACATCAAGATCGATACACTAGACATTGCATCTGCCCGTCGCACAATCAGGTGTCTTCGAAACGTTGCCATGTCTTACATTTCTATATTATTTTCCGGGTTTGTGGGTCGATCATGTTTCCATTGTAGTAAGTAGCCGGCACATGGTAGCTTGGCAGCGGCTCGGTAAGCATGGAGTAGGGCCCCTCGCGCAGCTAAGCAGCCACTCGACCCAGCGCTTCTTTCGCGGGGGCTCCGGGAGGGCCGCGCGCTTCAGCGAGCTCGTCGCGGCCCCCCCCTTCCGCCGCGTCGAAACCCTCGACCGGCAGCGGGTTCTTGTCGTGCAAGATCATGGGCGTGCTGTAGTAGACGCCAGGCAGCTTGTAGTCGCCGTAGCCTTCGTAGTAGTCCTTGTGCACCGGGTGGCGGATGCACTCCCAGTCGAGGTCGACGTAGCGGGTGAGCTTCCAGCGGAAGCCTTTATCGACAGCAGAGCCTTCGGGGATTACTTCGCCGTCGATCGTCTGATACTTCATCGCGTAGGTCTCGGCGAGGCCCGCGTAGGGGTCGTAGCGGAGTTTTTGATGGCAGCGCAGCCTAGTGCGGGAGTTACCGTTGATCATCAACTGCGCCAGGTAGCGAGGCTCAATGAGGCCCCGACCAAGCATGAGCTGGTCGACGATGGCGGACTTCAGGTCGGCGACGGTCATGTCGGTAGCGATCTGGACAACGATGTCCTTCTGCATCGCCAGGGGTACAACGTCGAACGGCACCGTAATCTCAGTGGGGTAAGCACGCTGCTTCGCGCACTGGTACCACACGTTGGGAACTTAGAATTCGTCTTGGAGCGGCTCCGCGGCGCGAGGGCCGACGCCCCGCCCGTCGATCTTGACCTCCTTCTCTGCAGCCGTGGCGTTGTGGATGTCGATGAGAAACCCGTCGTAGAACTTGCAGTGGCGGCACAGGGCGGCCTTGATGTCGGAGACCTGCGCGGAAGACTTGCACCCGTAGATCGCGGGGTTTTGGCGGGACTTCACTGGTATTTGTAGCCAGCCGGCTGGCTTCGTGCTGGGCGAGAAGATGCCGCGCTCGCTGCGCGTCTCCTGCTTGGCGAGGTTGCCAGCGCAGGTCTGATTGATCCAGGTGAAGAGCATGGCCGCAAGGCCGAGGTATCAGCGGTAGCAGCGCAGGCGTTGGCGGTACCCGACGCGTTTGAGCCCACGAGCTGCGCGCGGCGCCGCACGGCGAGCAGGAGGTGGTAGCCCGGGGCACGGGCCTGGGAGCTGGCAAACGCCATTCGCCTTCCTGAAGGACAAGGTCGCTGGCGAGCCGGGGCCACGTCGGCGCCGCAGAAGGAACTTCTGACGAAGTACACCACGGATTGTGCCAAGGAGGCCCCATTATTTGGACTGCAAGTTCACGGTGGACACCAGACGTAGCAAGGACAGCAGTAGCACCCAGGCTGTAGTGCTCCTCCACTTCCCAATTGTATTTATTCTGCAAAGCGGACTGCGCGTGAAGTACGCGCGCTTGAGCCCGGCTGCGGCGGCGATGCGCAGACTGGGGCAGGCGTCTAGGCAGGCAGCGCGGTCGCCACTCGATCCAAGGACATGCTTATCGTAGAAGGGGCATAGATGTTCGTAGGTGTTGGTGCGACTGGAATCGTAGGCGAGCACGGCTCGAACTTCAACTCCTGGAGAGCTGATTCGTAGGTTGATCCTGATTATCCGAGTTGTTTGGCGCAGTCGGGCTACATCTTACGGCCAGGGACGATCTCGACATAAAACGGCTCAAGCGCGGTCTGCACGTGGTTTGGGGAGGTACTTGGCATGCACTTGTGGGCCTATACGGTCGCGTAGACGCCCGTGATAAAGTTGCACAGATGTGGAAGGTTTGTCTTAAATGGTGACGCGTTGAACCCTGTCCTTGTGGCGTCTCTCTCAAAGGCAGCACCGTGGACACGTAGGTGGCTACGGCGTCCGCGGTTGGTCGTCACCGATTACGCACGGGCTGCTTCCGGCCAGTGCACTGTCAGTAGGGTCGTCGGCCGTTTAGCCTCCGCGCCGAGCGTGCATTGGTCGAATGAAATGGTCGTGGCCTGCAGTGCGTTCAGTAGGGCCCTGAGCTCTAGCAGCTTCCAAGTGGAGGCGCAGCGAGCACGCCAGCAGGGCGTGGACGCACGTCCCACGGTCGCGGGCATGCCGACGAGTAACGCATCCAGTAGTAGCTCGAGCGCGATACGTAGTAGTTGATTGCCGATACGCACCTGTGCACGGCCCTTGGTCGCCAGGCCCTTGCAGCCCCATGGTTGCGGTGTGTCTCGTTGCACTCGCGGGCCCCCGCGCGTGCCATCCAGTATTCGGTCCCATCTGGCACCTGACCAGGTCTCGCAAGGAGGGCCCGCGTGAAGGCCGATGACCCTGCCGACGCGCACCAGGGCAACCCAGAAAGCCCTGGCATCCTCACGGAGGAGATTGCCCCATGCGGCGTCCTTGGCCACGTCGACGCTGAGGACTTCGATTGGGAACATGTCGCGGCACTCGATGCTACGCGGCAAATCGCCGCCCCGTCTCCGGCCAGAGTATACACGCCGGTCGTTGAAAGTAGGTATTTGTTCTATTCCCAGATCCCAATCTACTTCAAGCGCCTTCCCACTTCAAGAATCGACACGCTTTTGCGGTGTTTTGTTATTCCCTGGGGGGCCTGGACCCAATCCACTTTATCCGCCTTCCTACTTCATGTTTCTACCTACTTCTTCCGACCGACGTGTAAGTGCAGGAAGTAGTACCTTTTGTGCTCGGCGACCTGCTGCGGGATTGCGACGACGCCCGCGCTGCCGGGCGAGCCACTTGGGGAAGTCGGGTCGGGCGGCAGCCTGCAGTCGTCGACCCAAGGTTCGCTCGGGCAGCGGCAGCGCGGGTGCCCCGCAGATGTGCAATTGCCTGTAGCTTGACCTGCTCGTCGAAATAGCTCCCCTTGCGGAGGGCCGATCCCGCAGACTTGTCAATGTCGCTGGGGTCGCTCACTTGCTGCGGGGGGGGGGGCCAGTGCTGTCGCATGAGGCGCGCGCAGCGTCTCTTGCGTTTGGGTGGGCGCGCGAGCAGCCGCGGGCGCACGTGGAAGTCCGCTCCACATGCGCGGCAACATCCAGAGTCCATCTAGTGTTTTACGCGGTCGCCCACTGGGCGGCACTTGGCCATGCGTATGGACCAGGCACAGTTGGTGGCAAGCAGGGCATTGCATTCTGGACATGGGTGCTTGCGCTGGTTCTCTGCCACAGGTGCGCGGTCGGGCGGGGGTGGCACGCCTAGTAATTCCAGACGCGCGTAGAAGGAGTGGCGCCAGACCATGTGTTCAGTTTGGTCACGGTACCAGTCTGTTGCAGCCCTCCATCGGGCGTCGATGTATTTGAACGCCGTTCCGACGTTGCCCGTGATGTTCTTGATCCCGTCCTAAGTCGTGGCAGGGGCGCTCGTGTCCTGGTAGTCGCTGAACTGGGCGAACCAGTCCAGGTCGCTCTGTAGTTGGGTGGTCCAGCGCCTCCAACGTGGAATAATATATCCAGCAGCATCAGGAGCTGTTTGGGGACATAGTGCATGGCTCGCGTGAAGTATTGCAATCTGCGGCAGCGCAGTAATAATTGGACATCACTCCTGTAGGTATCCGCAAGGATTCTGCTATCAGTAATACGTTTTTTTTCGCTTGTTCGTGGGCAAGTACGCCAGCGGCACCTGAGTAAAGATTGATGTAAGTACCATGTAATGATGCAGCTTCCTTCGCGCTGAGCGGCTCCCAAGCTTCGGCGTTGCAGGTGGGGCGTGACAGCGCAGGTGCACCGGCCATGTAGAGCTTGCCCTTGAGCGTCGGAGCCTTATTCTGGTATAGGGCCTTATGGACAGGGCCGGAGCCTCGTGAGGTAAGGAGTTGGCTGCACTTGATCTCTATTCCCATGGCTTGGTCAGAGTCGATCATTGCCCCCAGATGCTTTGCTTTGGCAACCAGCTCGATGGTGATGCCGCACTACAGGATATGCAGTTTAGCTCACATGTCTGTGCACAGCCTGGTCTTGGTTCTACGCTGGCCTTGACCGCGCATGCCGGGAAGTACCTGGGACTTGCTTTTAGCGCAGCTGGGGGTGAGGCCGCATTGGACCAGGCCCTCGTGGATCGCACGGACCGCTTGTGACTCCTGTACCATGATAACCTCGATGTCCTACGCTAACGTAATGAAGCCCGTGTCGTCAGCGTAGGTCGAGTCCACCGCGTAGTAGGGGTCGCCAGCATCGCTCAGTAATGGATGTGCCCGGTCAAATTGTGCGACATCCAGCAGTAGTCCTTGCGATAGCAGCGTGTTCCTTATGGTAGCCAGTGCTTTCGAGTAGAGGACGCTGAACATGAAGTCGGCCAGACTCGACCTTGGGCGCGAACCCGCCGCGGGCCTGGCTACCAATGGGAGCTCCTTGACATTGAACCAGGTGTCGAGGCGGCTTTGTATTGGGAGTGATACCACATGTGGGCCGGTGTTGTCGGACGTGATGGCTGGAAATTGCAGTAGTAACTCTGCCGTTCCCGTTAACGCGGCCGGGATGTCATAGGTGCCAAGTTGGTCTTTCAGCGCGTTCTCGCCCGTGCCCATGGTAGCGCCATGATTCTGATGACTGCGCAGCAGGCGTTCCTCAGGTCGAAGAGCGGGGCGATGGCTGCCATCTCAGTGGCTCTAGCCAAGTCTGGGACGGAGCGGATGACAGGCGCGGCCATGGTGGTACCTCTGAGACGCCAGCCTCCGCACATGGAATTCTCGTAGAGCTCGACGATGGTTGTTCTTAGTTCTCGGCGTATGAGGGCGCAGTGGAGTGTCATAGTGTAAGATCCTACCAGGCTAGACCTGCAGTTCTCTATGTAAGCCGAGGAGTTATTGTTCTTGAAGACGTCCGCGGCAACGCCACCTTTAGCAAGGAGTGGCTCCTGCTGGATTAGCGCAGCTTTAGTACGGAGGGGGTGCAGGTGTCTAGCCACTGCCGCGGGGGCATTGGCAGCTAGGTCGTCGCACCTGCCCTCTGGCCGTTCGCCCCATCCCTGGATGCTCGGGCCAGTTGCGTCGTGAAGCCCTCGAACGTGTTGACCGAGGCGGGGTCGACTACATTGCACTAGGTGTCATGGATAGTACAATCAGTGATGTTGCAGATCTCCTTGAGGTCGGCCCACTGCACGATGTCCGCATGTTCGTTAGCCGCGAAGGCATTGATCTTCTCCAAGCCCCGCTCAGCATCGGTTGTGATGGGGTCGCCGTCCTTGGTGAGTCGCACAGGTGCTAGTTGTGAAGCCCAGTACTTTTGTTTCTTGTAGCCCGCCGCGGAGAGTAATTTCCTGGACGATGCCCAGACGCCCCGTGCGCGTCCACGTTGGGGCGCGGTGGCCAAAGCTTCGGCTGTGCTGGTATGTATGTCAGTACGGTTCTGCTCCATCGCGTTGATGTGGTGCGTCCGGGTATCGTTGAGGAAGGTATTGATGTTGGTGATGAATTGTCGTAGGGACTGGATTGTGTAGTAAGTTCCCTTACCGCAGGGGCCCAGGGGTCTTTTGGAAACGCGTACTGTTCCGCTTTGCGTTGCAGCTGATCAACGAGTGGCCAGTGGGCCATGTTATCTTCGTGGTACTTTCTCTTGGCGAGGTGTACATGCCTACGGAGCTTGAGTGAGCGCATTGTCATTGGAGTGGTGGGGTGCCTCTTGGGCGTAGTCTCGGCACCTTGTAAATTCTCTTGGCCGCCGTGAGAAACGTGTCAGCGGTATCCTTGTAGTGCTGGCTCACGTTGATGTCTCACAGTGGTATTTGTTGCTTATCCAGCTCGTCTCCGAATTCCTAGGCGAGCTGTGGATCTCGAAAATTGTGCTTGTCGTATTGGGTACCCGAATGTCGATCTATTGCCACCAAGAGTGCCCCAGAAGTCTACGATGACTGGGAGGTTGTCTTCCCTATCGCGTAGGACGTCGCAGTCGGTCTGCGTGCAGCAGGCGTGCGCGGCGAGGTGTAGTTGTTCCGAAGTAGTGATGTAGTCAATTGTACGGTAGGGTCTTTCTTTGATGGCTGACCATGTATAGCCGTTGACGTTGGGGTGTAGCGTCGTAGTGGCGAACATGGATGTTGAGGCGAGGACCTTGTGCAGCTTCTCGCCGTTGTCGTTCTCGTCCTCACACCAGCCTTCCGACCCGACCCAGTCTGTGGTGATGTGATGCTACCCAGTCTGGCGCTTGCGTCTATAACTGAGAGGCTGGGCTGGTTTTTGAAGGTGTGGTTTGTGATGCGGTCCTAATATTCGGCTCTTTCCTGGGCGTCGGTATGCATGTGTGGCGCGTGCGCGACGAAGACGACATCGGCCTCGATGAGTAGCGTAAGGTAATTTAGTATTGATGAAAAGCGAGCATCCGTATTGCCTTTCTTGAGCCCCGGGGTGTATCGTGATAACGTATGTGTCCATCCTTCGTCCTTGTGGCTTCCTGGATTTCTGTGTGCTTGTCAGTAGTATCCGATCGGCGCGCAGTTGCTGGCACAATTGGGATACCTTACCGATACGCTTTGACTTGGAGGGTACTGGGTTGACGCCGTTGTCATTGACGCAAAGCGCACGTACGTTCTAGGTCTGCACTCTAAACTCGATCTCGTACGGAACGTCCTTGTGGGTCGGTGCGGCCGGTAGGGGCTCCAAGTACCAGCAGAATTTGTCGCCGTCGTTCGGGGGGTATGTTTCTCGGTCTTCGCCCGGGACATGAAGGAGCCATTGTCAAGCTGCGTGGGTATTTGTTGTCAGTATGTTGTTGATGACGCTGTAGGCGAAGTGGTTGTCGTTATCAGCGGCGCACTTAGCACATACGCCCGCCAGTTATTGCAGGGATGGTTTTTGTGTCCCTTGTGCCAGATGAGCTTGGCATAGGCGACGCTGGCGCGCTCCACGTATAGGGCTCGCGCCAAGGTGGCCAGCTGCAAATTAGCTGTTAGCCTGTACTCGCCTCACGAGAGCATCAGTGCCACCGTATTGCCACAGTGGATGTAGTGGTACGAGGTCGGCTGGATGTTGCCTGACTCGTCTCCTCGGAGTGCCATGGTGAGGGCCCAAATGATACTCGCAAGTTCGGCTGTAGTGCATGAGGTAATCGGGTAGTCACCGCCAATCGATTGTCGGAGCTTGGCCTCCGCATGGCCACAGTAGTGGTACTCGTCTCCAGGTTCGTTGCCCGTCCTGTTGGCCTGGATGTAGACGAGCCCCCTGGCGGAGTCCTCGGGCCTCTGCTCGTGGTAGCTGCCGTCTGGGTACAGATGGTGGTGGAGTGAGTGTCTCTGCACTTCTGATTAGCAATGTGCTCCTGGGTGACTTCCCTGATGTCGAGATAGTCGGTGCTGGTATCGACACGTGCACGTGTTGCTTCAGCGGCCAGTTTGCCCAAGGGTACTCTGAGTTGTATCGGGCAGTTCGATAGGACAGGTTCGTAGCCATGTTGTTGCTACGGTAAGTCAGGGGGAGGGGATGTCGGAGGTGGCAACGGTGCGGCACCTCGGTATTATTGGTATCGACGTTCATCATCCCTGCATGCTGGTAGTTCCGTTAGTGGAACCAGTAAATGAGTTCGGAGTATCAATGGGTGAGTTACGTGTAGACGTTGTCCTACGCCTGCGTCGCCGCCCAGCGTAGCGGCGTAGGCCTTTATGAGTAGGCCGACGGGTCGTAGCCTCCATAGGTCGAGTAACGCACGTCTCACTCGAGCAACGGTGGGTACTGGACGTTCGTGCGTAACTACTGCTCCTTGATGGTGGAGTAGCCCCAATACGTGCCGCCGTGTAGGAGTCGTGAAAATTGATTAGGGTCACGGGTTGACCCGGGGTAAATGCAGTGTGGTCGTAAAGTGCGGCTGCATTGTAGCTTGCCCATTTGCGGGGGTAGCGACGCCCACCGCGGATTCCCTTGGGCTTGGCCCATAGCGTAGAGCTAGGGCCGAAACAACCGTGCGCCGATTTGGCCCTCACCACAATGGCTTTGCGAAGGTACTTGTCCCTTCTGCAGCAGGTCCCGCCTGGACATATCGTCTCCTCCTGCTGTGGTGGTAATCCTCTGGCCGAACGGCGCCATTGCCCTTTTGACCTTGATCGGCGGTCCCTGCTGCACCGGGGATGAGGTGGATCACAAGGCATCTCGTAAGCCAGCTGCGATGTCTGCGATCTGTCTGTAGTCCTTCTCCGTAGTGATGTCCACCCATGCTCGGTTGCCTTGCTCCAGTAGTTTGCTCGTGATCCGTAAGGGCTTCGCCCCCTGCCGCCGGCCCCCCTCTCTTAGAATGGGACTTGCCAGAGCTGCGTTGGGATGTCTAGACGCTGACGTAAAGCAATGTCGGGACTTCACGCGAGGCCAATGTCAATTTACGAGGGTGTATGGCTTCGGTGGCGCGAATATCAGGTGATTTACGATGGTTTATGGCTTCGGGGACGCGGATATTGCATAATTTGCAAAGGGGTGTATGGCCTCGGGGGCGCAAGCATTGCGTAATTTACCAAGGTTTATGGCCTCGGGGACGCGAATTCGGAGCAATTTACGAGGGAGTATGGCCTCGGGGCGCGAATATCATGTATTTGCACGTGTCCCACGCCCCCCCAGGAATTCAGACAACGCGATCTGAGCGTGGTACAAAAGCTGGTTTGGGGCTCCCCACCCCTCGCGCGTTCAGCAACAGTTTACAGTAGGAAGCAGAAAGCAGGACTGTAAGATTGGAGACTTGAAACGGGAACTGGTGCAGGGAGCATAAATGCCTAATCTTCGCAGCCTGATGGCCCCGCAAGGGGGCTGGCGGATCTCGCCAGCGAGGTCTGAATGGGTTTTCTTGGCCATGTCGTACAGGAATTCGGCGAGCAGTGGTTTCTGGTTCAGGGGTGACACAGCAGCCAGCTTGACAGCGAGGGCGCGGTGGGCCGTATCATTGTCCTCCTGCTGTTGGCGCACGTCGTAGTAGGAGGCGGATGTTGGTGCCTTGGGTGCGGGTAGTGATGGCGGCCGACAGTAACCTGGACTGCGTTCCGGGTTGGCGCCATGCTCCAAGCCGCTCATACCCGCTACCCAGGGGAACACGTATCATTCCGTCTGGAAACCTTCGTCGGTCGAGGAGGTGGTGGGCGGGGGTGGGAGCGCCGACCCTATCATTTGCATGACGTATGCTTCGTCTGCGTCGACTTTGGTCTGCTCGCGGCCATCCTCTTGGTCCAGTGCCAGGGAAGTCGGTGTTGGTGCGTTTACGAGTTGTTGCTGTAACATCTCCTCCTTTTGTGCCTGGTGCTTTCGTTTCCGCTCTTCCACCTGCGAGGGTGAGTTGAGCATCGCTTTTTGACGAAGAAGCTGGACCGACGTCGTTGTTATCTGCCAGGGCCTCTCTGTATGTTCCAGCGGTGATAGCCTGCTCGTTGTAGCCGTTGGTGGGCGGGGGGGTGTACTAAAGCCTCCCGTCGGCACTCCTGGGATCGGCGTTTGTGGGATAATTTCTTCCAAAGCAGCCGTCAGGGGGTCGTCCTGGGGCACATGGTTGGTCTCTTTAGGCGGCGTGCTGACTGCCCTGGTGCGTCGTGGCGGCGTAGCGACTGCGAAGTGCAAGGGCACCGTGAGCGTTATTTGCGCTGGTGGGGGGGGGGCTGTGGAAGCTTGGCGTGGTCCTTTTTGTCGTTGTAATGGATATCCCAGAGGCTGATAGTATCGGCTGAAGTGGTAGCGGCGGCTGGGCGTGGCTCTAAAGGACCGCCGGGGATGAAGGCGTACTGTCTATCGGACATACTGTCCATCCTGCTAGTGAGCACTGCATCCGCAGGCTCAGCGTTTGATGTAAAGGGGGCCTCGGCGTTGCTACGTAGGTTGGTTGTGGCTGTCTGGGCGTTTTTTGTGAAGTCCTCGTAGGTGGTGGAGCTGCTGTACCAGGTCTTGTTGTACGAATAGGCTTTCCTGGCATTCGTGCTGGTATTTCTGTATGGTCTCGTTGTCCTGGTGTTGCCTGTTCTTAGACTGTCGGTGGCGCTCGCTCATCTCAAGTACGAGTAGCTGCTCGGTCTTCTGGCATTCCTCATGCAGCCTGTGAACGGCAGCTTCCTGTTCGCTGTAGCTGGTCTGCAGGCCCATCTCCTCCAACTGTAGTTGCTGATGCCAAAGGTACAGGTACGCGTTCTTTCTGTCCGAGGTGGAGAGATTGGAGCTCTTCCTCAGAATTTGACGCCAGATGGATATCACGAGTGCCATAGTCCTCGGCTTGTTGCGTGAGGTGTCGTCCCATGAAGTCAATCTGGGTGCGGAGCTCCTCGTTGTCCTTCATTGACTGTGCGAGCTTGTCGTAGACGGCTCCTTGCTCCGCGTGTAGTTGGCGTGCCTCGTGATGTTCACACTCGAGTCTGGCCTGATGCGTCGCCGTGGCAAGCTCACTGTGCGCCTGCTGGTGGTGGAGCATGTGGTGTTCTGTGATTCGGGTCTGCGTGGTGAGGTTCTCCTCGTATCGCGCGAGCTGCTCGTTCTGCCGAAGTAGAACCTGCTCGGCGTGGCGGTGTTGCTCTTGATACTCGTCCGATTTCGTCCTGATCTGGTGAAGGTCCTGGTAGAGCTCGTGGTACTCCGTGGTCAGCTCGTGGTGTCGTTTGTTGCCGTCAACAGTCTTGTTCTTGAGGCGCTCGATCTCGGCTGATTATTCGTGACACTCCTCTTGAAAATTGACTTCGTACGGCAAGGTCGAGGTCGGGGCTTGGTAGAATGCCCATTGTGTCGGCTTGGACTGCTTGAGTCTGGTGATCGTAAGGTCTTTCTCCAGCTCGGAGTTCTCGCAAAAGCGGAGACGGGAGTCCTTCCGCGGGTAATTTTCCTGTAGTTCGTTGTAGCGGATGCTGGACATGGTGCATTGTTCCTCGGCGTATTTCGTTCTGTTTTGTTTTTCGTGGATGTCGACCTTGTGTTGGGCGTAACATTGTATGAGTTCGGCGGATGAACTCTCAAGGCCATCTCGGAGCAATGTGATGAGTTTGTCTTTGTACCGTGTAGACTCGGAGCAGGCGTTCTTGTTGGTAAGTTGTCTCAGCAGATCTGCGCAGTGTGCATCCAGCCCCATCGTGCTTCTCTTCTTTACTGCGTATCAACTTGTGTAGTTCGTTGATACGCCCCTCCGTAGAGGCGTTGGTGGCGGCTTCGGCGTTGCGGATCTCGTCGTTGAGAGCCGCATTCATGTCTGCAAGGTCCTTGATTGTGTTGCGTAGTTATGTTTATTCTTCAAGCAGTCGGTGTCTGTCAGGGACCGTGCCCATCGCTGGCGGCGTAGAGGGCCCAGGTTGGTCGCGTGGTGGGACCCTTCACTTGCGCAGGGCGTCTTCGAGTGATTTGGCTCTCTTTCTGTCCTTCTCAGCTTTCTTGTCCTTGTCGCCGGTCGCGGTCCTGGAAATGGCGATCATGTACTTTTGAGGCAGCGGATGTCTCCGAGGTTGCGCGTGACATTGTGTCCTTTCTCCTTGTCTTTGTTGTACAGCTGCGCCGCTTTGTACAGGTCATCGTGGCATTTCCAGCGGTACTGGCGTAGTTCTTCTGCGTCTCGTGGTGGTTCCACGTACGAGGGGTGGGTCTTGGTCTCCTGTTCCTCGTATGGCTTGGTCGCTTCGACTACCTTCTCGGTGGTCCTGTCAAGCTTCCAAGCAGGTTGCCCTCGTGTCCGACTTGAGCGCCTCGACGACCTTCCTGTACGAGGCTGGTTGCCGTTCTGGTTGCAGTCACCCTGCTCCCAGGTCCACTGGTTCCCGCAGTAACAGATCCAGAGCTTGTTGGGAGCGTTTCTGCCGCAGCCTTTGCATTTCCAGCAGCTGGTCTTCGTTGTGGTCTGTCGGCCTCGCTCTCTAGGGATGGAGAAATCGCGCAGTGAGTCTCTCCCGCCGCGGGGTGCGGAGCGGTCTCTGTAACTGGAGCCCGTCTGGTTGGAGTCTTTGGGCGCCATCTTGGATTGGTGGTGGTCAAGTAGACGTGCTGCGGCAGCAACTCGTAGTAATGTCCTCGCAGCCACCCGTTGTCTCCGGGCGTGCCTGTGCCAGGCAGGTGGTTTAGTTGTTGTCGTTGTAGGCGTGGGCCCCTAGGGGTCTGACGTAGAATAGGTACATGCGGGCAACGATGTCGTGGAGGAGCGTGTAAAGCTCAGTGTGGATGGGCAACTACAGCGGGTACTTGGAGATCCGAGTGCCGTAAATGCTGTACGGCGAGTAGACAGTGAAGAAGTAGCGGGCAGGGTACCTCTTCTCCGCGGGCGTATGGCGCCGCGCTGGGCGCTGCCCGGCCGTGGCGGGGGGTACACTCCCTCCCTCCCGGCGGCCTCGGTTGAAACGCCGCCCCTCCTCCTCTTCCTCCTGCTCCGTCTCCTGCTCCTCATCATCATCGTCCTCATCCTCCTCCTCCTCCTCCTCCTCCTCCTCCTCCTCATTCTCCTCCTCCTCGTCATCATCATCATCATCATCCTCATCCTCGTCCTCCTCTTCCCCCTCCTCCTCCTCCTCCTCGTCCTCCTCTTCCTCCCCCTCCTCCTCTCCATAGACATGTGGCTCAAGGATAAGCTTTGTGAAGGGTTTGGGTACCCGAGAATCAGCGATTAGCGTTGGACCCCCCCGTCACGATCGGTTCAGATTACTTGGGGCGCGCGCCCACGGTTCACAGCCATTCTGCTCCAATTAGGACGGGGCCACTGCGGGCCGATGTGTGCGCGGGCACCGCTGGCAGCGCTGCTGATGGTGATGACCGTGATCGTTGCGACCTCGCCTCGGGATCTGGAGACTGCGGCTCGTCCTCGTCTTCCCGAGAGCAATCGAGGAGCGGGGAACAGCGCCGCCGCAAGCGCCGCGAGCGCCAATCTCGCGATCGCACCCGCCCAGGAGGCGGATCGCGAGGCGGCCGAGGGCAGCGCTCGTTGCGGCCCATCAGCAGGAGGCCTTCTTGGAGCAGGAGGCAGCCTACCCCACGCTGCCGTCGCAGCATGCAGCCGCGCCGCTCGACCCGTGGGCGGCGGCGGCAGCTGGATTCGGCGCCGCTCCTGCGAGGCCTGGCGTTCCGAGGTCTGCTCCTGGCACGCCCGTCGGAGGCATGGTCACTCCTCGCTCGCAGCTGGGCGGTCGGGGCGCCGGCGTCAGGCACGAGAAAGAGCCAGCCGAGACCGCTGCTGCAATTTCGGACTTGTGGATGTCGCTCTTCGATGAGTTGCGCTCCAGCCAGGATCGCTTCCTCCTCAGCATGGACAAGAGCTTGGGAGGGCATGCAGCGCGCGCTGGAGCGGCGCAGATCCTGGAGAACCGCCAGCAGAAGGCCGAGCGCATCCAGCGGCAGCAAGCCGAGGATATAAAACGGCTGGAGGACGAGATGCGGAGGCGCCAGCAGCAGATGGATAATATTCTGGCGAAGCATTGCGCCGACATGGCGCAGCAGCAGCGCGAGCTCGGCGCGGTGGCAGCGGGCGCTCCGCAGCCGCCTGGAGCTGGGCCAACCTGGAGCCGTGGGATCGACCGTGCGGTTCTGGCCATCACCTCCGAGGCCCCACTCCTGCGCGCGGCGGTGGAGCAGGCCGTGGCGCCTGTGCTCGGCGACTCGCAGCTGGCTGACGTCTCCCAGGTTGAAGGTGACGACGTGGGCCAGCGCTTCGCGGTCAGGATGGCGGGCGACGCGGGCCTGGCCGAGCGTCGTGTCCGCGAGCTCGCGGCCACGCGTCGCGGTGGCGGTCCCGGCGGCACTCGGCGTCAGGTTTCGGCCACCACCCACGGCCCCGACGGGCCACGCCGCGCCGTTGCTTTGCAGCAAGGATAAGAATTCGCGCCAGGCGTCACACGAGATCACGCCCAAGAAGATGCGGCGGACGCTGGGAAGAGCCCCATCGAAGCGCATCTTCGTCGATCCCGTCGGCCCCGCCCAATGGGAGGGCGCACTGTCAATGGCGTGGCAGCCACAGGTCAAGATTGTGATCGAGGGCCCTGGTGCACCGCCTGTTGTCCAGCGGACTGCCGCCGTCTTCTGTCGCCGCCAGCTCCCTCGCAAGGAACTACAGCAGATGGTGGACCCCGTCCTCCTGGCTCCGACGACTGCGGAGCGGTGCCTCTGACCAGGCCACCGCCCACGGGGGGCGACGACGGCGCGACGAGGGCGCCGCATTACCAGGGGGGGGGGCCCGATCATGGCGACGCTCCCGCAGCGCCAGGAGAAGGACCCGTTCGCGGCAACGGCGATGTTGCAGGGCCCCAGACGGCCGCGGTTAACTTTGCGCTCACCTCGGCCACGCGGAACGCGCGGGCGCTGCGCCACCAGGGCGGGCATTGCGAGGGCCTCGGCGGATTTCCTCGCCAAGTTTTAAAATGTTTTTGAAGCGCGACTCGGTCATCCCGGGCCTCCAGGAGGCGCGCGGCCCACGCGTCCGTCGAGCTTCTCGAGCACGCGGGCATCCGAGCTCGAGTCTTTACGCCGTCATGTGGGGTGAACAAGAGGACTCACGCGGGTTCGCCATTCTCTTCCCCGCGTGCGGGGCCGATAGACGGAGTGCAGCAGGGTAAGTCAACATTGCTTCCCAGCAGGGTTATGCGCATCCGTGCTCGGTTCAGCGATGACTCGGGGAGACCCCGGTCGCTCGTTCATTGGAGGATTCAAAACCACGGCCCAGAACGGCGGCACCCAGCGCCGCGTCCTCGGAGACGACGCGGGGCCCCATCGCGGCCGCCGCGCCCATCGCGGGCAACCTCAATCGCGGCGACAAGCTGGAGAATTGCCGTTTTGGCGACGAAGGCCCCCCACGATCGGTCGACACAGCTCGGCGCCCGCAGGAGCAACGACGGCAGCGCTGCCTGGGGGGCGCCGCGGAGATGGCGGCTCCAAGGGCGGCCCACTGGCACGCCGGGCCCCAGAGCGCGACTGGGAGCGACCGCGCCTCCTTGGGCGCCCCGCCAAGGCTGGCGACGCAGCGTGTCCAGCAGCGCGGGGCGCCGGGCGAGCCTGAGGAGCTGCATTGGGGCGGCGCCCTGCGCGCACCCCGGGGCCCAACTAAACTTGCCCCGATCCACCAGGGAATCGTGAACTTATGTTCAAAGAGAAGTTGACTCAGTACGCGGCGGCGCTGGATATGTCGTCGCGAGCCCCGCCCGACACGCACCAGGTCTACGCGCGGGTCGCGCAGGCGGCGGCGGCGGAGACTCGCGACGCGCAGCCACGGGGCCAGGAGCGAGGACATTCAGGCCGAGCTGGACTGGGGGGCGCTGGCCCCCCTGAGCTACGGCTTCGCGCACGCATTCTCGTCGCTCCTCCACGACTCGCTGCGACGGGCGCTGGAGGCGTGGCAGTTGCCGCTTGGCCTGGGGCCCCTGCCCCTGGAGACCTACGCCGATGTGGAGGCGGCGGGGACGAGGCCCAGCCATTGGGTCCTTGTCGCGATACTGCGCGGGATCCTGCAAGGCGACCCGCTCTCGGGATCGACGTTCGCGATTGGGGTGCAGCCGTTCATGGAGGCGCTCGGGCAGCAGCTGGAGGCCCTGGCACAAGGCCTGACCTACTGGTGCGCCGACGACGTCTATGCGCTCGTCTTCGGCAGGAGGGGACTTCGCACGCTGGCGCGGATCTCCCGCCTTGCGGAGCGCTTAGCTGGGTTCCAGCCCCAGCCCAAGCAATGCGCGGCCGCCCCGCTCTGGGCCCGAGGAGTGCGGCTGGGGCTCCTTCGACGTGGCTCCGGTCGTGGAACTGATGGGGCGTTTCGTTGGACTTGGCGCGACGGTGCCAGTCTGTCCTCTCCTACAAGGCTCAGCTCTGGCCGATGCCGCCGCTCCTGGTCGAGGACGAGCCGCTCTTGGAGCCTGCTGAGGCGAACACCTTCTACCACATGGAGGTGCTGCGGGGGCCGCGCTGCGCGCCGACTTCCGAGTTCCCGGGGGCGCCCCCAACGCGCGCGGCAGCGTCACCGTTGAAGACGCAGCGGCGGGCGGGGAGGCACCTGAATGAGGTGGCCCGGCGCAGATTGCCGCTGGCGCGCAGCTTGGAGAGCCAACCTCAACCTGCCTGTCGGGAGGCACCAGCTCCCGCGGTCACGCTCGCGCGTGCGCCGGCGGCAGGGCGCGAGTTGCTCGAAAAGAGCGGCGCCCCCCTCTTCTCTTGCGATTGGGGCGTGGCGGGGCGGCGGGCGGGCAGGGGGAGACGGCAACGTCAGCGTGGATTCTTAGATGGCCTGCGGGCCTCCAGGGACGGGGACCTCCCCCTCAATGGTTCGGAGTCCCCCCCTGGAGGCAGCCGCGGTGGCGCGGAATGAAGTGGAGCAGGTCCCGATGCGGGCGCCTCCGACCTGCAGGTGCGCGTGCAGAACGACTTGGCTTGGAGACTGGGTGACAGATACCCGCTGCCCAGCCCCAGAGTCGGGACCGCAGGTTCTGTCTGGGCTGCGATTCGCCCGACAGCCTGAAGCAGTATTTGAGGCGTGCGCCTTTCCGAGGGTTGGTGCGGTTGGCCCCAGGCCGGCCGCTGCTTGATGCTCTCCTCGTCGCCTTCGTTTTCGTCGAAACATCGCTGGAGTCGGCTCGAGGAGTGGCGCTGACGTTCCACCTGCATCGCCATCTCCACCTGGAGAGGCGCGATGCCATCAGCGGGTCGTTTTCCCCTTTGATCGTTCATTCGATCGCCAAGGCCGCTCGGCAGGCATTGACCCTTCTGGAGGCACCTCTGTCGGACAGTCGCGTACAGTGGCTAGGTAAGGATACGGGATGTGTTTGAGGACGCTCTGCCTCCTTCTCCTCCTCCTCATCATCACAGTGATCCCTGTTCCCATCGCGCCTTCCCCTAATCATCATCATCATCATCATCATCATCAACAACAACATCATCATCAGCAGCATCAGCATCAGCATCAGCATCATCAGCATCATCATCATTCCCAACCCCTGTGAAGAGGAACCAGGATCGAGGGTTCTAGACGTGCTTGGTCTTTCGTGTACAATCGTTTACGTGCAGTGGTGTCTTGATATCTGGGAGTTCATGCTGCTCGTGCATGTGTGATTGAGTGGCTGTCTATCGAGGCTGACTTGACTTCGTTGTGCTCGACCCCCTTTCTGCTGCTGTCTGCTCCTTCTCTCATCGCCTCATCTGCCGTTGAGTCTGCACCCAGTGCTATTTATTCGGGGTCGCTGTCCCTCGTGGCATGACCCCTCCCATGCTCTAAACCGTCGTTCCCCATCTCTGAGAGCTCCCCTTCTCATCGCATCGACGGACTGCAAAGGAACATTGGTGGGCTCGCTGGCTCAAGGGAGACAAAAAAACCGCCCGGACCGGATAATTGGCGTTTACTAAACGGCCTTGGGCGTTTACTAAACAGCCCTGCCCTGTTTGTTTCCCTCTTTGGGCGCGTTTTTTCGACTTCTACTGGCTCCGATCACCTTGGAGAACGAGTGTTGGCATAACGACGTCAACGGACGACAGGAATAGGATCCGACCGAGAGTGCGTGGAGCCGTCCGTTCCCAAAGATGTCCACAAGAGGGTAGTTTTGAATTTACGTTGATCCGATTTTATACAGTAGGCACATGCAAAAAAATATATTTAAAGGCAGGTGCCCCACAGAAATTGAGTATTCCCCCATGGCCCCAGGTATCCACAAGGACCCCTGGAGCACCTTATACTTATCGGATCGACGAAGAATGTGTCCCAAGATATCTGATCGCAAGGTTTATTATCGAACGTGTCTCTTGTGCGTCCCCGCCGCTGTGCTCTGGGTCCACATTATTGAATTCATTTGCTGTCATCGCTTCCCCGAAAGGACGCATGAAAGGCTTGGGCAAGCAGTGCCTGGCTCGGTGGCACAGCGACGCTTGTCTGTGGAGGACAGGGGGGCAGAGAAGGATGGTTGGCCGTCAGCACAGGCAGGGTCGGATCAGCGCAAAACTTTTTTTCACACACACACACACACACACACACACACACACACACACACACACGCACACACACGCACGCACACACACACACACACACACACACACACACACACACACACACACAAACACACACGCACACACACACACACACACACACACACACACACACACACACACACACACACACACACACACATTTTGCGTCGGCGGCTAGGCAGAGTGACTGCGCTGGCGGAAAGAACATTTGCAGGACATACAGATGCGAATTAGGCCGCAATGCACGTGGGGAGGAGGGAGAGGCCCCGCGCGGGGGGGAGGGAAGAGAAGCCGGGCCCGTTCAGAGCAGGACCAGGGAACGGCGGGGGCGGCGCCGGGGCGGCGGGAAAGCAACGGCCGCGGGACAGCCGGGGAAGGGGCGGCAGCCAAGAGGTGGCCGAGCCAGGCGGCGGGGGCGCGGCAGGTCCAGCACGTGGTGGAGACGTGCAGCGCAGTGGGGTGGCCGTGGTGCCGAGGTCACAGCGACCTCCAGGCGACCGCTCGGCAGCAGGAGAAGACCACCCCAATAGGGGGGCTGGGGGGCGCTGGGGAAGGAACCCGGCCGGGCGGAGCGAACACACACACACACACACACACACTTTTTGTTGGTCGGCGGCGCAGCGGTCGGCAGGTGGACGTGCCAATTACGAACGCATGTAGCCGAACGCGCCATGATGAAACAGATCAGTCACGGCTAAGCAATGGGCACCAACGTGGCGAAAACCCAGACAACCCATCCAAGTATTTGAGCGAGAGAAGTCAGCACATTTAAAATGCAAAAAGTGTTTGGTGAAGATTCGAATGCCAAAATGTCAGCAAGCGTGGACCCCAAGCAAAGGTTTCTTGCGAAATATGCGGTGCAAGCCAAGTGGTGCAATCAACGTGGTGCAATATAGGCGGTGCAATCCATGTGGTGAAGTCTATGCGGCGCAAACAATACAAATCAATGTAGACCAACGCAAAGCATTACAAAACAAAGCAAAACAATGCACTGTAAAGCAAAGCACTGAGAAGCAACACAATGCAAAACAATGCACGACAAAGCAACGCAAAGGAACGCGCAAAGCAACGCAAAACCATGCAATGCGATTGCAACCCACAGCAACGCAATGCAATAGCAACGCAATGATATCGCAATGCGATAACAGCGCAGAAGAATGCAAAGCAATGCAAAGCAGTGCGCTACCAACGCAAAGCAACGCGATAGCAACGCAAAGCAGCGCAAAGCAATGCGATCGCAACGGGCGGTGGGGGCCAACGGGGCGGCGGCGACGGGGCGGCGACGGCGACCACAAGGCGTCGGATCCGACAACGGAGCCCAGACGACTGGTGGCGACGAGGCAGCGACGGGGCGGCGACGGCGACCATAAGGCGGCGGATCCGACAACGGAACCCAGGTCCTTAGAAACAAAATAAGAAACCCCGATGTGCAAGCTGTGATTCTGGAATACGTTGCGTGCGGTCGTCTGCTGATGCTTGGTCGCATCGTCGCATAGTACGAATCATGTATGATGCGATATAGCGTTCATGTTATGTTGCGCTATGTTATAATCGGCAAGGTTATGATATAGCATGCGGAGTGCGCGTCATGGACAGGGTAGTGTGTGTGTGCTGTACGTTAGTGCGCTGTTGTATGGCATGATGATGGCACGGTGTGTTCATGATGTTCTCCCATGTTGTACTACCCTATGCAATCATAATACAGAACCCCAGATCGGGTCGCGCAAGGGCCACGGTGGCTGTGCAATGCCTCATTTGTATTTGCTGATCGCGGGGTTTGGCAGCCCTTCGTATAGCTCCGTCATGATGAACACATTGGAATGAAGCGCGGACCAAGCAGACACACGCAATTGACCTTGCAAGTAAATACCCGGTTCAAATTAAAGATCAAGTTTTAAAGTACTCGACGTGGCTGCCTGACGGCTCCAGGAGTTTCAGTGATGCCCGAGACAGTTTGGACCAGCAGCGCTTCGGTGAGAAATTCAAGGTGCCTATGTGTTGACGTAGACTAGTTTCTGAGGTCCGAGTCTGCGTGTGAAAGCTGTTCACGCCAGGGGCCTTTTACGACTATTCTTGTTCCGCGAAGTGCCGACAACACGAGGGATTACAGGATTGTGCATTTTCTATGGCACCAGGACCGCAGCGCTTTGCACGATGGTGTTGCCTGAGCTGGCGGCGAGTTGGGTGCTCTATGGCCCTCTGAGCGCCTCGGGTTTGTTTTCCATTGCGCGGCCATTCTGCAGCGTGGTCGGTCGATCTGGAGATCCCAGGTGCCCAGGCGGCCGTAGGCCTCGAACGTTCAGATTGGGCGTCGCTTCCTTCCCACGTGGCCTCTTTCTGGCTCATGTTTTCTGCCTTCTCTATCTACACATTGCTCATTTCTGATTATTCGAGGGTTTTTTGTTTTTGGGGGGGCGAGATCCTTTCACTTCTAATTGTTCTATCCTGGGCCTCTTCCTGGCCACTGGGGGGCCAGGAACAATTAGAGACGAGCACGATTAGAAATGAGCACGATTAGAAATGAACGACGTGTAGGTCGCCCCCTTCCCTTGCTGCGCGTGCGCCCGCTGGGCAACCGCTCGCGTGATCCCACTCCACTGGCAGGAAGCAGGGCCAGCTGGCGGAGAGCTGACTTTGGCGACCCTGCCGTCTGTAAGCTTGGAGCTCGCGACCGGGAGCCCTACCAAAATGCTGCATCTGTACATAATCGGGTGCACCGGAGCGGGACTCGGGCAGATGGAGACATTTCACGATGTTGCGTCAGGGAGCAGGGGGGCGACCTTGTCCAATCGGAGACCCGTGACCCAGAGCAAAGCGACAGGGAGGAAGACGTGTTCGGCACAGACAGGGGTGTAGAAGAAAAGCTCGGCGAGGGGAAGTAGACAATGCTCCGTCAGAGTCATAGCCTCGACCAGAACACAAGCAGCACGAGACCGCGCGTCCAGGCAGCTGCACCAGAGTCCCGCACTGGCTCTCGGCACCCTTTTCATTTCAATTGCTCCTGGCATTATGCAGTCCTTCAGGATCTCATCCGCAAGGGAAAAGTATATATTTAGCTGCCTGCGGCAAATCTGCAACCGTGCCAGCAAAGCATTCTGCGTGGCGACCATTCGAGCACCGCCCAGAAGGCCGTCACCACTGACATTTCACGTCTCCATTTCTTGGGGTTGTCTCGGGCTCCTGTGGGGCAGTCGTGGGGGTCCCTTGGGGCCCTCGGGGGCCGTCGTGGGGTCTTCATGCACCGTCTCGGGCCCTCTTTGGCCGCTGGGGGGGGCCTGAGGCCGTCTCGGGTCCCTTCAGAGGCCTTCTTCGGCCAGCTTGGGGCTGTCTTGAGGCAGTCTAGAGGCCCTCTTTGGAACTCTCTGTATACCATCTGGGGCTTCCAATAGCCTTGATTCGAACGATCTCCGACCAAAGGCCGCGGAAAGCGAAAAGCATGCACGAGTCGAATTGATGTCAATGCGCGTGCCCTCTCTGGAGAGCGTCTGTCGGGCGTATTTGAGCAGCTTGGAAGGCCTCGTGGGGACCTCTTGGGCTCGTACATGGAGTTCCTGAGCGCATCTCGAAGCTTTGTTCGGCCATATGGGCGGCCGCTGTGGGCTCTTGGGCTGTTTTTTGGAGACCTCGGACCGGGCCCCAGTGGCGCGTCGGGCCGCCCAGGAAGCCGATGGAGAGGGGGCGACGCTTGCAGCAGTTGGCGTCGGAGAGGGGGGGGGCCTAGAGGAATCCGTGGCATCGCTCGGACGTGTGGATTTCTGCTCGGCGAGGACCATCGAGGAGTATCCTGAAGTATCGAGAAAAATGCACGCACCTTATCGAAAAATGCACGGGAAACAGACGTCCCAACGATGGCAAGAATCATTGTCAACGCCAATCCCTTTTTACCAGAAAGATCTTGGCATTCCGCCACGCCTCAACGTGCCAGGCGGCACGATGGCGGATAGCAGACCTTCCAGCGGAAAGGATGCCGATGGAGACGTTTTAAGCTGAATTCCGTGCATTGATGGTATGTTGCCGTTTTTGAGGGGTGGTCGAGCAGTTACATAGTTATCTCTTTGCCGATCCGATCTCTTGTGCATTGCGATAGATGGGCAGTGGAGCCTCATCCGACGGCGTTACGAATCTTGCACGTACAGCCAAGCCGTCTGCTCGGGGCCCAGTTTGTCAGCCACTCTCGCTGTTCGGCAGCACATCCAGCACACGTGCTGCCGAGACGCAGACCCAGCATACGGATTTCCGAACATTTGCACGACCGTTTCCTTGTGTTCCTTTCAGAAATGGGCCCGCCCGGACCAGCTTCGCACAGCTTGCCCCGTCTAGAGTCGGCACGTGCAGGGCATCTGCCCTCCCCTGCCCACAGCCCTCCCTCTCCCTCTTCCACTCCCACTCCCCCGGCCACTCCCACTCCACTCCCACTCCCTCTTCCACTCCCACATCCCTCCCTCTCCCTCTCCCTCCCTCCCACCTTTCCACTCCCACCTCATCGCCCCAAGTCAGCTGGCACCCGTCTCCACAAAGCTGTAGTGCTAGTCTCGTCCCCAGGATCTCCGGCACGCCCAGGCTCATCCACCAGGTCCCTGGGCCCGAGCTAGGACTTAGGAGCGGAGAAGGGGATCGTGCGTAGGAGGGCGAGGAGAAGGTGATGGACTAGAGTGGTGATGAGGTGAGGGTGAGTGTGAGGGCCATCGGGGATATTTTAGAGGGGCGTGTTCTACAGTTCGGCATGCTAAGCACCCCTTGATGAATGTGCGGGGGCGCCGGATCTTGTGGCATCCAGCCGGTCCAGGCACCAGTGCTTGGGTCGTGGATGAGGGGCCTTTTGGGGGGCATCTCGGGCGAATCCTGAGGCTTCTTGGGATCATCTTGGAGAGGGGGGTTCCAGCGGACCGATCGCGGCGCGAGCTCTCGGTAGGCCCTTCTCTGAGCCGTCATGGAGACCGCTTGGCCGTGATCGGAGCCTCGAGGGGGAGGAACTTAGAAGCTAACGTGGCCGTACTGGACAGTCTGAAAAACGACAGGGCGAGAACTTCGAGATAGCACGAAAAACTATACTGCGCTGATGAATTGGATCTCTGGGGCAGACCCCCAAGGCCCCAAACAGCCCCCAGCAGAGCGCCAAGACGGGCCCCTGGATCCGCCTCACTACGCGTCAACACGTGTCGGAGGTGTAGGCTCGCGAGGCTTGGGAAATGCCACGCGCCACACCGCGAAGCGGCCCGGGAATCTGGGGCCCCAGGGCCCCCCACAGCACTACAACATTGTATATGTTGACGGTTCTGAGGGACCGGAGGACAATCCACCCAGTCTCCACCCAGTGTCTCGCGGCACGGTGGCGGATTTGCGGGGAGGCGGCGCGCGGAGTTGCGCTGCGCCCGCGGTCCTCTCCTACGACGCTCGGGGATGTCGTCGGCAGGGGGCGGGCCACGCGATGGCGACCTCGTTGTGGCCGAGGCGGCGTGAGCGTATCAGAATTTTTTGGTGGTGGAAGTAGTGGGTAGGCGTCGACGAACTTGAAAGACAGGCACAAGACATCGAGCCCATTGTAAAGACAGCAGGCATTGCCGTGGGGGAAGAAGACACGATCCTCGACCTCGTTCCTTCGCGAATGCTTGCCTGCTGCTTCCTCCATTCCTTTGACCCTGTCCTGCTGGCCCATGCCGTCCTCGTCCCTGCACGCACCAGTTATTATCACTCGATGAAGCTGTCCTTGGGAGTGCCAATCGGAGTTGGAGCCATCTGACATGCGGGGTTTCTGTTTGCTAGGCTGCGTCATCGTCTCACTAAGCCACGTGAACCATTTCCGTCGGTGGGAGCCTATTGAACGCAAGGTCGACGCGCAATTTCGCGGATGCGTCACGGGTTTCCAAGAGAGAAGAGCCATGAAAGCTTGTGGACACGATTCAGGACGATGTAAATCAGGACGGCTAGATGAAGCCGCATGTGCTCTACGACAAGAGTAGATCTACGCACACGAGATCGGGGTCCGCATTGTCGGTTTCAAGTGGCGATGATGGCATTGTCGCCGTGAACCTTTCGTCAGAAGTCTTTACATACGTTATTGAAGAGAGGGTGCTTACCATTTCCCCCTGTCAGAATGCAAGCGGCCCGGACGCCCCCGATACTGCAAGTGGATTCCGAAAATGGTCACGCCATTTTGGAAAAGCCTTCAGGTCACAATAATTCCAGTCGCTTTCGCCAACGATGTGCAGCACAAGTGTAGCACCAGGGCGCACTCCGTCTTCTCGTGTAGATAAATCCGTTGAGACGCATGGCCAGTTAGCCCAACAAGAACTCAAGGCAACCATGTTTGCGAAATCGTTGTGATATAGTTAACACATCGATGTTATCAATCCATCCGGGGTATCAGCGAGGTTGTGTTTGGTGAGTGTATCGTCTTCCGAAAAATGAATACCGACGGCTTCTGTACTTTAGTTGCTGTCGTGCGCGAGGGAAGCTTCCAAGCCGGGATGTGCACCGATGTTGGCCCCGGAAGGACGAAATGTTCTGGAACCGTTTCCGTCGCAGGCGGCGATCTTCGGGCACACACATGAGACCGACATTTGACGGAATCGACAATTTAAGATCATAACAATTAGTTGCCTCTCGTGTCGTGCGCATGCGAAAAAATTAAGTGCATGTCAGTGCATGTCCGTTCCGCTTGTACTTGACGCATTCGCAACATGAGCAGGTCCAAATCCGGCAGCACGCATTGCCAGCATGCACAGTAGTAGCCGTTCAGTTTGCTGCGGCACGTTGCCCGTGTAGAACTTCACACATCGTGTAATGATCAGCGCAGGTGTGCATTTCTTGCTCGTGCACGGATGTTTCGGTGTACTACGTGCACCTACTGGTAAACAGTAGGAATGTATTTCAGGATCGTGTACCAATGTCGACGCTCGTTGGACATCCAGTATCCAGTATGTGGTGCCAAGCGGCTCGAGTCAGTCGAATGATTCGGTACCAAAAGCGCTAATTCTTATTGCTTCGCCATTCTCCCGCCAATCCAGAAACGCACCCAGAACTCATTTCAAGGGTTGATGCCCCTCGGGGGCGGATCGAGGCCCTCCCAGCGATCCCTCCCTTACGATGCTGAGCAGCACGACGGGCATCAGCAGCCTTACACCGAACAGCACGACGGGCACCAACACCGCGATGTTGAGTAGCATGACGGATGCCAGCAGCACGATGGGCAGCATAATGGGCGCGAGCGGAATGATTCCGAGTAGCGCGACAGATACCAGCCGCATGATTTCGACTAGCATAGCGGGTGGTGAGGCCACGTCGACGGCCTCAATGTGTCCGCCCGTGATTCCCGCAAAGATATGGACGACGATTGGCCCACGTTGATTCCACGTTGAAGCCTTCAGGGCAATGGCCTCAGCATCCCCTGGACGCGATTCCTGCGTATTCTTGCTGGGTTTCATTGGCCACATGAGCTCCCACGGTGGGAGCGTCCCAACCTCCCACAAACACAATTCTTTCATAGCCATGGACGCGATTTGCGACATGTTGTGGCAAGGTGGGGGCTCCCAGTCGGAGGGCTCCAAGATCTTTCAGACGCATTTACGGCGCAGTGTTGCAAGTTCTCTTAGCCAGTTTGGAGCTCTGAAAGTTGAGCGTGTCCCAATGTTTAATGGCCATGCACCTTGCACGGCAACCCCTGACAGCTAAGAATATTTACGAAGCAAACACCGAAGAACCCCAGAGGAGCCCCAGACAAACATACTTGCCGTCGGCAGCATCGTTGTTACATTTGGAGCCAGCCCGAACAAGGTATCTAGTTAGTTGGACGTTGATCTGGCGCGCATGCAGGTCCAATGCAAATCAGGCGGAAGGTGTTCGAGTATGTTTGACATGTTGGATTACCGATGCATGGTGTTTCAAGGCGATGCGCAGATGCGAGAGTCCAAAAGTCAAATGCCGACCCGGCAAATAACAAATTTGGCGGCAAGAAAAAGTGGTGTGAAGAGTCATCGGTTCAAGTAGAACGAATTGTATGATTCTTGTTTTTTCCGTCCGTATCTATATATATACATATATATGTATATAGAAGTACAACTGCTTGTGTGTATATATATGTGCGTATATACATATATATATATATATATAAAAATATAAATGTGTGTGTGTGTTCGTATGTATGGATTCACTTGTTTTTCTATGTACACCCTGGTTCCGGTTCTCCGGCCAGGTCCCCGTGACATTGGCAAATTATTCGAGGTACGGGTCTGTTACCGCCATCCTGGGCGTCCAAGACGGCCCGAGACGGCCCCAGAAGCTTGCAAAAGGCAGAGGAGTTCCCGAAGATCCCCCAGGACGGGCTGAGAACGCCCACGATGGCCCTCAGACAGCCCAAGGGTGCCCACGAGAGGTCGCAAAATCCTTCACAAGAAGGTCCCAAGATGGATTTGAAGTCGCCTTGGGGCTTCCCAAAGGGGCTTGAAATAGTAACAAAATATTATGTTGTTCAGTTGTTGTGACTCTCTCGCTTTTTCGGTTCCGATGAGGTCTTGGGGGCCTCCAGTTGTGTCTCAGACCGTTCAGCTAAGCTACACCCAATTTGGCAGTTCCACCCACCCACTACAGCGTTTCGTGGCCCCACAGGAAGCTCCACCCAGTGGGACCATGCGTCCCGCACACCCCATTGGGAGCTCCACCGAGCCCTTAGTGGGACCGTCCGCATGCGTCCTGGAAACCCAATTTGGGATTTCCACCCAGTACAGCGCTTCGTGGCCCCAGAGGGAGCTCCACCGAAACCCCCAGTGGGACCGTCCGCATGCGCCCCGCAAGCCCATTTCGGCATTTTCACCCACCCATTCACAGCGCTTCTTGGCACCATAGGGAGCTCCACGGAAGCCGCCTGTGGGACAGATCCCATGCGTCCCAAAAGCTCTTTTTGGCATTCGCCACCCAGTACAGCGCTTCGTGGCCCCATAGGGAGCTCCACCGACGGCCCCTGTGCTACTGCCCGCATGCGTTCCCCCCCACCCAGTGCAGCGCTTCGTGGCCCCATAGGAAGCTTCACCGAAGAAGATATTCACAATTGCGGTACCCACAACTGCATATGGTTGAATCGTTCGCCAGGATATGTTTTCCCGTAAGGCTTTATTCGGGACCCCCGAGATGCCAAAATGGGTCCAGAACCGTAGTAAAACCAATGACTGTGGTTGCCTCGCCGAGGCCGTTTTGGACGTTGTGACCGCTTGCAGAACGCCCAGTCTAGGTCCAATGGGGAGAGGAAACGCCCTAAACCACCTACGCCCAGAGGGTTGGCGGGATTTGTTCCAAGGGTTGAATTACAATGTGGTGCGAAAGTTTCATTATTACGGATTCCATACGAAGGATTATGCATTCAGTCGGTTAGATAATGTGGTTTGCAACAAAATGAGGAGCATGGATATGCCCATAAATTCGTGCGTGCACATATATATATATATATATATATATATATATATATATATATACTATATTACATAATGGTATATGCCGTTTGGCTATGCCTAAACGGTTTTATTCCCCCCTAGGCCGTAGTGCTCTGGCTCCCTCCCCTTCTTTCCCTTTCCCCTCTTCCGCAGCCGTCTGTGCTTCGAGCTGTGCTTTTGCGGGAGGGGCCCCTGGCCCCTAATCTCATCATGAAGGGGTGGGGAGGTTCCCACCCCGCGAGCTTCTTGCTGCTCGCCGCGGCCGCGCTGGGAGCCCTGCCTCCGGGAGGGCGCACGGCTCCCGTGGCTGGAGCGGCCGTTGGGGCTGCCGTTGGGATGGTGGGGACCGTGGACTTCGTCCCCGCCGACGGCACCGACCCCGCCCCAGAGCAGGTAGAGGAGGATGTCTGCATGGAGCCTAGGGCGACATCGTGCCTCCCCTGGCTGGGCACATCCCCGCGGCCTCGCCCGTGGAAGACCTTCCCCCCGCGCCTTCCTCGTCGGAGCCCCCGGCTGGAGGAGGGGAGGAGGGGGGCAATCGGACGGAGGGGGGGGCTTCAGATGATCATTCCTGGAGTATCCAGCGGACCCTCTGCCAGCTGAGCGCGCATCTTTCAGCCTGGGCGCCCCGCCGAGCCCCGGAGGCCTACGGCCGGCGCCGGCATACTCGGGCACCTGGTGAAACCCCCTGGAGAGGATCCGTTCCCGGGATGGCCGAACCACCTCCTGGGCGGCCACTTGCAGGGAGGGGCCTGGTTCGGGCTGATGATGTTCGGGGGCGCCCGCTGGAAGGGGTTCCCCCACTGGCTCCAGTACCTCCTGGTCTTCTTCTACCTCCTCTCCGCCCTGGTGGCCTTGGACCTCCCCATCCTCCTGGCCTATGCCCTGGCCCCACTCTCACGGGGCAAGGGCCCTCTGCGCGGGAACGAACACCCGCGCCCCTTGAAGGACTCGAGGCCGGTGCGGGGAGGGCCCGCCTCGGGCGGGACCACGCCCAACAAGTTCTTCCAGGACTGGATCCGGGCCCGCGGGAGGCACTCCAGCCGCCGCCCGCATGAGCTGCTCGCCATCATTGAGGAGGGAATGGTCCGGATGCAGCGGAAGCCGGGCTCCACGCTGCCCGCGACGCGGAAGGGAGGGCAGGTGTACCTCTACGGTGCAGCGCTGCACTGTGCGGATCCCCCCCTCCGTCAGCGGCTGGAGAACGCTCGGGAGCGCGCCGTCTACCTGGCGCGGGAGTGGGAAGCGGAGATCCCCCCAGCCATTGTGGCGGTCAGCTACCACTACACCGGCGTGGAGGAGGGGCTCGTCCTGAGCCTGGAGGAGGCTCTGCCCTATCAAGGCTTTCTCCTGGCCCTCGCCTGCCTCCTCGGCCGCGCCCTCGGGGGCGCCCACCGACTCCTCTGCTCCATGTCCCGAGCCATCGGGCTAGACCTGCCGGGGGCGTGGTGCTGTCGCGAGAGGAGAACGGCAGCCGGAGCGGGGAGGCCCCGGGATCGCCAGCTCGAGTCGGAGAGCGAGGGGCCCACCATCGGGACGTGTGGTGGGGACCGCTTGGGCTGGCGCCAACCCGGAAGCACCCTGGGCACCCTCGGCCTCCGCGCCCCGTGCCCGGAGCCCCCGGACGAAGTGTTCACCCTCCTCCTGGTCGAGGACGAACCCCAGTCGGACATCACCGGATGGGAGCGGCTGAGCGGGCGCGTTCTGGCCCCCCTATGCGCCCGGCACAAGCGCATGTACCGGCTTGCCCGCCAGCACCTCCTCTGCGCCTTCGCGGGCTCCCCCCCGTGCGACGAGATCGGGACCCTGCAGGTGGAAGAGGCTCATCTGCGCCTTCCATGCGGCGCAGTCCGCCGGCCCCCCCCAGGGGCGGCCGGGAGAGGGACTGCCAGCCTCCTCGAAGGAGGTGGTCTTGCTGCTGAACTCCCGGGAGTTGGACCGATGGCGCCATCGGAGTGCCCGGCGCATGGACGAGGAGCCCGGCCAAGCCTCGGGCGGGGAAGAGTACCCCCCACGGGGGAGGAACACCCGCCGGGGAAGCTCACCGCGCCCTCCGGCTCGTGAGGGAGGGACCCCCTCCACAGGCGCCTCCCGCGACCCGTCGGGGGAGCCCTCGGCGGTGGTCTGGCTCCTCGAGGCCCGCCTCTCCGCCATCCAGGACGGCGTTGGAGTGGAGGCCGCACTTGAGGCGGCCCAGGATTACTACGGCGAGGACCCGGACACCTGCCAGGCGTTGGTCACTCCGTGTGCGGAGGAGTTGGAGGCGACCGCCCTCCGCAACCCCGCCTCACTGGAGCGGGAGGAGCAGGCCGCCCTCGACAATCTCTTGCGGCACGTCCGCGAGAAGCGCCTGCTCCAGAAGAGGCAGGAGGGGCCTACCCCAGCAGGGAGACCCCCCCCGCCCTCACGGGCACAGGCCCTCCAACCTCCGGGCGTCATGGAGGGGATCTTCACCAGCCTCTCCGAGGGGGAATACCGCGACACGCGCCCCGCGCTGTCCGGTGGCTCGAACCCCCTCCCGCCCGCTGCGCAGTGGGATGCCATTCACGGGATCGCCCCACCGAGGGGCACCACAGGACGCGCCGGGGCAGGGGGGAAGGGCAGGCGGGGATGCTCACTGACCCGAACACCCGCCTCTTGGTTCAGCACCTCAACCTCTCCGAGCGCATGGAGGCCGACGACTCCAAGAATGTGGAGGGCCCCCTGGGCTACCTCAAGAAGACGGAGTGCCGGCTGGCGGTCTACACCGCCCGGGGGTTCAACGCCTTCTACGTCGCCCTTTGCCCGGGCCTCGTCGGAAGGGAGCTGTGCGACGCAGCCCGGAGGGGAGGAGACGGACGCTGGATGATCATGCACGAGGGAGGCTGCCCCATCCTGGTCTTGAACCGGATTGCCTACGCCATCGCGGGGGGCTTCTGGGGGGGCCGCGACCTGGAACGGATGGCCAAGTGGTCCCTGGGAGCATCAGACTTCCCGCGGACCACTCGGGAGGAGTTCGAACGGTTCATCCCGCACTCGGACCCCACCCACATGGAGAAGCGCCCCGCCTGGACCAAGATCCTCGCCGTCTGGACCGACCAGGCCCACCGGAGCATCACCACCTTCTGCCTGTTCTACGGCCAAGACCACGAGAGGGAGAGGCGGGACGCCTTGAGGAGGCTGGTGCAGCTCAACCTCGATGACCCCAACCAGTGGACGGAGGGGGACCTCTTCGCGATCTGGGAGGAGCTCCACTGGGACTGGTGGGACGGCATCCGACTGATCGCCCAGCGGGCCTTCCACGACCTCAGGAACCAGAACCCCACCGAGGAGGAGTTCAGGCTCCACCTCCTGGAGGGGCCGGGAGGCCAGCCGCGATTCCAGATGCCCCTCTCCTTCCAGCTGGACCACCCCAACGGGTTCTTTCGGGCCCAGGTGGTGTCCCGTAAGTTTTGGGAGCAACGGTCCGCCCTGTCTGCCCTCTCGCGGACGAGCAGAGCGAAGGTGCCACCCCCGCCCCCGGCGGGACGCGCCGGCCAGGACGACAACCCGCAGTGCCCCATCGGCACGGCCCTGGAGGCGGAGGAGCATAAGGCGGCCCTGGCGGGTATCCCCAAGAACCCGCAGGGCAAGAGGATTTGCATCCCCTTCAACTGCCACGGCACGCGCTGGCGGGGGAGCGGCTGCCGGGACGCCCACCAGAAGATCAACGATCTGAAGAGCCTCCCCATGGAGACCAGGTTGCTCTTCTTCCACTTCGGAGGGTTCCACAAGCTCCCCCTCGTGACGCCCACGGCGGTGGATGCCCGCATGGCTGCACTCCGGAAGGGACCGAAGCCCCGCCCGAGGACCCGCGGCGGGCAGAACGCCAACCGGGGCACGGAGGCACCCCCGGGGGACCCCCCCACCACGGGGAGGGGGGAGCCCGAGCAGCGCGCCACACAGGCGCCCGCCCCGGGGGTGCTGGCGTGCATCACCTGCCCGCGCCGCACGGCTTGGGGCACGCTCGACTTCGGCCAGTACCTCCACCCCACGGGGCCCCACGCCGATCGCATGCGGGGGGCTGCAGGAAGGCGAACCGGAGGGAGGGCAGTGCATGCTCCTGAGCACCGCCGCCTCCTCGCTGTGGCGGCAGCACGGCACCCCCCCTCATCAGGAGGAAGTGCACGCCCTGGCCACCCGCTACCGGGCGGAGCTGCTGGAGGCGGCCGGCGATGCGCCGCCGGCTTCCAGTTCGCCCCTGGACGACGCACTCCGGGCGGGAGCCGCCGTCCCGCACTCGGGAAGAGACTACCGAGAGTTTCCTTTACTGGGAGGCCCCGCCCTCACCAGTGTCGACCTCCACGTGTGCACGCTCCAGGACCCCTACCTCCGCGATACGCGGATTCCCAGCCGCGCGAGCGGCGACCCCCCCGACGCCTGGCTGTTCCTCAACCAGGGGCACGCCCTCGCACTGGGGCCCACGCCGGAGGCCTTCACCTGGATCCGCTACCGGGACGCGTGGCCCCGCCCGCGCCAAGCGGAGGCGCCCCCGGCCCCAGATGCCGTCGGCGAAACTCCCCACCCACCCAAACCCGCAGGGGGGGGTAAAGGGCCTTCGGACCCTCAACTCCAGAGGGAGGAAGGCGGCATCGGTGGGGCATCGCCCGGAGCCGCCACGGACGCCCCAAGCGGCGAGACCTGGGGGAAGGGACCAGACCCGCCACCGCGGAGGGAGACCGAGGGGAGGGGGCCCCCGGCGCACCTGGACGCGTTCAACCGAGCCACACAGGCGCTGGAGGAGGCACGGGGCCAGGACATGCTGGACCTCTTGGGGAAGGACGAGAAGCACGGCGCCCGGATCCGCACCCAATGGTACCGCTACGCCCGGAGCGTCGGAGCGGGGGGGGAGGAGGCGGAGTGGGAGAACAGGCGGAAGTACCCCCAGCGGTTGGTCGACACGTTCCTGAGTGAGATGAAGAAGGGCACGGTCTACCCTCCGCCGGACTCCACCTTCGAGAATGGAGGGAGAACGACTAAAGGGGGCCCCCATTTTCGGAGAGAGGCCGAAGGGAGAGAAGGGGGGGGCCAAGTGCGAGGAGGAAGAAGAGAGGTCCCCACAGGGCGGAACGTCGGAGGGCGAGCGCGCCAGCGGCCGGAGCAGGCAGGCCGGGGATGGGAAACCAGCCGCCGAGAGCCTTGCCCCGCGCCCCCCCACGGAGCGCCGGAGAGGCAGGGGAAGTGAGGACACCGCCGGGGCTCGCAGAGGGGAAAGCGCGAGCGGCGGGAGGGGAGGGAGCAGGGCCCCCCGGGACAGCCGCCCGAGCCGGAGGGACGCTGGGGCCTCCGAGCCCCCACGGCGGATCGAGGGGTCCCGCCGTCGCTCGCCCGTCAGCCCCCGCCGCGACCCGGGCCGAGGAGCGCACGCCTCACGGGGCCCTCGACCGGAAGAGCACACGCGCCCCCGGAGCGCGGGGCGGCGGGCATACCCAGAGGGACCAGACCGGAGGGGAAGGGTGGAGAGTCGAGCCCCTCGCGAACGCTCCCCGCGCCGACGAGGAGGGTCGGGGAGCAAAGCTGGATCCCGCCCGCCGCCGGCACCGGACCGCGCGGGCGTGCGGCGCGCGTCCACCCCCAGGGGCTCCGTCCGGCAGGAAGTCTCGCTGGGCCCCCGCAAGAGGAGCCCCAGCCCCCCGAGGAAGCGGACCGGGGGGGAGGAGCCTGGGCTCCGCACGCGGGATTCGCCACCCCCTAGGTCCCGCAGCCCAAGAAGGGCCGAGCCTCCCACGGCAGAGCCGCGAGAGCCCCACCCTCCTGCCCAGCCGGGTGGCCTCTGGCTATGCCTCGGCTGCAGGAAGGAGGTGGGGGACCGTCGGAGTCGCTGCGAGAACTGCTCCGCGCACTTCCTGACCAAGGTGGGAGCGTGGTGGTGCCCGAAGTGCCAGAGCGGCCCCAACCACCTGGGGAGGAGGGACAGCTGCGGTGGCTGCGGCGAGCCCTGCCACAAGAGGGAGTGGCTCCTGGCCGAGGTGGAGCGGATACGGCGGATCGAGAGGGGAGCGGAGGCGTGGGCCAGGTACACCGAGCGGAACCCCGAGGGGGACCGCGAGACCGAACCCCAGACGACCCTCACCCTGCAGGACTTCGTCCTGGGTCTCCGACGCGGGACTCCACCCCCACAGGACCGTCCCACCGGGAAGGGGAAGAGGCCCGGCACACCCCCGAAAGGAGGAAAGGGGCGTGGGCGGGGGAACGAGCCACGGGGCGGCCGAGGGAAGTCCCGAGGGAAGTCTCGCTTGGGGAAGGGGAGTGGGTCCACGTCGCGCAAGCGCTGGAAGTACTACGACAACACCCAGCCCCCCCCAGGGGTGTGCCGGTACTACTGGAAGAGCCGCCCCTGCAAGCCGCCGGGCTGCAAGTACCGCCACCACCACCCGAGGGGCCCCCCCGCGCCGGCCCGACCGGAAGACCGCCCCTCAAGGACGGCTCCCCAGAGCGGGGGAGGAGCGGAAGCCTGGGACGACCCCGGCCCCGTCGGAAAGCCGGGGGAGGGGACCACCCTCCCCAGTCCGGGCCAAGGAGGGCCCCCCCTCTGCGGCTCGGGACCCACCCGGTGCGGGAGGGGAGGCGAAGCCGGGCGTGGAGGACCCCCCGAGGGTCATCGAGGAGCGGAGCGTCGGAGGCAGCCAGCGCAAGCGGATCGCCGTCATCCGGCACCACGTGGAGGCGGCAGGCGGCCAGGTGGGAGGGACCGCGCCCAAACCCCGCGTGCGGCGCGGCATGGGAGTCACGGAGGCGCCCTGTGTCCACGCGCGGGTGGCCCCCCACACTCTATTCGTCGGGGCCAACGGGAAACTCCTCGGTCCCTACATCTGCTGGCCCACCCCCCACCCCCACACAACCCCCCCCCCCCCCCCCCCCAAAAAAAAAACAAAGAAACACCCCCGCCAACCCACCCCCCCCCCCCCCCAAAAAAAAAAAAAAAACAAAGAAAAAACAGAACCCCCCCCCCACACCGCCCCCACACCCACAAAAAACACCCCCCAACAAAAAAAAAAAACAAAAAAAAACCCCCCCCACACAACCCCCCCCACCCCCCTCCCACCAAAAAACAAAAAAAACACCCCACCCCCCAAAAAAAAAAAAAAAAAAAAAAAAAAAAAAAAAAAAAAACAAAGAAAAAAAAAAAAAAAAAAAAAGACACCACCACAAACCCACACCACAAACAAAAAAAAAAAACAAACAAACAAAAAAAAAAAAAAAAACCCCCCCCCCCCACCTTCTGCAGGATGGGGGACAGCGCGCAACGCTGCGGTAGCCAAGAAGCAGACGGAGGAGATTTGGAGGTTCCTGGTGACGCGCCTGATCTTCACCACGGAGGGGCGCAGGGCGCGGGCCAAGTTTCCAGATCCGTGGAAGACGGGACTTACGGAGGCCCCCTTGCCCCCGCCCCCAGACAGTCGCCTCGTCCGGCTGGCAATCGGAGAGGACCGAGACCCTGCCTTGGTCGCCGACCCTCGCGACCCGAGGCGGCCAGTCCAGACGAGGGAGCGAGCGGGAGCCGGCGCACTCACGCAGCGGGTATCCGCCTTCCTCGGAGGACTCTGGCCCGCGGGCCCCCAGGAGGAGGACGAACCCCCGCGGGGCCGCCGGGCGGTCGCCCACCGCGACCACGCCACCCTGCGCGTCCCCGAGGGCGTTCCCGGCCACCTAGACTGGGGCGACAAGACCTTCCTCGCCCTCCTCCGGGAGTACCCCGAGCGGCGTCGCCAGCTCCGCCGCCGCCAGCAGGAACCCCGCCTCCATGCGCTGCACAAGTTTCGGGATTGGCTGCGGGAGGAGTCTGCCTTGGGGAACCCCTTTGGAGGGGAGCCAGTCCCTCTGACCCCAGGGGGGGAGGAGACGGAGGACGACCCGGCGGACTTCATCCCGGCCCGAACGCCCCCGACCCTCGGGGGGGGGCCCTTCCGGGGCGAGGTCCAGCACGGACGGCCCCCCTCAAAAGGGAGGAGGCCCGGCACGGGCGCGCCTGACCGAGGAGCCAGCGGAAGGCTGGGGAGCGGCCCTAGGGGATGGCCGCCCAGGACGCCCCGCCCCCCCGCCCAAAGGCGGGAGCCCGAAGCCGAGGCCTCCGGAGAGACCCGCACCCGCCCGGGAGGGGGAGAGCAGGAGGGACTGGGCCCGAGGGCCCGCCACATCGACCTGCTGCCAGGCGCGCGGGTGATCTACCACAGCTCGACCTACGACACCTACGTATAAACGGGGTCGTGCAGGGAGCGCGGAACGACTACTACGACCTGGACGTCAAGCCCTACGCCCACATCGCGCGGATCCACCTCCCCCCGCCGCCGCCGCGCGGAGAGGGGCCCCCGGAAGCGGATGCGCGCACGACGGTGCCAGACTGCAGCGTGCGCTACAGGCCTCCCCCACCATCCCAGGCCCCCGGCGGGAGAGGAAAGGGGGAGGGAGGCCCGGCAACAGGTGCTCCGGGGAGAGGGGCACCCAGCGGGCCCGGGGGTGCCCCCCCACCGGCGAGACCCCCACCCCCAAAGGAGGGGGGCCACGGGGCGACAGCAGGGGGTGGCGCGCCAGCCCAGGGCGCGGGGGGCTCAGCTGCGCCGCACAAGGCCGCCCCAGCGTTCCCGGCAGCTGGGGCGCCCGCGCCGGGCAGCGGTGCGGGGAGACGTCGGCCGTGGTTACCGCTTGGAGGGCCCTGGACGAGCAGCTCGGGGTCGCCCTCGCCCCGTCCACGAACTGCAACACCGTCCCCCACGCCTGGGAATGCCCACAGCACCCTGCGGAGGAGACCCCTGGGGCTGCTTACCCCTACGCCCGGCGGCTCCACTCCACCCAGGACAGAGCATACCACTACCACTACCATTCGGTACAAGGGAACCTGCGGCAGTGGAGGGACACGCCGGGCAGGGAGTACGTCCTGGCGTCGGTAGACGACCTCCGGAGGCTGCGCTTCCCCGTCGCCAGCGACCAGCGCATGATCCGGATGGCCCTGGAGCAGGCGGAGGAAGTGGAGCGAGCCCGGGCGCGTGCCCAGCCGGAGCCCCCGCCGGAGGGGGCGGCGGGCGCCGCGCCCGCATCCGGGACGGCGGGGGGAGCGGCAGGCGCCGACCCATTCGTCGCCCGGCCCAGCCTCCGGATCACGCTCCAGAGGATAGGGCCCCCAGCACGCCGAGGAGCGTCACCGGCTCCTCCGGGAGCGCCTCATCACCCTCTTGGGCGTCCTCGACACGCCCGATGACCGGGACGCCCGGGGCTGCACGCACGAAGACCTCGTGGCCTCCCTGGAGGAGTCGTACTCCGAGGTTCACTTGGCGTTCCTCACGGAGTCGCGGCGCGCCCTCGCGTTCGCCTCCGGGGTCGGGCCCCCGGAGCTCACCCGCAGGCCCGAGGCCGCGAAGAAGCTACTCGAGGAGGGAGATCATGAGGGGGCCCTCCGTGCGGCACTGGGACCCGAGGTGGTCCCGGTGCAGCGACGGGCGGAGGGGGGCCCCGACCCCGCGCGGGAGGCGGGAGAGCCTCCCCCGGAGGAGCCACCCCCGGCACCCGCAGGCCTCGGGAGCGCGCCGGTTGTCCCCGGCCCCGCCGGACCGGCGCAGGGAGAAGCCCAGGACGAGTCGGGGGAGTCGGGCGGGAGCGCAGGAGGAGCGGATGAGGAGGACCCCGACGAGGACCCTTACGACTGGGTGGCCAGCTGGATCCCGGAAGGGGCGGCGGCGGACTGGGTGTGCACCCCCATGCTGCCGACGGGCGGCTACACTATCAGGGCGCCCATCCCCACAAGCTGGGTGGAGCTGTGGAAGCCCGAGGTCCTGCAGGAGATAGGCCACTTTCCCCCGGAGCTGGCGGCATGGCTGGACTCCACCATTCGGGTCGGGGGGGATGAGTGGATCCAGTTTGATGGGTGCCCGCGGAGCCTGGACACCCACCGCACCCTCCCGCTCCGCTTGGAGGAGGGAGGTACGGAGACGGTCTACTACCACCCGAAGCACATGCCGCCGTTCTTCGTGGAGGCGCGGGAGGTCTACAGGCTGATGCACCTGGTCCAGGGCCCAGCCCCCCAGCACCTCAGGGCGCACCGGGACGAGCAAAACCTCCGAGCGGGACGCCTCTCCCCCCCGCCGCTTCGGAAGACCGCGGAGCCCGTCGCCGGCGGGGAGGCGGACGGGGCCGCGGGGGGGCACCCCGCTGACGCGGAGAGCGGGGGCGGGAGACCCCTCCCAGATCAGGGCGCGGAGCCGCCTCAGGACGCACCCGCTGAGGAGGGGCGGGGAGGCGGGGTCGCGGAGCCGGGAGGGGGAGCGGACCAGAAGGGCGAGGCCGACCCTGTCGGGGCTGCCAGCCCGGCTCAGGGCGCGGCGGAGGACAGGTTTCCGGCCCAGGGTGGAGGAAGGCGCTTCCAGCCGCGCCAGAGCCTCTGGTCGGAGAGGGGCCACGAGGAGGATGGCACCTTCGAGACCCGGGAGCTATTCTGGTCGGACGCGTGGCGGCAAGCCCCGAGGGGCGGCGGCTTCCGCCACGTCCTGCAGGTCCTGGTGGAGATCCTCGTCGACGAGCAGAGGGCGGGGGCCCCCTCCTCCCCCAGTGGAGAGCGCCTGTTCCACCTGGAGGACTTCAGCCGCATGGCCCAGGCGGGACTGGGCCCGACCAACGGGCGGATCGCGGCGGAGTACCTGAAGGACACGTTCGGGGTAGGTGTTCAGACCAATACCAACCCGCCCACCGGGAGGGAGCACAGGATCCCCGAGGTCATGGAGAAGTTGCAGGAGACGAGGTAGGCAGCCATGCGGAGGAGCCTGGAAGTGACCCGGCCGGAGGCAGAAGCCCCGAGACCAGCCCAGGGAGGGATGCCCCGTTCCCCCCGCGAGGCTGGGGAGACCGCCGGGGGGGAACCCTACCAGCCGTGCACGGGAAGCGACCCCGGAGCCCCCGGCGGAGGCGATACTGCAGCTGGAGGAGACTGACTGAGCCGGACCCGGCCTTGTGCGGGCGTCCGGGAGGCGGGTGGCCCTCTCCTTTAATTCACCACGGACCCTCCTCCCTCTGGAGGGGTGGCTCCGCGTTTTTGGGGCCCCCTGCACGCACGCCAGCCGCCGAGTCATGAACGTGTTAAGCGGCTGTACAGGATGCGGGCAGAGCGGCCCCCGCGCGGCCCCGGTCACTCCCCCCTCCCCGCCCCTCGCGGCGCACTGCGCGGACATGCCCCGGTGCGCCTGGAGTGGAGCTCCCCCTAGGTGGAGCTCGGCGGTGGAGCTGGCCCGCGGTCATTTGTTTAATCGACTCGTGGGGCCCCGCCCCCTGCCTGTGAGCAGTTTGCCCACCGGAGGGTCGGCGGTGGCGCCCCTGCTCTCCCGCACGCGTTTTCCCGCGCGCCCTGGCGCGCGGCGCCTGGTTGGACTTTTACCGGAGGGTGGGGCCCGGGACGGGCGTGGGCGGAATGCCTGCGGCTGTGCTCGCGGTCGTCGCCAAAACAAGGCCCTCCTTCCCTCTTGCTCCCTCCCCTTCTTTCCCTTTCCCCTCTTCCGCAGCCGTCTGTGCTTCGAGCTGTGCTTTTCCACCTCCCACCCCACAACTATTTTCAAGGAGCCGCACCCTGGAGCCCCCCCCCTCAGTCCGAGGGCTCCGGGGCGGAATGCCTGCGGCTGTGCTCGCGGTCGTCGCCAAAACAGGGCCCTCCTTCCCTTTTGACAGTTAACAGGGTTGGAGGGAATATATACATGTATATAAACATAAATATATGTATGTGTGTGTATATGTATATACAACCACAACTATACAACTATAAAGTTGTAGAACTATAGAACTATAGAATTATATATATATATATCATATATATATATATATATATATTGATATAATATATACCATAATATAAAAGATATATATATATATAATATAATAATATCACTTATACCGAATGAAAAATGTTCATGTATATGTATGCATATACATTAGTGTATATATATATAATATATATATAATATATATAATATGTATGTATATATATATTTATATATGTATATATATATATTTATAGATATAGTATATTTGATAATATATAGATATATATGTGTATATGTATAATGGTTTTTGTAATAAAATTATTTGCGTCCCCCCCCCCCCCCACCCCGCATAGATTTAGTATGCGTATATATATATATATAGATAATATATATAATAATATAATTTATATATATGATATATATATTTATATACCCACAACATAATATATAATAATATTTATATAATATATATGATAATATTATGAATTATATATGTTCTGTATTCTATATGCCATAGTCTATAGTTCTATAGTTGTAAGGCCTATGTATAGTTGTGTGTAAATATATATATATAGATATTATATAGATTATATATATAGAGATATAATATAGAGAATTATATATATATATATATATATTATATAGATATAATATATATTTTATATGATATATAGATATATAGATTATAGATTTGTATAGTTATATAAATATATATAGAAATATTAGAATATAATAGACTTATATATATAATATATATATATATATATATATTATATATATATATAATATAATATATATATTTGTATGTGTGTGCGTGTCAGGTCGTAGGTTCGTAGGTTTGTAGTTTGTCAACCATCCGAGAGAGTATTTCGCGTTTATATATAATATTTGGATGAATATTAACAAGAGAGTGAAATAAGATACGACGATCAGTGACAAAAAACGTACAAATTACATTGAGATAACCGATAAGTGAATTGCATTCATTTGGTTTTACAATGTTCGTAATGCAGCGACATAATTCGACATTTTCGTTCGGTTCTGGTTGGCGCGTGCGTCGTGAATCCAAGGTTATTCTTGCTAAATGCACGTTCGCCCAAATATTTCTGTCTCAAATCCTCAAATATTCCTCGAGATATGTACCAAATATAGTTTCGTTGGAATCGTTTAGATGTGGAAGATTTAATATTCAGTGTGCCAGATTGTTTCAAACGGATCGAAAGAGAAATGTTTATTATGATTGTTGGTGAAGCATAATTATTCATCTAAATTTAAAAAAAAAAAAAAAAAAAAAAAAAAAAAAAAAAAAAAAAAAAAAAAAAAAAACCATTAGTAAAATTTTGAAATAATTCAATCACAAAAGCGTTTTCTTCGTGTTGTTCCAATTGCAATTTAATTAGTGTAATTGTTCAAATGAACAGTTGTTTTTGCAATATGAATTTCTTTCAAATTGTGAACAGACAGCGTTAATCGATAAGAGAAATTGTTTTCCGTCGCACAATATTTTTACATGTTTAAATTACGTGATTTAATTTATCATTATTATTTTGTTTCTGTACAGATTTAAAAGTCATCCTATCGCGTGTTATTTCTGCATTTTGCTTGAAATAATTGCCGCCGACACGGTCCGGAAACATCAGAAGTAAGGTGTTCGGTTTTGGAAGACTAGTCGCCATCTCGAACATTGAATTTGGAATTTAGAAAGTGTAGTAGCGCGTTTAATAGGAGATATTTTTTAAGATTGAATATAGAATTGTTCGATCGATTTTTTTTCTGAAGATTTGCCGGTGCATCTAAATCCAATGCAGGCGATCAATTATTGTTTCAATGTTAGCTTGGTTGTTTCCGTCTCCTGTTTTTTTTTTCTTTCCCTCCTTCCCTCTTTCCTTCTTTCTCTCCGTTCTTCTCCCGCTTATTTTGTTCTATTGAGGGAGCGTGCGATATTGCCCTTCGTCTTTTCCTCTGCCCGCGTTTTTCCGCCTTACGCTTCGCCAGGTTTCCTGGGCGCGTTGTGTGGGTGTTGCCCCCGGCTTTTTATCGACGTGTGTGATTCACCACGGAAATCACAAAAAGGAATAATGATTCACACAGCACGCGGTAAAAAAAAAATAAAAAAAAAAAAACATAATAGTAATAATAATAATAATAATCATAATAAAATGAAAAAAAAAAAAAAAAAATAATAATAATAATAAAAAAAAAAAAAACATAAAATGTAGAAAACTAGAAAAACAAAAAAAAACAATGAATAAAAAGTAACGTTGCGCGGAGCTAGTTCCGGCAGCAGAGTTGTCCGTTTGTTTCTGTTTTGTTTTTGCTTCGAGCTTTCGTTTCGGCCTCAGGTTCCGGTTCCACGTCCGCGTTTGTTTTCCGTTTTCGCTTAGCTTCCGCGTCCACGTCGCCCCCGTCGTTTCCGCTGTTGTTTTCGCCTTCGCCTTCGCTTCTTTCGTTTCCGTTTTCGCTTCTGGTTCCGCATCTGCGTCCGGTTCTGTTTTCGTTTCGGTTCCCGTTCCGTCGATTCAGCTTTCGTTTCCGCCGCCGCCTCGGTTTTCGCTTTGCGTCCGTTTCCGCGACCGCGTCGCCTCCGCCGCCCGATTCCGCCGCCGTTTTCGCCGTTGCTTCCGCCTCCGTTTCCATTCCCGCTCCCACCCCTTCCTGTTCTTCCCCCTTGTCTTGCTATTCTTGTTCTTTTCGTTGATAGTACAATGCGCAGTGTTCGAGAGGATTGATGACGCGTGAGTGTAGTGAAATCATTTGACTCTAGATTTAAATGATATGGAAGTGGATGGGTATGGAAATCATTTAAATCTAGATTTAAATGATGACAGGTGGATACAGTGTATGTTCTAGAATTGTATATGTTTTTTTTGTTTTGAGAGAAAGACAAAGTTCGAAGTCAAATACAGGAAACGACGGTGAACATGAATAATCGAATAGCGACAACATGATGTTGGAATCAAGATTTTTTTAAAGAAAAAAACAATATAACAAACAAAACAGGAAAATATTCGTGATATTTAGAGTAAGCCAATCATTTCCTAGTTTTTTTTTAATATATAAAAACATTATAATCTTTGAATGTTGGTGAATTCAGGAAATTTATGTTTTTTGTCGTTTCGATCAAACAAAACAAGTTAACTACGAAGCAGAAGTGACAACCGAAACGGAAAAAATAAACGAGTTGAAGCCTCATTAAGTATAATATACATTGGGCGTAGGCGGTAAACGTTTTTTACTGCTCAGAGGATTGCCCGGAGGCTCGCAGAGTTTTTCCATATTTTATTACTAGGAAATTTCAGAGAATAGATATTTGATCAACCCGAGCGTTGATTGCGTCAATCTGGCTCGATATCAAGTTGAGATTTCATGATGCAATGGACAAGCACGCTTGAATATTTGAATCGTTTTTATGTGTGTTCTACAGTGAGTTACAGCAAGAAAGAGACAGCATTTATCAAGCTGAGTCGAAATTTTGCGAAAACGGTTTCGCATACCTAATTAAGCAAGTTTATTTTTTTGGATACATAATCCACGTATGATTATCATAATTCGAAATTTTCTCGATTATGTATGTGTTTTTCTCGAGTCAAGCCCAGAAAATTGACAACCTTTGTGAAGAAAGTTTGGAGAATACGAACAGTTTCGCCAATTTAGTTCGAGCAGTTTTCGATTTCATATTCTAGAAGCAGTCGCGCCTCATGATTATCAATCGGTTTGTGTGAGTAACATTTTTTGTAGCACTCATAGAACCTGCATTTGTTGCAAAAAACAACACAGATTTTATCATTCATCGAATACAGATTTTGTGTTTTCCTTTTTTTCCGTTTTGTTTTTTTTCGGATCGTGTTCAAAGCTCGTTTTCCCGCAGGGTGGGCATTTCTAATCTAGATGCGTTCCGCCTTTTTAAGTTGGTTTTTTTCTGTGTTTTCGAAGAGACATAGTTCCCTGGGTCTGATTCACTGGACTTTTTGGGGGGCCCGTCCGGCATGTTTAAGGAATTCTTCCAACTTGATTCGTCTCCTGTCCCTTATCGCGCTCCTCCTAGGCATTTCCTCCGTGTGGCTGATTCTTGCCCTGTTCGGGGTCCAGATTGTGTTCCACGTTCGGTGAAAGAGTTCTGTTTTTTTGTCTGAGTTTTTGTGTTATGTCTCAGGCCAGGTTGCGACCTGGCCACAGCTGTTTCCGTAGCGCCTGCCGCTCGCCTTCCACGAAGTGCGCCGCTTTCGGCACTGGCGCTTCGCGGCAAAACGAAAAAAAGATCGTTCCAGTCCTTGTTTTTCTTTCCTTTGTTTTTTTTGTCGTTTTCGTTAGTATTTCGTTTTTTTCTCTTGTTTTCGTTTCTTGCTTGGTTTGTTGCTTGCTGTTGCCGTCTCCTTCTCTTCCTCTTTCTGTTTCTTCTGCCTGCCTGAAGCAGGGCGCGCGCGTTGCGCGGTCGCCGTGCACGATCAGGGTTGAGGAGTCACCTTCTCCCCCCTTCCCCCTTTTTCCCCTACTTCTGCCCCTCATCTCTTTCCTCGTGCCCCTCGTGTTGTTTCTTCTCGGGTCTGTCTCTTTCTCTCCCTCCTCTCCTCTCCTCTCTCTCTCGCTCTGCCTATTTTCTCCTCTCTCGCTCGCTCAATCACTCTCTTCTCTCTTATCCTCTCTCGCTCTCTCTCACCTCTCTCCTCTCTCTCTCTCTCTCTCTTTTTCTTTTTCTCTCTCTCTCTCTCTCTCTTTTTCTTTATTTCTCTCTCTCTCTCTCTCTCTCTCTCTCTCTCTCTCTCAGTCTCGGCTCGAGAGTACCAGCACTCAGATCGCAGCCGCGACGCGAAGCGCCCCGCCTCGGAGCCAGACTCCCAGGCCTCGCGAGACCGGAGGGGCCCCAGCAGGACCCTATTGATTCGCGTCACCTCTCCCAGAGCGCCCGCAGCAATGGCCCCCAGTAAGCCGGAGTGCCGTCGCTCTTCCAAGCAGCCCCCGAGCTCACGTCCTGCTGCTGAAGGGTCTCTCCTCCAACGCAAGCAGGACTGCATCGCAGCTTTCAAGCAAGCGGGGTCTGACCGCCCCACGGCCGCATACAACGGGCTTGCCGAGCTGAACGCGGATGAGCTCCAGGCAACGTACGACATGCACAAGATCAACACGAAGAAGCTCGGCAGTGCCTTGATCCGCATGTGCGCCGCCAACCAGATCAGTTACACGCTTGATCACCACCAGCGCAGCAAGCCTAAGCGCATTGGCGGTGACAAATCACACCCACCAGCTGGGTCCGCACGTCTTCAGGCTGCGGACACCCAATTCATCGCCTTGGACCCGGCCTTTTGGAAGGTCCCTGTCCTCGCCGAGAACCCGATCGCCTAGCAAAAAAAGACGTGCGAAAACATAAACAAAAAAAAATAAAAGTACAAAAAAAAATAAAAATGTAAATAACACATAAAGAAGAAAAAATAAAAAAAAAATATAAAAATTACAAAAGAAAAAAAAAAAGAAGAAAGCAAAGAAAAATAATGAAAAAAAAGAAAAACAAAACAAGCCCAGTATCAGCCTCCACGACTACGAGAGCGGTGAACGGCTGCTGCAACACCACCTCGAGCAGGGTAAGCGTACCACGGGTCAGCTTGCGATTGCTGTCATGGGCCCAAAAAGCGATAACTACGTCGGTACCGAACTCGCCGTCAGTGCTGAAGCGTCACCCCAAGGCGCCCAAAGTGGTCCACACGCACGTCCCCGTGACCGTGTACCAGCTGGGCACCAAGGAAGTCGCCTGCACGGAAAAAGTAGCCGTCGCCACCATCGACCCTGCCGACCACGTATGCTGGATTCGGGTGACCATACATGAAACCGAGGCCATCGCCGCAGTCCCCTCCATGCATCAGGCCTTCGAGGATCAGTTCTCGGGAGGTGCCCCCGTGAACGGAGGTCCACGCGCCAAGGGTCCTTTCCGAAGGGACTCCGCTCCACAGGACAAGGCGCGCCAAAACCAAAAGCACAGGGAGTCCAAGAAAGACGCTCGCCGCCAGGAGCTCGATAGTCAGCTTCAGGACACCTTCAAGGCCCTCTTCCACGGCAACTTTAAAGCCGTCACTATCCTCGAACCCTGCAAAAGCCTAGGCAGGTTTGGATCGGGCGTCGGAAAGAGGTCCCTGGCCGCCACCTTCGGCGTCAGTCTTCAAGCGGTCGACAAGGTCCTGGCGGGATCAGGGCAACTCGGTGCCACCTACGACCTCAGCAACGTAGGTGCAGACGAGCCCACCGCTGACAAGTATCAGACCGTGTGGTTCCCTGAGGACCAGCCCATCACGATGGCAGATGCGTTCCAGAAGTCGGTGGTTTTCAAGGCCCTGGGAGTCGTCAGGCACGGCAAGTCAGGCTTATTGGGGATCCGTGTTTCACGAGGGTCAGACGCCGCCAAGGCTGCTGCCGTCAGCATCCGCGGCTGCGAGGCCACCCTCGCCAAGACGCGCTACCGCATCACTGGCATTGCGGCACGCCACGCCACGCTGACCCAGCTCGCCAAGACTCTCACGGGCCCGTCCGTAAAATGGGACTGTGAGGTCTACCACACCGCCTGGGACCCAGCCACTTCGGCTCAGTTTGCCTTAGTGCGCGCCCATCGTCCCCCACTCACATATACGGTGCAGGTCGCAGGGTGCCCCATCCCGTGGAGCATCACCGAGGCCCCGCTGGCTGAGGTGGTGCCGAAGAGGGACAACGTTACCATCGCCACGCCTACCACCATCACAGAGCCTGTGACGCCGCCAGCCCGTGGTGGCGGCTTCAGCCCCGCCACTGGCACACTCCTCACCAAAGCGGCCCAGAGCCCTTACCTCCACGACCTCATGACTGCCACGCCCAAAGGCAAGGGCGTCGCACCGCTCCTGATCCCCAAGGAGGAGCCTTTAGCCAAGCGCCACCGTTCCTCCAGTGGGAAACGCGACGCCACGCCGCACGCAAGATCACACGGCGCCCCAGGCCGCAGCTCCTCTGCACCCCCGCACGGCACGGATGGAGCTGCCGAGCAGACGGCCGCCCAAGGACCAGGTGTGCAGGCAGTCAGGGTAAGGCGAGGCCACAGAGATCAGGCCGCAGGAGGAGAGAAGGCAGGCAGGGGTGGGCGTGCAGGGGGGGCAAAGGTAGCGGTAGCAGGGGGGGGAAGAGGAAGGAGGGTACAGGGGGGGCAGGGAGATGGAGGGTGGTCATCGTGCCGCAGCTTGGCGACGGTGGGGGCTGAAGTGGGGCACACCGAAGGACGCTGCCAAACAGCCGCCGAAGTACCAGGCGACGCTGACGACGTCGAGATCCTCTCATCCGGTGATGAATACAGCGTGGCCTCCCACGAACTCAACACCTTCGGCGAACGCTTCGCATCGGCCTCTAAACTGCCAGATGCCGCCACGACCCGCATCCAACACATGGAACAACAGCACGAGCTGCTTGCCAACACGGTGGATAACATGCAGGTTCAGCTTGCGGGCGTTCTCTCCTCCCAGGCCACACTCACGGAGCACGTCTCAGGATTGGAACGGGGGCTTGCCACCGTCGTCACCCAGCAACAGACGGCAACCGCCGAAGCCGCTGCACTGCGTGGCGACATCCAGGCCCTCCTCGGGCACCTCACGGGGGGCACCATCCACCTGCCACAGGTGGCCACCCTCGAAACAAAAAAGGAGGAAGCTGCTTCAGTTGCCGATCCCGTGGCTGTCTGCGGGTGGATTGACCAGCCAGGCCAGGTCACCCCAGGGACGGGCCCCCCAGGGGCTGACAAAGGCAAAGACAAGGGTCGGGTCACCCAGGAACCCTATTGAAGGTGCCTCAGAGAGCCAGCCTCAGCCCTCCGAGGAAGCGCCTTCAGAGGCATCTCTTCTCTCTTCGCGTCGTATCTCTTTCTTGTCATATCATGTCAGTTTTGGCAGCAGCACGCGCAAGCTATCTGGTGTAGGGACACCCGTCATCTTGCAGGGGGCGTGATTGTTGCAATGTACATGAGCATGCAGGGGTATCTGATGATGCGTGCTGACATGCAGCTTTTGGCTCATCGCTCGCGCCGCCCGCCAGGCCTCGCCATCATGTGGCGCCTTGCCTGCAGCCTGGCCCTCCCCTCGCTCGCTGGAGCACACCCGTCTTCAGGCGGTGCGCCCCAGCATGGAGGTGAGGTTTTCCTGCGACATGCTGAACGTGGGACTCTTTTCTACCTTTACGATGACAGCATCTACAAGTACGATCACTTCACCATTTTGGACCCGATCGTGAACAGCACCGCCGCCGCGGGTCCGTGCGGCAACGGATCGCTGGGCGCCATCGCAAGCGCATCCACGCCCTCGTCAACTACGACACATGCTTCGCAGTCCACCCCCAGCGTGGCCTCGACCGTTGTGCAGCATATCCTTGACGGGGACGTTGACAAAGGCCAGGCACGCAGTGGCGGCTTCAGCCCCGCTGTCGTGCCCCGCTATAGCCCCACGGGTCTCACCACCCCCCTGTGCGCTAGGGGCGAACCCGAGGGGGACCCCGCTTTCTGGCACCTGATGATGATCCGCGCCCGGCTCATACCGTGCGCTGCGGCGTGGGCACCAGGTGAGGACCACCAGGACGTGTTCTGGGCATGGCTCGAGGACTGCGTCCCGTACATTCTGGCGACGCTTCATCTGCCACAGTACGATCACCTCTTCCAGGAGGACTCTGAGGACACAACCGACGCCCTGCGCCAGCTCACCGCGTTCGACATGTGCGAGGACATCTGGTATAGAGCGGGCCCCGACAGACAGCGCACAAACCGCAACCTCACTCTTATCCAGGGCAGCCGCGAGCATTCCACCCGCTACTTTGGCCTCCTTCTGGAATACCAGGGTGCTCGTGCCCAGCTTGTCGGCCCTGAAGCTTTCACGGCACCTTTGCCGCCATACCTCTCACGGGCCCACGCCTTACTACCAAGAGGCCTTCCCCCACCCGACCAAGACGCCCTGGCGTACCTCGCTGAAGCGATCCTGCACCACCCGACAGACATGCAGCCGCTTGTCGAGGCGGAGCTCGCCGCGGCACCGATGGAACCGCTTAACCCACCACCGCCAGCTGGCCTCGCCCAGCACGCCACGGGTGATCAGGCCGCAGACGACCCCGTATCATGGCTGCTCCAGCACATCGCGGCCAGCGACATCAGCGACACCCCCCTGGACTCGTTCCACGCGTCGGACGATATCAGCAACATATCCCTGGGCTCGGTCCATGTGGACGATAGCCAGGACGACATGGAAACCCAGGATCGCGACGGCACGACACCACCAGGCGACACGGCCCAGCGTGACCGTGACAGTGAACCCCACCTAGGGCACACCTCGTCGCACAGCAGTCCGCCAAACAACTCGGCCCAGGCCGACCCCTGCGCACAGCTCAACGACGCTGAAGGCGCCACTGCCGCCGACGCGACAAGCCATGCCACTGCATCGCCAGCTCATGCCAGCCCGCGCAGTGGCGGCTTCAGCCCCGCTGCAGCACTGGCTGGACCTGGACATCCCCAGACCGCAGGTGGCAGCACCACGCCCCGCACCCTTGTCTGCCGTGTTAACGTGACTGACTCCAACCCCAGTGTCATTGACCACTGGCAGGCCGACATCGACAACGACCCCATCGATGACGAGTACCCAGATGCCAGCGGTTCCCACGAGCCCCAGCACAGCGCAGCGGCATCACGACACGGTGGCTGCCTCATCTGCCTCTTTGTGGCCACGTACGCCATCGTGATAGCAATGCCGTACAAGGACCAGATCGATGGGCACATGCCGACACCGAGCCGAGACCCCAGCTACCGACAACGACGACGACGTGAAGCGGCGGCACCAGGCCCATCTGTGCCCACCACATCCCGACGCACAACGACATACAACGTCACGTCCGCATTGTGGGCCACTCTCAAGTGGACCAGCGTCAAACTCAGAGATAGCGTCTCGGGCGGAGCCAGCGCAGTCGGGGTCGGCCTCGGGGGTGTCCTGAAATGGGCCAGCGGCAAACTCGGGGCTATTGCCACGGGCGGAGTCGTGTGCGGTCTTCTACTCGTCGGCGCCAAACTTCTTGCTCAAGGAGCCGTCGGACACGTAGGAGCCCGCATCTGTGCGCGGGCCCTGGACTCATCCACAGCCCAGTGGTGCCTCCGCTGTTGCCAACCGAGCAGGAGGCCGCGCGATGAGGCCACATACACAATGCCGTGCACGCTTGCCGACGAACACGACGACCAGCACGTGCACTCACTCCGACATCCGCTGCTGCAGGAACACTACGCCGCAGCAGTTGCCGCCGCAGTCGCCGATGTCACCACCGCCACCACCGCCGCCATCGTCGAAGTCACGGCCGCCGTATCGCGAGCCTCGTCTGTCACACCAAGATCGACCAGCCCGTCCCCGCGAGACGGCTCCAAAAGCGGCGCGGCATACGGTAACCTACCGACTAACGAGGATGCCACAGCACACGGCAGCGACACCGAGGCAAGGGAAACACGTGAGTGCACCCACGTTAGCCCGTGGTCCATCTTCCGACATGCTGATGCTCGTGGTTCCTCTCCCGACGCGGACACCCAACCACCACGACGGCGAGCACGCTATGCATCACCCGCCAGGCCCCAGGCGCCTTCAGGCCCTGGTACGCCCCATCTAGCCCTCAAGCCACCGACGCGCAACTTACGCAACACTATTCAGCGCGACCCAGCGGTCCCCGTGCCGCCGACGAGCATCCTCAACGCCCTGTACCAAAACGGCTTTGCGCTTGGTAACAGTGGCGTGTCTACAGAGGACATCAAAGACGCTCTGCGACTCCACGACCATCCTCGATTTACCCATGATCTAACATTCCAAGCGCTGGGGCCGTGGACTGACATCATGCAGAGGCCCCCGAACCGCCTCACTTGGGTGCTGGAAGACTCGGGCGGGAACTCAGGCGAGACAATCTTCCCCTACCTCACGTGGGACCTCCGCCAACCCACCACCGACGCGCCCACTGTCTTCTGGCATGGGACCCGCGGCGACCTTGCGGCCCGTCTTGCTGCCAGCGGAGGGCACCTCTTGCCAGGTCCCCGCCGTGAAGCGAAGGGTCGAACTGGCACCAACGTTGGCCGCACGTACGTGAGCGTGCACCCTTCGCTGGCCGCGTGGTACGCAATGCCGCCCCACCCGCCCTACAGTCTCGAAGACGACACCCTCGCGTGGGGACCCATCGCACTCTGGATGTGCGAGGCCACCCAACCACCGCGCGGGGAAAACAGGCACAACGTCGTGAAAGGGGAGGCCCACGGAGCGCGTCTCATTTACCCTCGGGTCCTGAGCCTCCTCATCCGCATGGACTGGTGCGCCCCCACAGAAGCTGCTTCCAGGTGCCGTGCCCTACCACACGCCTATGGCATGGGCGACTGTGCGCACGCCCTTCACATCGCTGGCTACGATCATCCAGATCTCCGTGAGGCGGCTGAAGCTCACGACCAGGAAGCTAGCACCAGGCGCAGACCAGTCATCGCGGCAGCGTGGCCACCGCCGCAGGCACTATACTCGCCAGAGGCAGCGCGAGTATGGGCCAAACAGCACTACGACACTGAAGCAGCCACCAGGGACGACCCTAACCAGCCCCGCCCACGCGTCTCGCTTCGCAAGCTCCAGCTGGACCCGAAACCACTCATCGACCTGGTGTACACTGGCTTGCAAGCCGCCCCCGTGCGGGGGCATCCTGACGCACGCGAGTCGCGCCCCAGCGGCTCCAGCCCTGGGGCCGCGTCTGGCCCACCGCGCACTCACAAGTCAGGCACAGCCCTGGCGCACAGTCCAGACCGCTCATCGACGACATCAGGAGCCGACGAACGCCGTACGCCTTCCCTCATCAGCGCGGCCGCCGCCCTCGCCCGAGGCCACGCCCGCCCACGGCGATCCGCCTCTCGTTCGTCACGACAGAGTGGCGGAAACTCCACCTCAGACAACAGTGGCATCGAGACGTGGGAGCACATTGAGACGGAAGAGGAGCCGACTGCCTACCACGTCCTCGCCTACCACGTCCGTGATGTGCGGACCCGTGTCAATGCCCCTGGCATCGAGGTCTGGCTTGACCCTGGTGATCACCACGACGGCGCCTACTTACCGTGGGGGACGACAGTCATGGGCCATCGCGTCATTAACCCTGCGGTGGCGGGGCGGGACGGCTGGGTCATCCTCCACCACGACCACGGCGACACCACTACTAAGCTCTGGGCACCGACCCAAGTCCACGTCAAAGCGGACGACACCTGGCGCACGGTCATGGTACCAGCGGACATGGGGCCCCAGTGGATCGAGTGCCATGCCGAGGACGCTCGCCTCCCCGCCGAGGTTGTCCGCACTACAGGCCAATCCTGGTTTGCTGACGTCTGGCCCTTGTGGGATCGCCCTCGACCCCACCCAGACGACCCAGGCACAAACGAGCATGCGCTCCCGCCTCTACCAGGACGCTGGTCTTGCCTACAGTGTCGATTCCAATGCTGTCAGTACTGTGCGGCTCGCCGCAACACGCAGCTCGGCACCTCGGGCCAACCAACGTGCCCAGACTGTGCCCGCAGCGGACTGCGTACACTTATGGACTGGTCCACGGACTACTCTTGCAACAGTTGGACGTGTGCATACAGCACCGACAACAGGGACTCCGACACATGCTGCCTGTCCAGCAGGTGCCCCCATCCCCCCAGTCCACACAGCCTGCTCGACGTCCGTGCCACAGGGATGCCGCCGCACATCCTTGCCCGCCAATACGGCAACGCGCCAGCCCACCACGACCTCAGGAACCCCCCCGAGCGCCTTCAGGCCCCGGGGGGGAACCTCCACAACCAGGCCAAGCAGGTTACCAGGGTCAATGGTACTTCCCACCGAGGCCGCGGCGCGTCCCCAGGCAGGGACTGCCTGACGGCACGAGGCGGCCACCTGGGTTCACAGGAACGGGGATGCCCGAAGAACCGTCCCCCGACCAACCTCTCTGGAGGGAAGGCTACGTGCTCTTCGGCCCCCACCAGGCCCTCAAGGAGGAATTCACCTTCAACAAGACGGTCCGCCGACCCTACTCCCTAGCCATCACCAACATGTACAGGGACCGTGTCACGGTCAGGACCGTCTGCGAGTCGATCGCCGAGCGCATCCACACTACCCGCACCCGCTGGCGAGATGTGGTACTGTACTGGGACGCCGAGGGTGGTCCTGGGCCTCAAGCTCTCGACTATGACATGCGACTCTGCGACGCCATGGTGAGCCGTGCCACGACCGAAGCCGAGCTAAACCACGACCGCAGCAACCGTGGTAGTTTCTGCCTCTATGGACCAGCGCACCAGCGAGCTGTAACATCACGGCGATCTCCGAGCCGCAGAACATCGACTACATGGAGCATGTGCGGCGATACTCACCCGTAGGGGGGACCTACCCAGACCACGCCTTCGAGCACGTCTATCGGGGCTGGCAGCGGCCCGACGTGCCCACCATCCTCCCCGACACCCGCCCCCTCTCGAGAGCCGACCAGCAGCGATATCAACAGCACCAGCAGCGCATTCAGCAGCGCGACCAACGCGACGCAGGACAGCCGAGCACGCCACGCTACCGCTCTCCCGCGCGAGTCCCGACAGGCGGCAGCACGGCCTACGGCGGGGTTGCCGCCTATTACCGTGGCCCCATTGGCGCCAGGCCCGCGGCGGCTGGAGCAGCCGCCTCCAGCTACGGCCACGCCCCCCACGCCAGGGTACACCCAGCGGTCATCGGCTACCCGCGTGCACTCGTGCAGGCCCCCCCACGGGCCACCTCGCCCGTGCCAGGGTCCACGCGCGCCTGGGGCCATTACTCAGGCCGACATGATGGCACCTCCAGCAACCAGCCCGCAGTGATAACCCCTGCGGCTTCAGCCCAGGGGGCTGCAACAAACCGTGGCAGGACAGGGCGCCCTGAAGGATGGCGTGATGCGAACGTGCGTGCTTGGCAACCGCGCCAGCACACGCCCCCGCCAAACGTGGCTGCAGCGCTGCGCCCTGCCCAGGCAAAACCTGCCCCACCTGAGCGGGAGAGGCAGCCGCTTGTCCCGCTCGTCCTCACGTACACCCAGGCGCATCACAGCGCCTCCCCGCGGCACAGCGAGGGAAGCGCCCACCACGTCAGCCCCCGCCCCGACGCTGTCGACCCTGACCAGGCCACAGCCACGGCGGAGGGCGGCACAAGCGCCTCCCGCCAGCCCAGCCCATCACCCTGCGCGGCGCCGATCCGATCCCCGAGCAGGGCGGATTCCGAGCGCGCTAATGCCCAGGCGACCTCGCCACGCGACCGCCACACGGGCGGGCGCGTCCCGCGCAGCAGGTCCTGCAGCCGCCACAGCTCACGCAAGGCCCCAGGGAGCTCCACGAGCTCGCCGCCTCGCGAGACTCAGGCTGATGGCCGAGCCCCCGAAGTGGTGCCACGCTTCGGTGCCAGCGTCATCGAACCTGGCCAGGTCGACCTCGAGCCGACGCCGTCCACGGACCACGAGCCGCCGCTGCCCACCCGCGTGATCGTCCCCATCGACGAGGCGCCGACCTTCGACCCGTTCAAGAACAAGTACCGTGTCAAGGACCTTGCGGCGGGTTTCGGCGGTGGCTCACCGCTCTCACCTCAGAGTCGGGGCGGAGCCCCCGCCACCTCAGCCGCTGCCGCGGCAGCGGCGGCCCCGCGGGGAATCAGCCCTGTCCGCAACGCGGGCCTCACGGCAGCGGGCATGGACGAGGCCCAGCGCCAGGCCACCGACCGCGCTGCTCGAGCTGTTCCACCAGATGCTGCTCATCAAGATACTGACGGGGCGGGCGCGCCACCGCAGGACGGACCAGCGGTGTCGCGTGCGCAGTATATGCGCGTGCGTTGTGCCGCTGCCGCGCCGAGCCGCCGCCGCTGGTTCGCTTTTGCTTTTGTGTTCGGCAGGACGGATCGAGGAGTCGCCTCCCTCTCCCTCTGCTGCCGTCTCACCTCTCCTCCCCTCGTCCCCTATGGTACAGGAGTGAGGAGGATTTTTCGAGACAGTTTTACTGACGTTTATGAACCCCCCCTGGCGCAGTGCCGACCATGTCCCGCCTATACTTCTGGCCTGACGGCGGCTTCAGCCCCGGTCAAGCTAATCCATAGGAACGCCATGAGCTCCTACTGTGGCCAAGCCTTCTACCTGGGCGAGGGTCAGGCTGACCTACACCGTGCGGGGCGTGCAAACCCCAGCTCCACCGATGGAGACGGGCCAGGTCGCTCCATACACCTCGTCAGCCTAAACATCACCAGTCTCTCAGCGAACTGGCCAACCATCACCGCTCTTGGTGTCGACCACAACGCCGCAGTCATAGCACTGCAGGAGACCCGACATGCCAAGCCGACCAGACAAGCCATCGCTACCAGCGCCGCCAATCCACACCACGGGGGATACCACGCCAGTCTTGGACCTGACCTGGATCTGGCGCGAGCCCAGCGCAGAGCTGCCCACGGCGGCACAGACCACACCGTCGTGGGCAACACTGGCGCCTCGGGAGGGGTCGCCATCCTCTCTAAGGATGCCATTGTCGACTCCACTGTCGACGACACTGCGCCCTGTATCGTCGCCCTCAAGGCCAAGAAAAGATGGCACGAGGCCTTTCTCCCGCTCTGCACTCAGCACCGCCGCAGGCGGCGACGAAACAACCACGGGCCCGCTGGGATCTACATAGCGAGCCTCTACGGGGTTGCTGGAGGAGACAGCACAGATCTTTTTCGGCTCGCTGACTGCGCCGCCGCAAGGGTCGGCTCAGCCCCGTATTTCATCTGCATGGACGCCAACACGAACATCGACGACAATCCACACCTGCTGCACATGATGCAGCACGGATGGTTTAACGTCGCTGAGGGCACACCAGACCACACCATGCACACATACGGCAATATCCCTGACTGGGACCGCGTCACCAAGTGCCCCCGCACTTCGCGCATCGATTATATCATTGCCAACCAAGCGGCGCGATCCCTTGTCACCGACTTCTGCTATCTGCGCGACTTGCCAGCGAAGTCCCATGTTGGCCTGCAGGTCACGCTTGACCTCAGTCGCCTCGACCATACGGCCCGACGCCTTCCCGCCCCCACGCCCTACCCTCCCAACGATGGAGCTCACGAGGGTCACGAACTGCAGGCATTAGGGACCCTCATCGCTGGGCGATATCAGGACCGCATGGAGCAGGCCGACACACGCGACGACGTGGAACGCATGTTCGCCCTGGCTAACGAGGCCAGTCATGAGTGCCATCTCACCCGTCTGCGCGACCTGCCACCTCCACCGCCCGACCACCCAAAAAAGAAGCCCCCCACCATGCACGGGCTCACGCCCATGTTCGAGGAGCGACCAGTTGTCCCCCGCGCCTTCCCCACCTACGGAGCTTCCACGATACACATGAACCGACTGCGCAAGCTCCATCGGCAACTCTGTGAGCTTCGCTTCATCGGACAGCACCATCATTTAGATTGCCGTGCCATCCCGCCGTACCTTGCGCAGCGCATCGACTGCACGTGGACCGCGGCCCGCCTCCTATGTCACAAGCTGCGCCCCACGGTTCTCCTTGACTTCCCCGAGGCCTGGACCCCCGACGAGCCAGCACCTCACGGAGAGCACCTTGACGTTTTGATCCAACACCTCGACTTAGAGCTGGCGCGACGTGCGAACCGTGCCAAAGCTGAACGCATCAAGATATGGGCTGAGGGCGTCCGCGAGCCAAGCGGGCGAAAGGCGGCCATATACGCACGGGCTGCTGACAGCTCGCCCACGGCGTATCTCCGCACGCCTACCACACCTGACGATACGCAACTCCACTGCGACACCAACGCCTTCAAACCTGACAAAGCTAGCACGGACGATAGCGACGCTGACACCGAAGCTGGCGGCTTCAGCCCCAGCGACGGTAGTTCGCCCGACACGGACAACGACGAAGACCACACTTGTGAACCACCACCTGCACAAGTCCCCGACATTCTCCCTGCCAACGCCATTGTTGCTAATACCAAAGACATGCTTAAGCTCATGGTCGACACCTGGGAGCCCATCTTGGGCAGGTACCGCGCCCGCGCAGGACATGACGCCGAAGCCGTGCCGACGTGGGCTGACTTCTACGACGAGTACCGACAAGAGCTGCCTACGCCATCACCAGCTACCCCTTTCCACCTCACCGGCGACCAACTCATCCACTTTATTCGCACCCGTTCACCGCGCCGTGCGGGGGGACTGGACGGCTGGACTACTAAGGAGGCTAAGGAGTTACCCGACGACATCCTTCGCCTCTTTGCCAGCGTCTTACGCGCTATGCAACGCACTGGCACCATCCCAGAACCCCTCCTTCATGTGCCAAACCCGTGCCTCCGAAAAGGCCGAGGCGAACTCCCAACGGACCAACGACTTCTCTCGGTGCTTTCCGTTTGGATGTATGCGTGGGAAGCGCCAGCTTACCGCAGCCTCACGGACTGGCGGAAAGGATGGACCCACGCCACGAGCTTTGGCGCTGTCCCCAAAGCTACCATTGGGGACGTCAGCACCTCTCTTGCCCTGCGCATCGAACACGCCAGGGCCTTACTCCTTCCCTTAGCTGGGGCTGCCCTTGACCGACAGAAGTGTTTCGACTACCTCATCACGGACATCTGCCTTAACCTTGCGCTTCACGCGGGGTGCCCCCAAGACATCGTTACTGTCCGCAGAAACTTCTACAGTCGCCACAAACGCTACATCCGCATGAACGGAGCGTACTCTAAGGAATTGGCCAGGACCAACGGTCACCTCCAGGGAAGCTCTTGGTCCCTGGACGACATTAAGCTGCTCATGTGTGTGTGGACCAAGAGACAGCATCGATACGTTCCGCGATCACTCAGCACTACCTTTGTTGACGACAGCAACTCCACTACTCACACCGCGCCTGAGTTGCAGAAATCTCTTGATGAAACCGCCAAGTTTGATCGATTTTCAGGTCAACGCATTCACCCTGGCAAAGTGGCGGGGTGGGCGCTCACCGACGAGCTTCACGCCGCCGTTACCCAGCTCACTCTGGCGGAACGGCCCTTACGCGTGGTCGACTCCTTCAAGCTCGTCGGGAGTTACATCAACGCCGAGGCAGCGCCGGCTCCAGCCGCGCTTAACCTCACGGCCACCGCTGACGCCCGTGTTCGGAGGGCGACTAGTCGCCTGCCGCGCATTGGCAAGCTCCCATCGCCGATGCTTATTAAGGCGCGGCACGCCCGTTCCCTTGCTGCCAGCGTCTGTACCACGGGCACCGACATTCAAGCCCCATCAGGCCCCGTCAAAACTGCCTACAACCATGCCCTTAAGGCGGCTATCCGCCCCAAGGGAAACAAGTGGGTCGAGTTTTGGACTCTCATGGCCGTGTGCGTCCCAGGACACGCCCTGGAGATTGACGCCATCACGCAGCGTGAAGTTTTCCGGTGTCTGCGGCGACAGGTTAATCGCGACGCTACACTCTGCGGTCTCGTCAGGGATCTCCAACACCACGTTCAGACCCTGTTTGGTGGAGGACCTGTCGGACGACTTGTCCAGACGCTCCAGCAGCTCCGTTGGACCTGGCCCACATTTGGCATCATGTACGACGACTGGGGCTGCCAGATCAGTTGGCTGAACTTACCCCAAAACGCCTTCCTTCACATGCTGCGGGCCTCACAACGCAGAGCCTTTCTGAGGAGGATCAAGCCACGGCGTCACGACCTTGGATACCTTGCCTCTGTCAGACAGGGCCTCGACCTCTTCGCCAGCACGTGGCTCGCCCGAACGAAAGGAGCAGCCAAATGCAATGCCTGGCAGCTGGCGCTCCTCCTGAACTACCTGTCGGGCGGGGACCACACCCAACAGCGACGATCCCGATCAAACACGTCTGCTGACCCCAGCCCCATCTGCCGATACTGCGACGAGGAAGAGGAAACTCAGGAGCACACTGTCCGCGACTGCAAGTGCTGGGCCCGAGAAAGACTCCCTCTCACCACCCTCATCTGTGACGAGCAGTGGGCCCGTCTTCCGCCGCACACAAGACACTGCGGGCTCTTCGATGAAGACCCAGCCCTCCTCGACCTGCAGGCCGACCTCGCGAGGGACCCGCTACCTCAGCCCATACCGCGGCCCCCACCTGAGGGAGATCCTGCGGCTTCAGCCCAGGACTCCTACACCACCTACCTTGACCACGACACTGGTTGGACATGGGTCTACGCTGCCACGGACGGTGCATGCACCAACCAAGCCATCCCATTGCTAGCACGAGCGGGCTACGGCGTCTACTACGGCATCGACCACCGCATGAACTACAGTGCACGCGTTCACGGCATTACGCAGAACGCACAGCTTGCGGAGACCCTCGCCATTGTCCACCTCACGGCATGTGCTGAACGGCCCGTACACGTTTTCGTGGACAACCAGGCGGTGGTCGATGGGTTCCAAAGTATCATCGACGGACACTCACCACCGCAGGGCACGCACGTGGAGCTCTGGGAAAAGATCCACCGATGCGTCATGGCCAAGCCCAACATGTTCCGCGTCGAGAAAATCGCAAGCCACCTGGGAGACATGGGCATCGACCTCGGGCTCATCGGGCCCATCGCGGAGGAGTTCAATCGTCAGGCTGACGCCCTCGCCACAACGGCGGCACGTACTCATAACCTTCCAGACGACATTGTCGAAGCTGCCAAATCACGACATCGCCAAGCGACCGTGCTTCATGGAGTCGCTGTCGCCATCTACGAGCGTAGACACCGCGCACTCCCCCTCCCACACCGCAGGGCTGGGTTTACAGCTGCGGAACTCAACAAAATGGAACCAAACCCCCTGCTGTCTGACCAGGCACCACCCGCGGCTGGACCAGACATCCCACAGAACCCGGACGAGCTCTGGGCCGAGGCCCAACGGGCGATATTCGACGAACAGGAGGACGACCCGTTCGGCTTTGGCGGGGGCCTTGACTTCCTAGGCGACGGGCCAGCCAGCGCCAACCTTGCCCCGTCGGGCACCCGCACGTCGCCCTCGACTCCGCCACTGAGAGCGGCATCGCACCCACATAACAACGCCGCTCACCTTCAAGACGCTGACGAACAGGAGGACGACCTGTTCAGCTTCGGTGGGGGATCGGACGCTTTGGACGACGGACCAGTCAGCGAAAACCCTGCCCCGTCGGGCAACCTCTCGATGCCTACCGCGACTCCGTCCCCGAGAGCGACATCGCCCCCATACGATGATATCGGCCACCGCCAAGACGCCGACGACGACCTGGGTGACCCCCGCGGACTGAGTGGCATAGACGACGCACTGCCGACACCCCACGCTGCCGACCATGCCGCCCTACCGAGACGCCACCCTTCTACGCGGCCGACCTCAGAGCCCTTGCACGGCATCATGATTGGTCCCACCGCGCAAACCACTCCGCCCCCCCACCAGCGGCAGCCCGCGGGGGCGGCTTCAGCCCCCCCGCAGGGCACTGAACCAGACAGGCCCTCGCGCCCCGTCCACGCTTCCATCGTTGCTGAGCGAGAGGATGCGGCTCTCCCGACCTCTCGGGGCGTGGCCCTAGCGGCTCCAGCCCTGGGGTCGCGTGTTCCCCTCCAGTCACCTTTCAAGGGTGACGGACGACAGCGTACAGGGTGCCGCACTACGCTAGTCCACCATCTGGACAGGCGTACCGAGGACCTCGCCTCTGTCTCGAGGCCCTCGGCCGCTGGCACTGAGCAGCCACCCCTCACCGACCGCGAAACCGAGCTGTCCCAGGCTATGGCTGCTCTCCAGCAGAGGTGCGTTGCTCTCGCCGCGGACCTCGCCGCCGCCCAAGCTCGCCAAGGCCCTCTACTCCAGCGCCTCCACAGCGCCGGGCGAGCCTTCGCCGAGCTGCTCACGCCCTCGCCCGATGGTGCCGTGCCGTCACTCACCATCCAAGCTATGCTGTCATCGTTCCGCGGCGCTCCACCTGGTGCCCCGCGCTAATCTCCTCCTTTCTGCCTGCCCGTGTGTACGCGTGGCTCAGCGTCCACGGTGTCAGGGCGTGGGGGCGGGGGGTGCCCCGTCACTGCGCGCCGCTTAGCGGCCAAGCGCCCAACTGGCGGTCTGCCAAGCCGCCTAGCCACGTGTCAGCACGTCGCCTTTCTTGTTGGGGCCTCTTTCCTCACGCGGTCTGACAGGTGAGATCATCATCGTCTGTCCGCCGTCTGTAGCGTCTGTCGCACTGCGCCGGGGGAGGGGTTTTTTGTTGCCCGCCCTCGTATCTAAAGGCTGCACCGCCGCAAATAGTGTTTTGCGAGTTGTCGCACCGCAGTGCGCCTCGCGGACGGACCCTGGTCCGCCTACTTGTCCGCTCTCTCTCTCTCTCTCTCTCTTCTCTCTCTTCTCTCTCTTCTCTCTTCTCTCTCTCTCTCTCTCTCTCTCTCTCTCTCTCTCTCTCTCTCTCTCTCTCTCTCTATCTCTCTCTCTCTCTCTCTCTCTCTCTCTCTCCCCCCCCCCTCCTCCCCTCTCTCTCCACTTTTTTTTTCTCTCTCTCTCTCTCTCTCTCTCTCTCTCTCTCTCTCTCTCCTCTCTCTCTCTCTCTTCTATCTCTATCTCTCTCTCTCTCTTTCTCTCTCTTCTTCTCTCTTCTCTCTTCCCAATCTCTCTCTCTCTCTCTCTCTCTCTTCTCTCTTCTCTCTTTCTCTCGCCTGTCTCCTCTCTCAACTCCCCCTCTCTCTCTCTCTCTCTCTCTCTCTCTCCGCTCTCTCTCTCTCTCTCTCTCTCTCCTCTCCCTCTCTCTCGCTTCCTCTCTCTCTCTCTCTCTCTCTCTTGCTCTCTCTCTCTCTCTCTCTCTCTCTCTCTCCCTCTCTCTCGTCACGGGCTCGTGAGATCAGCCAGGGTGGCTCCCCCTTGGGGCTCCCAAATGATGCCCCTGGCAGCGTTTTGTGACCATGAGGCTCTCAAGAGATACATGTTGGGGAGGCCAAACGGCAATTCTAGCTGAGGCGTCCCACCAAAATCGGCGCGAACGGGCTCGTGAGATCAGCCAGGGTGGCTCCCCCTTGGGGCTCCCAAATGATGCCCCTGGCAGCGTTTTGTGACCATGAGGCTCTCAAGAGAGACATGTTGGGGAGGCCAAACGGCAATTTTAGCTGAGACGTCCCACCAAAATCGGCGCGAACGGGCTCGTGAGATCAGCCAGGGTGGCTCCCCCTTGGGGTACCAAATGATGCCCCTGGCAGCGTTTTGCGACCATGAGGCTCTCAAGAGATACATGTTGGGGACGCCAAACGGCAATTCTAGCTGAGGCGTCCCACCAAAATCGGCGCGAACGGGCTCGTGAGATCAGCCAGGGCGGCTCCCCCTTGGGGCTCCCAAATGATGCCCCTGGCAGCGTTTTGTGACCATGAGGCTCTCAAGAGATACATGTTGGGGGCGCCAAACGGCAATTCTAGCTGAGACGTCCCACCAAAATCGGCGCGAACGGGCTCGTGAGATCAGCCAGGGTGGCTCCCCCTTGGGGCTCCCAAATGATGCCCCTGGCAGCGTTTTGTGACCATGAGGCTCTCAAGAGATACATGTTGGGGGCGCCAAACGGCAATTCTAGCTGAGGCGTCCCACCAAAATCGGCGCGAACGGGCTCGTGAGATCAGCCAGGGTGGCTCCCCCTTGGGGCTCCCAAATGATGCCCCTGGCAGCGTTTTGCGACCATGAGGCTCTCAAGAGATACATGTGGGGGCGCCAAACGGCAATTCTAGCTGAGGCGTCCCACCAAAATCGGCGCGAACGGGCTCGTGAGATCAGCCAGGGTGGCTCCCCCTTGGGGCTCCCAAATGATGCCCCTGGCAGCGTTTTGTGATCATGAGAGAGTGTGAGTGTGAGTGAATGTGACTGTGAGTGAGTCTGAGTGAGAGCGAGTCTCATCTTATCTTATCGAGTCCTATCTTATATTACCTTTATTACCCTCTATCTTATCTTATCTTGAAATCTCTTATCTTGTCTTAGCTTATCTTATATCAACTCATCTTATCGCATCATTTCTTGTCTTATCTTATTACTCCATAGGCTGTCTTATCTTATCTATTATCCTACCTTCTCATATATCTTATCTTACCTTATCATAGATTGTGCTATCTTATCTTATCTTGTAGTATCTTATCTTGTCTTGTCTTATCTGGTGATTATCATTGTGAGGAGGGAGGCGCGAGCGGGAGGAAGGAGGAGCAGTGGGAGGCGTCAGAGTAATAACAAGAACCCCAATCCTTAGGATATGGGGAATAACAAGAACCCCAATCCTTAGGATATGGGGAACAAGAAAGGCACGATCATCGAAGCGACTGGCACGGGCACGCTGAGGCCTCGACAGTTTGGCGGTCTGTCGAAGCAGCGACCCGTGTTTTTCGTACACTCGAACACTGGAGGAGGCCCGCCATCTGCCGCGGGCCTGACGGGCATTCAGGTCTCTCACGGCGCGCAGCGCGTCGTGAGACGGGCCTCCGCGGCAAAGCTGGCGGTGCGCGCTGAGAAGGTCGCGCGCACCAGCCGCCAACGAGGCTTCTCTCAAGAGCTTTCCGTACACAGCAAGAGAAAGAGAGGCGAAAAGGAGGGAAGCAGGAGGTGAAAGGGAACGAGCGCGGGCCTGGAGACCGAGCAAAACACCAGGGCACAACCGACGAATTGGAAGGGGAGAGCCTGCAACGACAGTGCAGTCGAAATCGCGATTCTCGGCCGGCCTGGCATCGTCGTGGCCAAGAGGAGCAATGATCGCCGCTCCTGGCTCACGCCCTGAGCGCGGCAAATCCGCGACTCGGCGATCACCGACGACGTGCGAAACTTCAAATGACAAAACTTCGCTCGGCCTGAGATACAGATCGAACTGCACTGGCACCGCGAGGGCGGTCAGAGCCTGCAGCAGCGGGCCTTTGGCCAGCTCCGTCGCGACCAGCAGCGCGGCCTCCCAAGGGGGCGGTTGCCGCGTGGTCGCCGGCTGCTTGGCCGCCCAACCGTCCAGCGCGCCCTTGGACTTCTGGAAGTGCGGGCGAGCAGCCGACCACCCTCGGATCCTGCACAATCCGTAGAGGGCGCTCTTGGCATTAAGGTATATAGACGGGCTCACCGGCGAAGAAGAGCGCCTCGCAGCACAGGTCCACCGTTTCATCGGCGGCTCTGGGGCCGCCCAGCTGCAGCCCCACGCCAGTGGCGAAGCCCTCGAGCTCCGCCACCGCCGCCGCGCACGCCTCCCGAGTGGCCGGCCTCAACCGGGCCAGGCGAAGGTAGTCGCCCAGCGTCCAGTCTCGCCCCGTCAGGGAGGCGTCGGCGCGCGCCGCAGCGGCTGCCCGCCGCTGGCGCTTCGCCACGGCCTCCGCGCGCGGAGCCCGCAGCGGCCGTTGGCTTTCAGAGTCAGCGCGCCGCTTCAGCGCCGGCGGGGGCGCGGCGTCGCCCCCCCAGGGCGCCCGCGGCGACCGTGCACCGGAAGCGCGCCGGGCGGGCCGCCCAGCAGCCTGGCCGCCTGGCCGAGGCCGCGGCCTGGGGTCGAGTGCGCTCGGCCACGAGCCTCGCCAAAGGAGGCGGAACCTCCGCGGGCAGATTGGCGCCGTGGCGGCGGCGGGCTCCGGGGCCCCGGCCGCGCTCGCCATCGTGCGATCCCAGCGCGCCCGGCCCGCGGGGTCGGTTCGACCCCAGGCGCTCGGCGGGGCATCGCGGGAAGCGATCTCCGCCGCGGCGCGGCGCCAGCTCGGCGGGCAGGCGCCCGCGAGCGTCGTCCGCCACGCCCAGCCGCGCACTGGATGCCGCACTTTGCCCTGCAGCTCGACGCTGTGGCGGCTCTTGCAGAGGCAGCGCCGGTCCAGCTCACCCAGCTCACCCGTTCGGAGCCTAGGCTCCGAAGGGGCCGGCGAGGCCTCCAGGCTTCTTGAAAGGCGCCCCGAACCGGCCGCTGTCGAACGCGACCTTCGGCCAGCGCAGCCGCCGCAGCTCTCGGGCCAAGAGTGGGAAGGCTCGCGCTCGGCTGTCCCGGGGGTTCTCGAACGTGACGCGGATCCCCTCCTGGCGGCAGATGCGCAGCAGACGCCGGGCGAAGCCGACGAGGAGGCGACCGGCGGGCCCGGGGTCTCTCTGGCCGCCCGCAGGAACCCAGCGCGCACAGGGGGGTCCGATGTGGATCCGCAAGACGAACCCCCGCTTGAGCCAAGACTCGACGAGGCGACGGAGTCCCAGACATGCCAGATCACAGTGGGTACCTCGGCAGACGTCGATCGGCGCCAGGCATCTAAGGCCCGCCTCATGGACAGCCCCCGCAAGCCGTGCACTGCCCGAGAATACCTCCAAGAAGCCCGGCCTCCCAGAGCGCTCCGAGGACCTTGCAGAGGAAGGATTGACTGAGCGCCCTTCTTGGAAGGGGCCCCTCTGCTTCCCAAGGCGATGGCAGCGTTCAGGCAAGGGCCCGCCAAGGCCCGGCAAGGGGCAGCAGCCAGTAACACATGTAGTTTGTGAGCTCCAGCCCCAGGGTGCCCGGTGATAAAGGCGAGCAGCGGCAGCATGTAATTCATGTTCAAGGGGGTCGGCGGCATCTTGGCAGACGGCGTTGGCCTCTGGACAATTCGCCCAGATGCTTGCGTCATGATGGCTCGCAAAGGAATGAGAGGCAGGATGAAGAAAGCTGTGCGGACGACTCCGTCTCTCAAAGGGATAGCCGCCCGCGGTGCAAGGCGGGCTGAGCGGTGGCGCGCGGCCCCCGACCGGGGGGCGACCGGCACCGCTGACCACGGCGGCCGAGAGGGTGGGCCCTGGCCCCGGCCGCGGCGCGGCAAGCGCCAGCTCCTGCCGCGACCCCGCCGCCGGGGTGAGCAGCGGCCTGCGGCCCCGGTAGCGGCCTGCAAGCAGCTCCCCTCTGTCAGCGGCCCGGCTGCGCAGGTCGGCCACGTTGGCCTCGCCGGGAACGCGTCGCCACCTGGGGCGCCGTTCGCAGGCGACGACGGCCGCCGCCTTCCAGCACTGGGCGAGCAGCTCTTAGTTGGTGGCCCGGCCCATCTCGAAGGCGCAGACGCTCGACATGTAGTCGCAAAGCCTCAGGACCTCCTTCCCGTGGAAGGCCACGTCGGCGGCGGCCCGCAGCGTGGGCGCCACGGCGGCACGCGCCTCGAGCGCATGGATGCGCCCTGGGCACCGCCAGGCACCCCGGCGCACCTCTGCCAGCGCCGCGGGTCCAGCAGCTCCTCGGGGAAGACCGCTGGGGGGGCGCCGATCTCCAGCTCCATCCGACGGCGCTTCGCCACCGCTTGGCGCAGCTGGGGCCGCGCGCCCAGGTCGAAGTCGCCGCCCCCGTCGAGGGCCCCCGTCGCGCGGCCCAGGAAGACCTCTGCGTCGGGGTCGACGGGCGCCGCGGCCGCAACGAACCTCTGGCGCCCCTTCCAGCGGGTGGCCTCCAGCACTTCCGCTGGCCGCGCGCGGGCCTGGCAGACGGCGTAGCCCTTGAGGGGGCTATCCGTGACGAAGGCGACGTCAGCCGGGGCCCAGCAGAGGTCCACCTCGCCCAAGAAGACCAGCCCAGCGGCAACGCGTAGCTCGGCCACGACACCACGTGGTAGGCGAACGACGGGGTCGAGGGGCCCTCCACCGATGAAGTCGTAGCACTCGCCGAGGGCGCTGAGACCCGGCCGCAACGCGAAGAAATAGCGTGCGATGTGCCCCGCGATCCGCCGAGGCTGCCAGCGCGCCAGCCACGGCGCCTCCGCCGCGCGATGCAGCGCCAGGTAGAGCCGCCAGGCCCGCCTCGCGGCGTGCCGCAGGCGGCCCCAGCGGCCGTCGAGCTCGAGGCCCAGCACGGTGAGACCCGGCTTGGCCCGCTCGAGCTCGTGCCAGCGCAGCCCGCGCCGGCCCAGCTCCGCCGTGGGCGCCGCGAGCCTCTCGTCGAGCGCGGCCGCCGACAAGGAGACCATGTTGCCATTGTCGACGCAAGGCGCTCTGGCCACCCGGTTCCCGTGCATCTGCGGGTCGCAGACCACGTCAAGAACCCGCGTGTCCCCCGGCAGACCCACGGTGCCCATCGCGCCCGACCCACCAGAGCCCGGCAGCGCAAGCCCTCGTCGTAGATCGTGTCGATCCCCAACTCGCCGGCGGTGACCTCCACGTCGAAGCACATCCAAGAGCCCCGCGCCGGGTCGCTGAACTGGTAGAAGCCGTCCTGCAGGTCCACCCAGCCGGCGCACAGCGAGTCGAAGCAGCCGTCGGAGTCGGCCGCGTCCTCGGGCGACGCGCCCACCGCGTCGAGGAGGTTGATGGCGCCAATAGCCTCGCCCGATGCCAAAGTGGTTCGAGGAGGGAGCCGATGAAGTTGGTTGGCCTGTCGAGCCTCAACCACCACGCGGATGCCCCCGTTCTTCTTGGCCACGAAGAACGTGCCGACGCAGGCCTTGCGGCGGCGTCGCCCGTCGACTAGGCTGCGCGCCGCCAGCCGAGCCAAGAAGTCCACGAGCCTCGGGCGATTCGCCTTCGAACGTGGGCTGAGCAGCGGGTCCCAGCACGGCCCGGCGATCTCCTCATCAGGGGCGATGTCCGCCGAGGGCAGCGCCACTTCCGCATCAATACTGTTCAGACGACCACGCGCGGCGGGGCGACGCCCCGCGCGCGGATAGGGGCGGCCGAGGTCCGGAAGACGTCGAGCCGCTCGGGGTCGCAGTCGCGACGGGTTGAGCACTCACCAGCACCGCTGAAAAGGTTTTTGCGCCGAAGGAGCCCCTGCAGGGCTCCGGTGCGATCCAGGTCCGAGGGCTTAGCCCCCAAATCTCGGACTCGACGTCGGGTCCGCCTGACCGCGGACTTCTGAGCGGCAGTCGGCGGCAACTTGCTCGGCGGCTGCAGCTGCAGCGGCCGCCCGGTCTGGGCGCGGCTGAGCGCTTTGGCGGGCGAGGGGGTCTCGACGGTTAGCCGATCCCGCTCGTCCGAGCGGGCAGCGCGCTGGGCCAGGTACCGAGGCAGCGCGGCGCGTTCTCCACGTCGGGCGGCTCGAAAGAGATGACCTCCTTCAGGAAGAGAAAACAAACATGAATGGCCCTCAGAGGTGACCGCCTCGGAGGACCGCCCCCGCCGCGCCGCGGGAGCCGAAGGCGCGGCAGCGGGCGCTGAAAGGCCCGGCGGAACGCCGGGCCAAGAGGGCGCCGACAAGGCGCCCTCAGCCGCCCGGAGGCTTGGCCCTCGCCTTCGCCCCCCCGTTGGGCGAAGTCTTCTGCTCGCCCCCGTCTGCCCCGGCCGAGCCCGAGGACCTCCCGCGCTTCTTCTGCTCGTGGTCCTGCTCCTCGCGCCGGAGCCGCTCCTGCTTCAGGACGATCCCGCGGTTCTTCTGCTCCTCGGCGATGAAGGCGTCGAAGCGCGAAGTCACCGCGCCGCCCGTCTCGTCGAGCTCGCTGCTCAACATCAAGTCCACGCCCTCGAACGTCGGGCGACGCGGGCGCCAATTCGCCGCCCGCTGCATCTGCAAGGCCCGACGGGCCAAGAGCTCGAAGCTCGCCGAATTGGTCACGTCCAAGCGGTCGCACACCAGCGAGCGGTGGGGGACCTCCAAAATCACCTTGAGCTCGCGCGAGGGCCCGCTCAGGCGCGCCACGCCGGACCGCTCGACCCAGCGGCCCCAGTGCGCGGTCAGCGAGAGCCCGGACGCGTCGACGGCTTCCAAGAACTCCGCCAGCGCCTTCGGGCCCCGGAACGGCCAGGACGGGTCCTCCTGCGGCCTCAGCGCGGCGATCACCCCGCTCAGCTGCGCCCGCTTTCCCCGCGTCGGCGGCGGGATGGGGAGGACCCGAGGGTCGCGGCCCGGGGCCCGCCGCTTCTCGGCGACCCGCTGGCGCTGGTCCTCGGGCTGGACGTTCTCGACCGCCACCCAGCCGAGCTCGTCGTCGACGAGCGCCAGCCCAACGGAGTCGCGCGCCACGAACCTGTCGGCGTTGGCCGCGAGCCCCGCCTCGATCTCGTCGCCAAACCCCTCGACGGCGGGATCCGCGATGACCCAGCGCGCCACATGCAAGGGCGCCCGGCGGCGACGCTGGGATGGCGACGCCGAGGACGCGGTCGAGGTTCCGGCCCTCCAGCCGCAGGTGGTCCAGCGCGTCGGGCTCGAGCTCGCCGAACGCGTAGACGTTCCCCCGCACGCGTTGCGGGAACGGGGCGTTCCGCCCCAAGGCGACCACGAGGTGGGCCGACAGCTGCAGCACCAGGATCTCGCCGTCGGGCGTGGCGGCCACCCACTCCCCCGGCGCGTGGCCAGGGACAAGGAGCAGCCTGTGGTGCCACCGAAAGTTGTCGTCGTCGTCGTCGAAGTTGATGCAGACCTGGCTCTCGGCGATGTCCAAGGTCCGCGGGGCCGCGGCCATCAGGCCCGGATGGCGCGGAACCGCACCGGGCCAACGTCGTTACGCACGACCACCTCGCCGGCGAGGCCGTTGCCCTCGTCGGCGTGAACCAAGGAGGCGGCCGCGCGTCGGGCAAGCCGCCGCAGGCCGGCGAAGCAGCCGGCCGCCGCCGTCGCCAGCAGCAGGCCGCCGACCAGGCTGAGCAGCAGCCCGGCCGCGAAGCCCCAGCAGCCAGCTGGGGCGGGCGCCTCGCAGGCGGCCGCTGGTGCCTCCTCGCAGGCCGCCGCTGGGCAGGCCGGGCAGGAGGCCTCGGCGGGGGCGGTCCACGTGACCGCCGGGCAGCCCGGGCACGGCGGGCAAGCCGGGCACGAGCCGCAATATGGGGCTCGCACCGGAGCTCCGCCGGCGGACGCGCCGGGCAGGCGGGCCAGGGCAGCGGCCGCGTCACCCAGGCGGCCCCCAGCTGCCCCAGCCAGGGCGCGGCAGCGCAGACGGCGCCCAGCATCCACCGCGGAGGCCGGGCCGGAGCGCACTCCCCGAACGGCCTTTGAGCCAACACATCACCACGGGATCACTGCACCGCAAACTGATCAAGAGGCTCCGCTCTAGGAAAACGAGTCGAACGACAAAACATCCAAGCCGCGCTGCAGGTCGAATCCAGGAAGCTGGATTCCCAAGAAGCCTCACCGCGGGGCGACGCCGGGAAATTTATTTCCCTCCCGGCTGCGCAGCGGGATGAATCTGAGAAGGGCCATTTACTCCTTTCTCGCCCTGGGAAAAATCTCTCTTGGGGAGTTCCCTCCCGGTAATGTTCCCCGCTGTGTGTGCTGCGGGGCACGCCCGGGACATCGATTTCCTTCCCGGCCGTGTTGCGGGGCGAAGCTAGTGGACTGATTTCTCCCCTGGCCGCGCTGCGGGACGAGCCAAGGAATTGCCGCCCCTTTCTGTGTGGGGCTGGCGGGGCAGAAACAGAGATGCATGCCCGTTGCGCTTCTACTGCGGAACTACAGCCTTCTCCCCGCTCCTGGGCTCCATCTGCTCCACGCTGCTATGGGCAAGCATCGCTGCCCTCGCTGCTGGGGCTGCGCTTCTACTGCCACCACTCTGGCTCTTCAGCTGGGCGATTCCTGCACTATGTAGCCCTGCCCACCAAAGTTCTTTCAGCAAAACCTGGGCGACCGCTCGCCTGGCATGCCCCTGTAAACCTTCTTCTCCAACACCCGGCACAGCGGCAGGACGCCCACCGAAAAAGCTTTGGATGTACTCGAGGTTGCAATGCACAAGCGCAGCATCTCCACCATGCTGCACAATGCTGGAAAGTCTTAGCCCGTTGGTCGGACAATGCACTTGGAACATCAAACTATGAGGGACCACCATGCAGTTCCTGTTGTTCCTCTCCCCTCTGTCCCGCTGTCATTTTGGCTCCATACCGCCGTTCCAGGGACTTCCCATGGGGCACGACATGCGCGAGAGCGTGCCACAAGCAGGCGCGATTTTACATGGGCGTGCCCACTTGAGCCCATGGGGCGCGAAGTGTATGAAGGGTGCGCCGGATTCAACACGGGCGCTGGCAATGGCACGTAATGCGTTAGACTGTTATGCGCCCTGTACAATGCACTCGAAGGGCACGTGCGCATGACTGAAAGGAAAGAGCAATACATTGTGAACGCTTCGCTATCACATGTGTGCGTGCACGTGCACGCTATGCATGTTAAAACAAGGCGGAGAAGGAGAACATGAAAACGCAACCCAAAACAAGGCTGGGGAAATACGCAATTCGAGAACACTCTGCAGAAGCCTTGTGGGGTCTCCGCGGGGTCACTGCGGGAACTTTCGGGATGGAAAGGGTAGCTCTTGTGGGAAACTGCCGGGGACAAGACGTAGCTTTTTGATAATGGCCCTGTAGGACGCTGTCCCCACATAACACGAGGCGCCACGACACCGCGGCCATAAACCACCCTCCGCTTGCCATGAATATGGCTACCCCGCTCACCGAAGACCGCTCTCCTACAATTCTTGGTGATTGCGGCCGCCCGCGTCTTCATGAGATAGCCGTGGCAATCCTACCCCCTCCAGGTGTGCATGTCGCAGGACAGCTTCTCCCTGGTTTCAGGGCGTGGCGGTGGTTCCTCGAGGCCGTCATTGTTTCTCAGAGGTGAATGGAGGCTGAAGGCACACAATAGCCTTTCTGAGGAAAAGCAGACCGCATAAACATACACTTTCGGAGGTCCGCTCAGATTTTATGGGTCGGTGCAGGACCCCTGATCTGGCGCGCGGAGCGCGCCAGGGGCGGCGCCGGAGACGACCTCCGACAGCTTATGTTTGTGGTATTGCTGTTCACCTGATGTGCACAGCTCCCCTCTGATTACGCATCACAGGCTAGGGTCACTTGGGGGGCCAGGTCCGCTAGGACGCCCGTCGGCAGATAGAGCAACACATCTGCGCAATGAGAAAGGATGGGAAGAGGGGATCTATCAGATATGGACCGCGAGCACTCAACTTATATCCTTTTTCTGCGCTGCTCGCCCGTGTGCGCCGCAGGGTGCTTTGGCGTTTGCTGACGCGGGGCGCAATCGGCAGAGGTTGGCCAAGCCCCTAATTTGACTTCCTGTCGACGCTCTGCAACACAGTTTGTCCTCCCCCCGTCTGTTCCTTCCCCCACCCCTCTTCTTCCTCCTGGCCCCCGCTCCCCCGCCGAACTCTGCCCTCGCCCGAAGCCGCCCCTGCACCCAGCCCCCCCCCCCCC
>CAUYUJ010017923.1:0-30000 GCA_963575745.1 Prorocentrum cordatum
GCGCTGTCCGCTGCTCGCTCCGGTGCCGGCTGCCGCTGCTGGCTCCTCCTCCCCCTCCTCCTCCTCCTCCTCCTCCTCCTCCTCCTCGCCGTTCTGGCACAAAGTTTTGTGCTTGTTGACGCGAACTTCAGAGCGGCACACTGCGTCAACGGGCCTTTGGTTCGGATCTACTCAGTGATTGACTTCGGGGTGTATGACACCCCCGCCTACTCTGCGCAATGGCGGTGCTAAAGGCGGTGGGCGTGGCAAAGGACGCGGTCGAGAGGACTGGTCCAACGGCGCGGCCCCCCCGTGGCACTACAGCGCCTACATGTACACGGACAAGACTGCAGAAGGGTTCTCCAAGTTCAAGTGCAGCTCCTGCGGCTGCGCCAAGAACCCGAAGGCGGCCCGCTACTGCAAGCAAAGTGGGATTCCTCTTGCTGCTGTGCGTCCTGTTGAAGGTGGAGCCCCACAGAGTGGGGCGTGGTCTCAGGCTCCTCCTGGCGTCCTCTCACCGACGGCACCATGGGCCATGCATGTTCGTCCTCCCCCAGGTCCCCCTGGTGGTTCTGGACAGCCCGCTGGTGCTGCACACGGAGGAAGGCATCCTGGAGGCTCAGCTGCCAGGGCACCTCCGCTTCCAGTCGGAGCACAGAGCCAGCTCAACGCGACCGAGGCCAAGCAGCTGGCTGAGCTCGCGCGCAAAGGAGGTGACCTCACTACGGCATCCAAGTACGAGGCTGAGTTCAAGAAGCTGCATGCTCAAGAGTCGCCCAAGCCTCCCACGCCTCTCCACCAGCGCGTGCAGCAGCAGTTCGCAGCGGTGGCTCGTTTGGAGAAGGCTCTGGACAGAGAGGTGGACAAGCTCTTGGGATGGAGGAATGACGCTGCCAAGCTCGAGGACACGGTGCGCAGCATGCGTGGGGAGCTGGCCACTGCCGACCAGCAGTGCAAGTCGTTGGTTGCGGACCTGCAGCAGCAGGCGTCAGTGGCTCCCCCCCCTGCTGCTCCAGCGCCTGCCAAGCTCAAGCTGGAAGACCTGTGCGCCGACGCGTTCGACCTGGGCGCCTTCCTCACAGTGGGCGAGGTTAGCTTCTTCGAGGGTGATGCCGAGCTCGGAGAGAAGGACCGCGAAGAGATCGCCAAGCGGAAGGAGGACCTCAACGCGGGCGTGTCCAAGCTCGCCAAAGACCTGCTGGGCCCCCTGGTGGCTGCCGCCAAAGCTGCCCGAGACGCACATCGGGAGCACCTGGCTCGGGTTGCCAGCAAGCGGCGGCGCACTGACCTGGGAGCAGCTGCTGGTGGAGATGCTGGAGCTGCTGAGCCGCGTGAGGCACCTGCTGCTGCCCCTGCCGCGGCTGCTGCCGAGGCTACCCCAGCTGGCGGTGGAGCCCCAGCAGCAGATGATGTGCGGGCCAAGGCAGAGAAGGCCCTTCAACCTCCTCCCCCTGCTCCTGACGGGGCGGGGAGGGGGACCAGTGCTTAGCCTGGCCGCACATCCGTGCCTGCATGCGCGTGCCAGTTGCAGCGCTCTCACGGTGCGCGCCCAAGGGAGTTGCATTGCCCGTCCCCACATTTTGGTTCGGATGTTTCCGGAAACCTCGGTCTCAGAAACGCCTTCCCATCATGGGTCGCATCACGTGAGTGTCGACGGAGTGTGCAGCTCTCTCGACGCTCCGTGGGCTGAAGCCCGCAAGTTTTTCAACCAGTCGCAAGCTGTGGAGGCCACCCTTGCCAAGTCGGACAGTGCCTGTCCCCGACTGGCCGCTGGCGGCCATCTTCCTGGGCACCGGCGCGCCCCCCCTGGATTTTTCGGCACCGAGGGCCCCCCCTGGCCTCGATGTAGAACGCTCACAAGCGTCCAAATTTGTTCCCTTCCACCCCCCTAAACCCAGCCCTGGAGATTATAGTGTTGAGCTCGTCGTCCAGACTGCCAGCGTCACGCCTTGGCAATCCGACTCGGGAGGCGGTCTCAAAGCTTGGCCCCCCTAAGAGTGGTGCGCGCATTCTCTTGATCCAAGAGCGCCACTTGCTTGAAGCTGAGCTGGAGGAGGCTACAGGCTGGGCCCATCGGCATGGGTGGAAAGCTATCCTTGGGCCTGCCGCTCCAGGAGTCGGACATGGTACTTCGCCAGGGGTTGGGATCCTGGTTCAGAATTCTTTGGGATGTCACGCACCCCCTGGAGGCCACATTATCGACCGTCATCGTTCGATCGGAGCTGTTGTGCATATACCTGGAGGTGATCCTACCCTCGTCTGCAGCACCTACATGCGTACTGTTGAGGGGCTCTCGGGGGCCAGCGTGGAGCTCCTGGCATGCATTGGCACGGTTGTTGAGCAGGTAGGCTTACCCACCATCATTGGAGCTGGTTTAAACATGAGCCCCGACAGGATCGTTTCGTCAGGGATTGTCAACAGGTTGGGTGCGCAGGTGGTCGCCCCCAAAGGCGTCATGGGCACGCGTGGCGCTCGCATGCTTGATTATTTTATCGTCACCGCTGGGCTTGCCAAAGGTATCTCTTCCGTGCCATCCACGTCTAACCTAGTCACTCACCTCCCCGTGCAGATGCAGTTTCACGCAGGGATAGGGAGGCTCCACGGGCTCGTCTTTCGGAAGCCACCGCCGTTGCCGACCGAGCCCGCGATCGGTCCTGTGCCTCCACCTTCAGATTGGACTTCAGTGCGAGGCTGATCGTGCCTTAGATGCTTGCCACAGCGGTGACGCGCACGCTGTACAGTGCCTGCTCGACGCCCTCTATAAGCACTGGGCCGACTTTTCGGAGAAGGAGCTAGCGAGGGGCAGACAAACTACCCTTCCTTGTTGGGGGAGCCCGGGGACGATGCCACAGCAGCATTGGGTTAACATCCTTGATCAAGATCGGGAGGCCCCCCACCGACAGCCCCAATTGTATTCGATCAAATGGCTTGTTAGCAAGTTCAGGCTCCTTCTCCAACTTGATGCGGTTGCTATAGGATCCGCCCAGGCCCAGGAAGTTCGAAGGTTGTTGCTCAACCCTCCTGGCTTTTTGAAGCAGGGGCTGGATGTCCACAGTGACCTTGTCATGCGGGTGCAGACTTTTTTAGGTCAGCATGGTCTCCTTGACCTCGTCATTGGGGAATCCATTCTCTCCGACTTAGACGAGCACCTCGCGACCTTCGCCGCGAAGGCCAAATCGCAGGCACTCGCTGAGTGGAAGGAGTGGCTTCTTCAGTCCATCGACCAGGGCGCCAGGAGAGCTCACCAGCACGTTAGAGGCAGCCAGCCGTGGACCCCCACCACTACCCTCAGCAGAAGGAGCTGTCATTTCGGACCCCCTGGCGCTGCTGGCCTCGGAGGCCCGTAAGTTCAGTCAGTTATGGGGTGCCACCCCCGACCCCCCCTCGCAGGAGGCCAGGTTCCAGTTCGTCGAACCCCTCCCTCGCCTCACTGCCGGTACTCTGCGGTCGGCCCCCAGGCGGTATGCCGCCCGATCCGCCACTGCTGTTGACGGTTTCCACATGAAACATTTTGCCTCTCTCTCTCTGGGGTCCTTTGATGTCCTGGGCACCATGTTCTCCATCATGGAAGCTTCTGGGCTGTTTCCTGGGCAAACCTCCCTGGTTGTGATCCCCTCCTCAACAAACCCTCTGGAGGGCATCGGCCCATCGGCCTTTTTTGCAGTTCCCACCGCCCCTGGGGGCGGCGCCGTAGGCCCTACGCGGCCCAGTGGGAAAGCAGGTTTCAGCGCAGCTACTTCGCTGGGCCCCAGTTTTCTTCCGCTGTCGATGTTGTCTGGAGGCAGACTTTGCGAGCTGAAGGGGCTGTGGCCAGCAACCAGTCGAGCTGCGCGATTCTGTGGGACCTCTACAAATGTCTTGAGTTGGTGCACTTGGCCACGCTCCTTCAGCGTTGCCACCAGTTTAAGTTCCCCGTCCAGTTAGCTCGGCTTGCTGTGCAAGGATATCGACACGGCAGGTTTATTTCTCTCGGCGGCGTGGTCGTCGGCCCGTTCCATGTCACCAACGGCGTCGTCGCCGGCTGTGGTCTTGCGACCACCATGGTGCGTATCAATGCCATTCCTGCTCTCGACGCGTTGCAGCTGCCACCAGGTATTACGCTCGACGTTTACATTGACGATTACGGTCTCAGCTGCAACGGGTCCAATGCCTACATTGTCGGGCGCCTCCCTGCGGCCGCGGCCAACCTCAGGGAGGCCATCGAGGCCGATATGGGTGCGGTCGTCTCCCCTGATAAAGCTTCCCTCGTTGCTTCGTCGGAGGCGCTCGCCGCGCAAGTCAGGGACTGTCTCGGCGGCCTCGCGGGGCCCATCATCCAAGGGGCCGTCAACTTGGGTATCGACTTTGCCCCAGGTTCCCCCCGTCGGCTTCCTGGTAGGGGGGGGGCAAGTTCTCTGACCGCAAGCGGGTTTTCAACAAAAAGGTTAGAAGGCTCAAGCGAGCCAAGCGGCCCCTTGGGCGGCATGCTGTCAAAGTTTTTACCGCGGCCCCCCTCCCCAGCCTCACGTTTGGCATGAGGTTCACGGGCTCTCGAATTTCGAATGGGACAGACTGCAGGTTGCCGCCGCCAGTGCCACGCAGCCGTCTGCCAAGATGAAGTCACGGACCTCCGTCCTGATTTTACCCCAGGACCCGACCTGGTCCCCTGCTGTGGCGCCGATCGCGAGGTACTCCAAGGAGATTTGGGCCAACCAAACCAAGCTCCTTCCCTTTGTCATCCCGTGGGCTGAGCTGAGGGGCGCTTGGAGGGTTGTTTCCCATTCCCCTGGGCCCAAAACCTGGCGCGGGGTTCAGGGGCCCCTGGGGGCCATGAAGCTGGCCTAGAGGAGGATTTCTTGGAGCATGCCCAACTACTGTACCCTCTTGGAAGATTTTGGAACCGAGGTTTCGCTCACTGTGACGCCCCCAGCCCTTCTTAAGAAGCTTTTGAAGGCTGCAGTTCAGAGGACCCACGAGAGGGCTAGCGGTGCTGCACTGCTCTCGCATCTTCCAGGAGCTCGAGTTTGCCATGGTGTTGGGGCAGCTACTCTGCGCTCCAAGAAGGGCACGTCGTGCCAGCGAGGTTGTGCCAAGGCTGTTGCTTGTAATGCCACGTGAACCAGGGCCAGGGCCGCCGAAGCAGGATGTGCTGTTTGCTCGGTCTGCGAACTTTGTGGGAGTGCGCCCGATACTATGCTTCATCGGCTTTGGTTATGCCCAGCGTGTCGTGACAAGAGACAGGTGGTGTTTGACAGTTTCAAGCCAAAGTTTTCCCTTCTGCCTCCGCCTGACCTCGCGCCCGAGAGCAATGAGGAAGACCACTTGCTGTACACTCGTGGTCTGTTTCGGCATCCAGGGGACGTTTTCCGTTTCCTGCTCGTGATGATGTAAAAGACGCTGGCCTCGAGATCATTTGGGCCAGTGACCGTTCTTCGAAATCGCTCAGTGCCACTGGACACAGATTCGTGGACGGTTCTTGTGTTGCGCACGCCGTCAAAGAACTCTCCAGGGCTGGGTGGGGGATAGTGATGGTAGGTGACGACGGAAACGAGATCTGTCGCATTAGTTGTCCCCTTTGGGCCCCCAACCTCCAGACTGCCCAAGGGGGAGAGTTTGGGGCCTACGCTGCTGCTGCAATTCATGCTATGCCAGGCAGCTCAATATACTCCGATTGTAAGAATGTGGTTGTACACGCCGACGAGCCGCTGCTCAGGGCTCTGTCCTACCAGCGTGTGTACTCTGGTTTTTTTACTCCCCACTCACCGCAAGCTTTAGAAGGGGCTTTAAAGGTCAAGGCACATGTCGAAGAATCCAGCGACCTTACCGAGCTTGAGCGCTGGTGGAAGCAAAGTAACGACCTCGCTGATGTTGTCGCCAAAAGCTCGCTTGCCCGCCACCCACAACCCGACCCCGAGGATGTGGAATGGCTTGAGCGATGTCTCTCGATCGCACAGTGTGTCATGCGTCTTTCGGCCGAGCTGATGCCAGAGTGGCCTCGGCTCAACCTGGCAGGAGCCCCACTTGTGCCCATGCCCCCCAGGCCTAAAATTGAACCGAGGCCCCAGCAGTGGACTCGTGTCTCATCGTTTCGGCAGTGCATTGAATGTCTCAAGGTCGCCAAGGGCGTGCCGCGGAAGAACCCTGACGGCTTTCGGCTTGGAGGTCTGGACCCGCCAGCCCCTGGGAAGTGCCTTAGAGATTCCAAGCTGACCCCCGCGGTTCTTTCAGCCCGCAGGCACAACTGCATTGCTTTGCTATGCTCCGATGGTGCCGCTCTCACTATGTGTATGCGATGCTATGCCTATTCCTCCCACGGGCAGCCTCGCAATTTGATTAGACTGTGCGATGGTCAACCTCAGAGTGCGGGCGCTAAGTCCGCCTGGAGTTCTGTGGGGGCAGGCGGCCATCTAAAGCGCAAGGGTATTTCAGCTGAGGTCGGCCCCTGGTACGAAGACCTGGAGCATGAGGAGCTGACACGGCGCCTCACCGACCAAGAACGGGAGTTGCGGACTGCTAAGCTGGTGCGGAGACTGGTCACCGCTGCAGGGGGGACACCAGTTCCAGCTGATGTGGGGCTGGAGGTGGACCCTCCCCTGCCAGCCCCGCCACAGGGGCAACAACATGATAGAGTCGTCGACCCGCCGTCTGAGTCGTCGTTTACCATCGTTAAAGCTGCTGGCCCCTCATCTCTCCCTCTTGAACCGCTCGGTGCGGAAGAGGAAGCCGCCTGTTTTTTTGTTTGACACGCCTGATGCGAGTCCTTCTCAGCAGGCTGTGCAGCAGTTGTCCGAGCCAGCCTCTTCGGGTGCTGCGCTCGGCCGAGCCCGAGCAGACCTCGCCCTTGAAGAGGGCGAGGCCCCGCTCGCCGCCGTCGCTGCACCACAGTCTGATGACTCAGACTAGGAGACGCAGCATGCGTTCCCCGCGTGTGGTGCGTCTCGCCCTGACCTCATTCTTCTCTGGTCGCGGGCCTAGGGGGGCAGGCGGTGAGCCACAGGGGATCCTCCCCTCCTGCGGGAAATCGCCCCGTGGCTTTCACGCCTGCCCTCCTCGATTATGTTCACTGCTCGCTAGCCTGCTTCAGGCCAGATAGCAGGAGGCGACGCCCTCTGGTCGTCGCCTTTGGTTGCCACGGTTGATGTCAAAAAAACCTCCTCCTCCTCCTCCTCCTCCTCCTCCTCCTCCTCCTCCTCCTCTTCTTCCATCCTCCTCCTCGTCCCTCCTCCCTCCTCCTCCTACTCCTCCTCCTCCTTCCTCCCTCCTCCTCCTCCTCCTCCTCCTCCTTCCTCTCCTCCTCCTCCTCCTCCTCTCTCCCTCCCTCCTTCCCTCCCTCCCGCCCTCCCTCCCTCGCGCCCCTCCCGCCTCCCGCCCTCCCGCCCTCACGCCCTCCCTCCCTCCCTCCCTCCCCCCCTCCCGCCCTCCCTCCCTCCTTCCCTCTCGCCCTCCCGCCCTCCCGCCCTCCCTCCCTCCTCCCGCCCTCCCTCCCCGACCCTCCCTCCCTCCTCCAACCCTCCTCCTCCACTCCTCCTCCTCCTCCTCCTCCTCTCTCCTTCTCCTCCCCTCCCCGTCCTCCTCCTCCTCCTCCTCCTCCTCCTCCTCCTCCTCCTCCTCTCTCCTCCTCCTCCTCCTCCTCCTCCTCTCCTCTCCCCTCCTCCTCCTCCTCTCCCTCCTCCTCCTCTTCCTCTTCCTCTTCCTCTTCCTCTTCCTCTTCCTCTTCCACCACCACCACCACCACCATCAGCATCAGCATCAGCATCAGCATCAGCATCAGCATCATCATCATCATCATCATCATCATCATCATCATCATCAACATCATCATCAGTATCATCATCAGCAGCATCATCATCATCATCAGCATCACCATCACCATCACCACCATCATCATCAGCAGCATCACCACCACCACCACCATCTTCATCATCACCATCATCGTATTCATCACCATCATCATCAGCAGCATCATCATCATCAGCATCAACAGCAGCAGCATCATCATCATGATCATGATCATGATCATCATCGTCATCATCATCATCATCATCATCATCATCATCAGCATCAGCATCAGCATCAGCATCATCATCATCATCATCATCATCATCATCATCATCATCATCATCATCATCATCCATCGCGAGATATGCAGAGAGGGAGAGAGAGAGAGAGAGATAGAGAGAGCAAGCCAAGGGCTCCGACGCCGCATTTGTTCTGGACCTCTCACCTGCGACCACCTCTGCACCACGAGCCTTAGGTCGGGCGTGTCCCCCATACAGGCGGATTTTGGACGAAAGCAGATCCGCTAAAAATGCTCGAAGGTAGCAAGAAATAATCAAAAAATCGTCCCCAGACTGTTTGTGGACTATTTTTGAATATTCCTCCTGCAAAGGGACAGTCCCCACTTCACCCGAGCCGCTTCGTTCGCCTCCCCGGAGCCCGGTGCGGGCCCCGCGGAGGCCGAAAACCGTCAAGAACCGTCCGTCTGTATCTCTTCGCAAAGAGACAGCCCTGAGATCCCACATGGTTGACAAACTGCTACACCGCGAGAAACCACGACCGGAGCCGCAGACTCCTACCCTCTTGCTTGCTGCGGAAGGTTCCCAGCCGGATCGATCCGTGCAGTTCCCAGGGCCCGGGGCACGGCACAACCGCCCGTTGCGGAAAACAATGCGTGGCCAGATGCTCATCCTGTTCTGGGCTCTCTTGGCCTCGAAAAGGCCGGCCTCCCCCTAGTCCATGCCAGAGGAGAGGCCACGACGCGTCCGTCCAGTTCATCTCGAAGAGGGCTCGGAATCAGACGCGTCTGCTTTTGTCTGACTCAGTTAGATGGCTCGTCATCGTCAGGCCCGTACACAGCAACCTCCTCCCCATCCTAGTGGAGGTGGGTGGGAGTGAAGGGGGGCGGGGGTGGGTTCAGGCGACCACAACCACATACCGAACATGAGACCCCAGGAGGCCCCAGGAGGCCCTTGCAGGCCTCTGGAGCCCCCCCTGGAGGACTCAGGAGGCCCCAGAGGCCCCCAGGAGGTCTCTTGAGGCTGTCCAGCATGTGGTTTTGGTCGCTGGCACGGGTACGGGGGGTACCTTCTCCCAGAAGGCGCTCGTGATTAAGCACGCCATGATCGTGGAAAATAGCCTCAGCCGCAGGTCGTAGGGCATCGCCGGGCACGGGTTCTCCGGAGTCCAGGGCCTCGTGGGCGGCTCCCTGTCATCTTCCTCCTCCTCCTCCTTCTCCTCCTCCTCCTCCTGCTCCTCCTCCTCCTCCTCCTCCTCCTCCTCCTCCTCCTGCTCCCCCTCCCATCCGTGGACAACCGAGACAACGCCGAGGTACTCCGAAGCCTTCGCGTACAACGCGCCGCACGATATTCAACAGACCCCGCCCCCAAGCCGAACTTGGAAACAAAATACCTTCTGTAACGCCGCGCCAGGGTACTCCGCAGCGTTCCCGTGCGACGCGCCACCCGATATTCAACGTACTTCCTCCCCAAACCTGACCTGAAACAGTTCTTCTACTCGACCCAATCGGTGTAAAGCACACAACCCAAGTACTCCACAAGCTTCATGTACACCGCACCACCCGATACTCAACGGGCTTTTCCCCAAGCGTAAACAGTCCTTCTACTCAACTCCCTCCGTGTCCAACACAGCACCCAAATACTCCACGGCCTTCGCGTACAACGCGCCACCCGACACTCAACGGGCTTCCTCCCCAAGCCTAACTTGAAAACATCTTATGCTCAAATCCCTCCGTGTTCAACGCAACGCTCAGGTACTGCGCAACGTTCGCGTCCAACACCGCACCCGATACTCAACAAGCTCCTTCTTCTTTGGGGTGCGGAAGAAGACTCCACAGGTCACGATTCTGGTTTTTGGTTCTGGCTCTGGTTATGTCTCCAATTTCTTCTTTTTCGGCTGGTCCCAATGGGCCGAATTCTGGCTTCAATTCTGACATCTGTTTTTTTTTCTTCTCCGTCCCGCAAAATCCTCTGGTCACCCGCGTGGTTCCCGTTCTGGTTCCGGTGGTTCTGGTTCCGGTTCCGGTTCCGGTTTCCTGCTTCTTCTTCCAGCCTGGAAGAAGACCCCGCAGGTCACGATTCTGGTTGTGGTTCTGGTTTCCTTCTTCTTCCAGCCCGGAAGAAGACCCCCGTGGTCACGGCTCTGGCTCTGGTTCTGGTTGCGGTTTCCTTCTGCGTCGGGGTGCGGACGAAGACCCCCCAGGTCACAGTTCTGGTTTTGGTTTTGGTTCCAGCTCTGGTTTGGGTTCCAATTTCTTTCTTCTTTTTCGGTCGGTCACAATCGGCGAGGTTCTGGTTCCGGTTCCGGTTCCGGCTTCCTTCTTCCGGCCCAGAAGGAGACCCCCGATGGGTCACGGTTTTTGTTATGGTTCCAATTTTGGTTTCTTTCTTCTTCCGGCCCGGGCGAAGACCCACGGTTCTGGTTCCCGTTCCGGTTCCGGTTCGTGCTCCACTATTTTTCTACAGGAGCGACTCCTCGCGGCTTTGGTTTTGGTTATGGTTCCGGTTCTGGCCTCGGTTTGGGTTTGTCTTCTTCGGGCGCTCTTTGGTTCTGGCCCCCGAAACCACCACCACACCCACTCCCTTTTCCAGATCAATCCGCCGATCCAGTCGGCGTGTGTGAGGCGTTCTTCCGTCGTCGTCGGCGTCGTCGGCGTCGTCGTCGTCGCCGTCGCCGTCGTGGCCATCGGCGAGGCCGTGGCCGTGGCCGTCGCCGTCGTCCTCGAATTCGCCGTTGCCGTCGCCGCCGCCGCCGTCGCCACTCTCCCCCTTTGCATGGGCCCTTCCCCTCCGGCGATCCAGCCGGACGGAAATGGAGCAACGCAGTACTCACAATTCCAGGGGACGTCCCTTCCGTTAGATTCTTTCCCCCCCCCCGGGTGGGAGGGGGTCCCGGGCGGAATCCAGGGTGCGATCCCGGGGGGGGAACCCGCGGGGGTCCTCGGGACGGGTTCCGGGGGGGGAGAGGGAGCGGTCATAGAGGGCCCCAGGACGGACCAAGAGGACCCCCCCAAGAGGCCCAGGCCCCAGAAGCCGCCCAAAGGCCCCAGGAGACCCCCCCCAAAAAAACCCAAGAGGCTCCCAAGGGGCCCCAAACCTGCCCCCAAGAGGCACCCGAGAGCGCTCCGAAGAGACCACAAGAACCATCCTTGAAAACTCCGACTCGCAAGCCAGGCGCGGTGGCGGGATGGGCCACAGGGCATTACATACATACATTTGTATGTGCATATATATATATATATATATATATATATATGTATAGAGAGAGAGAGAGAGAGAGAGAGAAAAAAAAAAAAAAGAGAAAGAGAAAGAGAGAGAGAGAGAGAGATCCCACAAGCCTGTTGGGCAAAGGTGGTCTAGCAATTTCTGTCTTTCCTATTCAAAAAAAAAAACTTGCCTTCTGGGAGGTTTACCTCCCCCCCTCCTTGAGATTTTTGGGGGCTCGCCATCGGTCAAGGCGCCCAAGATGGTTCCAGGAGGGCCTCCGACGCTCCAATATGCCATCCAAGATGACTCCATATAGCCGACGATACTTCAAGATACATTCCGACATACCGCCAAGAGGCCCGACAAGGGCCACAATACCCTTCCAGGTGCTCTCGGAGCTCCCTCAGGACCCCTGTCAAGAGGCCAACATCCTTTGTTGTTTTTAATGGACTGTCAATGATGTTCGCCTCCTCGTTGTTTTCGCTTCCGATGTGCTCTTGAGGACTCAAGATGGCCTCAATATGGCCCGAGAAAGGCCCAAGAGGGGCCCCAGACGGCCCCAAGAGCGCCCAAGAACGCCCCAAGAGGGCCCCAAGAGCGCCACAGGATGGGGCCAACATCTAGCTGTCGGCGCTTCATGTAGCGAGAAGGAAGGCACTTGTGAGGAGAGCACTTGGGACGGAAGGGTGTCTTGCATCATCGTTACTGCATATTGGGTGTACTCTGGTTCTCCTCTTTTTCCTCGAGATCTTGCTCCTGTTCCTCCCTTTTCCTTCTCCTCCCTCCTTCTCCTTCTCCTCTCTTCAGGTCGCACGCGGCACATGCGTGGCCCAATCAGTGCAGCGGGGGCCTTCTTATTACAGTACGGGTGGCAACCTCATAGCCCTGCTCAGTGGCAGCGGAGCGACGGAGAGACCGACGATCCGCAAGCCAAGACCATCGAGTGAAGGTTCCCCGATGAGCAGATGACAGGCACCGAAGACCTGACAGACATCCCGGCTGATCCGACGCAGTCCATTTGCGCGTAGTCATGGCGGACAGATGTTTAGCGTTATGCTTGGGCCGGGCATGTCCCCCTACAGGCGGATTTTGGGCGAACAATTATTCAAACATACCCCAAAAGACAATGCACGCGCAAATCGCATCGCTATTTGTACACTACCCACTTGCCCACTTGCCCTACTTGCTGCACGCGCGCCCTTTGCCCCACTTGCCCCACTCGCCACACTTGCCCCGCCTGCCCCGCTTGCCCCACTTGCCCCACTTGCCCCGCTTTCCCCGCCTGCCCCACTCGACCCATTCGCTCGGCCTTACAATGCTCACGCGAACAAAGCAAGTGGCCAAGTGGGGCAGGTGGGATTGGACGCGGAACCCCTCTGCGCGACCGCTCGGTCGAGCTATGGCAAGCCAAAAACGCCGCCTGCAAGCAATCCATCCCCCCCCTGGCGAGCCGGACAGCCGCGCGGGAACCGCCAATGACAAAAAACGCTTTCTTGCAGATGGCGGTTGCCGGGACGAACGGCGCGCGTCACCCGCGATCTCGCGCGCGCTTTTCGGCAAGACCCCGCCGGTCGGAACTCAATTGGCAAGGCGATCTGGCGCGCCCGGCGCGCGCGAGCATGCACGGCAGCTGGTTGCGCGCAGGAGCAACGCCCTTGGCAACGACAGCCCAGGCTCGCGCTGGAGCCCAAACGCGGATGTGCCGCGCCTGTCGGTCGGCGCCCTAACGCCCGCGGCAGCCGCGCGACCGCGCGACCCGTGGCAGCCTGCCATCACGCGTCGAAGTTGTCGGCGCTGAGTCGCAGCTGCTCCGCCGCCTCCCTCGACTGCGGATCGTTCTGGATCGCGGCCCAAGTCCTCTTCTTGAGGCGGATCACGGACCAGCCGCCCTTCCTCTGCTTCTTGGCCAGGGGCTCCGCGCCGCCCTCGGACGCCGAGGGGCCGCCGCCCTGCTGCACGAAGGCCGCGAGGTTGACGTTGCGCAGAGCTACGAGGGCATTCTTCAAGGCTTGCGACGCCCCGGTGATCTCCCTGTTCTTCAACACCGCCTTCATGGCAACGCGCATCTTGTCGGTCGACTCCACCGCGCGCCCGGGCCGCTTCAGCGCGGCGCGCTTCAACCACTCCTCCTTGGTCAGGGACGCCTCGAACTGCCGAATCGTCATCCCGGAGCCCTCGGGCGGCGGGCCGCCGCCTGCGCCAGAGGGCGGCGGCCGCCGCCGCCGCCGTTGCCGCTCGTCGGCGCCAGCGCCGCCCGAGAGATGTGGAACCCGCGGTGGATGTGGATCTGGCGCGTCCAGCTGTTGTCTTGGGCACAAACGCCTGGCAGTACACCGCGCGCCGCGGCCATCACGTGGACATTGTAGCAGGGCCGGGCGAGCTGATCTGCTCCTCCTGGGATCGAGGTCAGGGATGCGCAGTGCTGCGCCGACCGCATTACCACGTTAGCGCGGCGGCTGATGTCCGTCTCGCCGAAGAGGAGCTTCTGCGCCCAGTTCTTGTCCACGTCCGGGGTCTCCGCGAGGAAATCCTTCGTGGCCTGCAGCGCGGCGGACAGCTCGCGAAGCCGTCGGGCAAGTGGCGCTCAGCGCGCGGCTCTGCGAAGCGGCCCATCCACGCGCAGTGGCTGCGCGAGAACTCCTGGGGGGGCGCGCCGAGGCCGAGGCCCGAGGTCGCCAAGAACCAGATCTGAAGTTTCTGTTGGCGGCGGTCCGCAAAGGCCACGAGGCCCCCCCCCACCCCCAGGCCCCGGGATCTCCTGGAACGGTTCGGAGGCCACTCCGCGGGCCTCTCCCAGGACCAAGCGGCACTGAGGCCTCTGACAGGACTTCTGAAACCTCTCCGAAGGCTACGAGGCATCTCCCCAGACATCCCTGAACTCCTAGGAGGAAGCGCAGACCTGCGACGCGTCGTTCTCGGCGCTGGGGACGAAGAGCATGCTGAAGCGCTTTGCGGAGCCGGTATCGTTGGGCCTCGACCCGGTGGAAGTACGAGTAGTAATCGAGCGACATGCTGCCCTGGGCCGTGACGCTCGTGCCCCGCTCGCAGTTGACAAACTTCAGCATGGTGGCTCTGCTGACGTGCTTGTGCTCACGTCAGTCGCGGTGTCCTCGAATGTCTTCGTCCTCATATCAATCTTCATGGTCGTGGAGAGGCCCGGGTTTGTCACAGCCGTGTCGCTGTACGGCATCTGTGACGTCCGACGTTCGTCCCCCGTCGTGGCCGGTATGCCGCCGAAACACCATGATGCGGAGCACCACCTGCCAAAGGCAGCTGGGATTGATGAACCATGTGACGGACATTCCTCCAACGTGCTCACAGAGAATCCGCGCCCCCAACTATGGCCCAGTATTTGCTGCAGATGCGGGAGCGGGGTGAAGGGGCGGGGGGAAGGAGAACGAGGGAGGAGGAGGGGGAGAGTCCGATCACAAGGTCATGAGGGAGGAGGGCGGTGGCAGGAGGGAGGGAAGAAAAACGAGAGAGGGAGGAAGGACGAGGGACGAGGGACGAGGAAGGAGAAAGGAGGAAGAAGAGGAGGAGGAAGATGACGAGGAGGAGGAACCGGGAGTAGGAGGGGTCCAAGACGGCCTCTGAGACCCAGAAGTGAACCCAAGAGGATTCCGAGAAGACCCTAGGAGGGCCCAAGAGAGGGAACTAAGATTCCTAGGCAAGCCATCTCCCGCAGGATGGCCCACAAGAGGCCCCCAAGCGGTCCGTCTCCTCGAGCCGCGGCCTTCGGCGGCCCTCGCGTGGCTCGGACGGCCTTCGGAGGCCTCCTCTTCATCGTCGTCGTCGTAGTCGTCGTCGTCGTCGTCGTCGTCCTCGTCGTCCTCCTCCTCCTCCTCCTCCTCGTCCTCCTCCTTCTCCCCCCCCCCCCTCTTGCTCCTTCCCCTCTTCCTCCTCCTCGGCAATAGGAGGGAGCAGCAGTCATGACGGAAGGGGGGGGGGAGGACGAAGGGTGGAGGAGGCAGGGGGGGGGAGAAGAGGAGGGGACGTTCGAGGCGGAGGCAATCGCCGATCGTCCCGGCGACCGCCTCCTTCAGGAAATCCCATGTGTTTGCTCCTGGCGGCCCTCGCGCGGTGGAGGAAGGTCGGGTCTCTTCAGTCCCGCCTGTCTCACTTGCCCCACTTGCCCCACGCACCCCACTCACCCAGGTACTTGCTCTTCGATCCTCCTCCTCCTCCTCCTCGATTTACCTCGCTCCTCCTCCTCCTCCTCCTCCTCCTCCTCCTCCTCCTCCTCCTCACCCAGGTACTTGCTCACTCGCTACATTCGCCCAAGTGGGGCAAGTGGGGCAAGTGGGGGCGAGCGGGGCAAGCGGGGCAAGCGGGGCGAGCAGTTAGGGCAAGTGGGCTGCACTCCAAACAGCGAATACGAGCTGCAGGTGCAGTGCCAATAGACAGAAGCAAACATGCCCAACAAATCGTCCACATACTATGTTTTAACTATCTTTGAATGTCCCTCCTCCTCCTCCTCCTCCTCCTTCCTTTTTGATCCTCCTCCTCCTCCTCCTCCTCCTCCTCCTCGATTTACCGCTATGCAGGGGAGGGCGTGGGCGGCGGGATGGGCCGCACGTCCCAGCGCTCCCTGCTCGAGCGCCTGCCAGGGAGACCCCATAGGGGCCCGCCCTGGGCAGAGACGACGCTGGCCACTGCTGAAGGGGCCCTGGGACACGCAAATAAGCAGACACAAATAACAGGATTCCCCATATTTTCACATATTTGCTGGGATTTTGTCTTCCCCCCCACTTCCCTTAGTTTCACATGCTTTCCTGGGGATCGACGGTTCATTGTGTCTGTGTGTGTTTTCCCCTCCTGAGTTGCAGTCGGAGGCACTCTGCCCGTGGCCAGGTTCGAGGTCAGCGATCCTGACCATCAGCTGCCCGCGCGCTGTCTGGATCAAGGTGAGAGGTCAATCGAGACACCCCTCCAGCGATGGTGGACATGTCGCTGGAACGCAGGCAGCAGAGCATGCAGCGACTCCGACGTTTGCGCGGCCGAGGCGCTCGCACAGCACGAGCGGTAGGAGTGTTTCTGGTATCGAGGACTGCTGATTACCGTCGTCGTGGACAGTGCTGACGCCACCAAGTGGACGCGGTTGGGTGGTTCTTCGGTTCAGAGTGCAGTGATGGGGAGGAGGACGGTGGGTCAGCACCTTGGCAACGGGGTCCTCTTGAGCGCCCCTACTCATCTGCGGGGATGCGTCAGGAGGCCCGGACACTCACGTCCCAATTTACGACGAGCCGGTATTGCGCTCACGCTCACCATCGCCGAGCCACCAGTGCAGCTAGGCCGTGGAGGACGGAGCCCAGTCCACGGCCGTCGACGGAAAGTCGACCGAGGAGGGCTACTCAGCAGCATTCGAAAGTGTTTTGAGGTTGACACTGGGGAAAAGGAAAGGTACCGATACCGCTACTCCCCGGACCTCTCCCGGGGTGCATTCTGACCAGAATTTCGAGGCGAATGCAGCGGTGGCGACGAGGACCTCCCAGGAGGCCCAAAGAGAGGAAAACGGGAGAAGGGTAGAGCTAAGTCGGGCGTGTCCCCCTACCGGGGGATTTTGGGCGAAAAATAGAAAATGGTTAAAAAATACCCCTGGAATGGTCAAATCTAGTGGAAAAAGTCGTCCCCTGACGATTTTTTAACGATTTTTCGGATATTCCTCGTGTAGAGGGATAGGCCCGACTAGAGGGTAGAGGTATGGGTACCTGTTCCTCCTGTGAGACACGAGGACCGCTGGCGTAAGTCACCGACAACAGAGCGGCCCAAGTTGGCTTCGCCAAGCGGGTCTAGGCACGACCTGGGGGGGCTGCCTCGGAGGCCGACCCGTGGGGCTCCACCGGCGTCGCCTCGTCAAGGAGGGCGTGGCGCGGCCACTGGTCATGTCCATGCGATGGGCCTGTTTTCCACCACCACCACCACCATAAGTTGAAGGGGGGAAGAAGGAGGAGGACGAGGAGGAGGAGGAGGAGGAGGAGGAGGAGGAGGACCCCCTCCCCCTCCAACTGATGGTGATGGTGGTGGTGGTGGTGGTGGTGGAAAACAGGCCCATCATCATGAAGTCGCACTTGACGGAAAGCGAGTCTCTGCAAAAAGGATGTGCTGCATGGATGCATCAGGGTGACAAGCGCGAGGGCCTCCTGGCAGGCGAGGTTCACACGCAGTTCCGTGCCTCTGAGGCCGATGGGTGGACAAAAAACGGTTCTCCCCTCATCCCGCCCGCCCCGGCCACGGTGGCCCACTTCTGCACGCGGTTTGCGGTGATAGAAGAGGACCGCCCGTGCACTGCTTGTGAAAATGGTCCGCGACGAATGAAAGTGTTTGTGAGCGCAAAGCAAAACTGTCCTGTGCAAAAAGAGTTGTTCATATGCAAGTTTTTTGTTTTTTTTAAAAGGTGTCCAGCACAAATATGGCCACACTTTCTTCGCAAAACACTTGTGTTTCTTTTCAAGTTTCTAACCCAGTTATGTTGTTTTGGGGGATTTGGGGACAAACCCGTTCGTTTAGCTGTTTTTTTGTTTTGAAGCTTTCAACTGAGTGGCTTGCGTCTCCCTGCTACAGGTTTCAGCCCGCGGGGCCTCCTCCGGGGCGCAAGGTCCACTGTGCAGGGGGGTGGGCTGCACTCCTCGCGCGTTCTAAGAGACCACGCTCGTCTCGAGCTCTGGTGTTTTGGAGCAGGCGGATGTTTCTCCGCCCAAACGCTCCGAGGCCTCGGCAAGGCATGTGGAGGGAGCCGCTGTCTGAACAAGACACGGCGCACAGCTTTCCAGAGAGTAGAGGCTGATCTCTGGCCAACGGTTGTATCGCTGTCGGAGCGACGAGCCAGGAGGTCGAATACATTGATAATGTTTTTCGCTTCGCGAACTCACCATTTCCACTTCAAATTCCACTTCCTCCACCTCCTCCTCTTCCTCCTCCACCTCCTCGTCTTCTTCCTCCTCCTCCTCTTTCCTTCTCCTCCTCTCCCTCCCTCCTCCCTCCTCCCACCTCCCTCCTCCCTCCCTCCTCCCTCCTCGTCCTCGGTCTCGTCCTCCTCCCTCCCTCATCCCTGTCGCACCCCAAGACAATGAGGCGCTCGCCTCAGCGCCGCCCGCATCTGTGTGTCACGGCAGCACTCAGAAGGACTACAGGAGTGGATGGGGAGCAGAACATTTGGCATGATCGGCGGCGAGCCCCAGGGAGGGGAGGTGGAGGAGGAGGAGGAGGAGGAGGAGGAGGAGGAGGAGGAGGAGTACGTTCCGCCTCGGGCCATCGCTGGAGACTTCGGTGACGTAACATGACACGACGCTTCAACACATGTAGCGCTGTATGGATCCAGGGCGGCTCTTCCTTCAATGTGGAGCCGTTGCTCGAGACGTCCCCGAAGCTCACGATCACAAGCGCATACGTGTGCCATATTTCCCAAGGGTGGGAGCTCTTTTCGGCAGGGGGATCGCTGGACACCTCCTTGAGCTGGGCGATGTGATTGCACTCGCGTTCCTGCCCGCGCGCCAGAACAATGCCGCGCGGTGCCTCTTCAGAGCGGGGCCCTCGTCAAAACGGCAGGCTCACCTGCGCTGGTCTTTCAAGGAGGGCGGGGGGCTTCTGAAGTAAAGCGCACGCCTGGTAGGGATGTGTGAGGGGGGACTTGGGACGGGAGGGTAGATTGCAGCATGTTTGACGCATCTTTGGTTTACTCTCGTCCTCCTCCTCCTCAAGATCCTGCTGTTCCTTCTCCCTCCTCCCTCCTCCTTCCTCCCTGCTCCCTCCTCCCTCCTCCCCCTCCTGCCCCCTCCCCCCTCCCTCCCTCCCTCGCACCTCCCTCATCATTCCTCCCTCCTCCTTCCTTCCTCCTCCCTCCTCCTCGTCCTTGTACTTGTCCTCCTCTCCCTCTTCCTCCTGCTCCTTCTCCTCCTCGTCTCCTCGTCCTTCTCTTATGGATATTATCCTCCTCCTCCTCCTCCTGATGATCTCGTCTCCTCTCTACTCCACTCTTCTCCTTCCTCCTCCGTCTCCTCCGCCTCCTCCCTCCCGCCGATCCCATGCAGCAACGCCCGAGCCCCTCGCTCGTTCTCCTCTTCACGCTCGAGCGCGAGGTGGAACAGCCGAGTCACGTCGTTCGGGGGCCTTGGCCGGAGGAGGGGAGGTCCCTCCATCTCCCCCTCCTCGAGAAGAAAGCGCGAAATAAACATAAACTTTCGAAACTCCGCGCCGATCCAAGAAGTCCGTGTGGAGCTCCGAAAGTTTGTGATGCTTATGCTGCTTATGGTTCGATCCTCGTCTGTCCTCATCCTGGTCCTCCTCGTCCTTATCCTCGTCCTGCCCTTCCTGGTCTTACTGCTCATCGTGCTCCTCCTGGTCCCCGTGAGCCCTCCTCGTGGTCCTCCTCGTTGTCCTCCAACACCTTCTCGTCGCCCTGCTTCTCATCGCCCTCCTCCACCTCAGGCCTCAGGCTGTAAGCGCGCCCCGCTGGCCTTGAGAGGTGCGCGTCAACCCCAGACCGGCGCCGCCGCGATGGTGGCGCGCCGGTCCCGTGCCGTCCTGTGCTGATAGGCGGCGAGGACCAGGTCTGGGCCCAAGGATGCTGGGATATCCCGCCGTACGCGGCGGCCCAGATCGCAAAGGGCAACGGGTAGGTGCTCTGGCGCGAAAGGCTGGAGGTTGCAGGAGGGGCCCTAAGCGTGCGTGGGACAAGCCGCCGCCTCAAGTCAAGACGGAGACCAAGGAGGAGCTCGAGCAGGAAGCTACTTGGGAGCGTGCAGCCTCTACCGCATGCTACCCAATTCCCAGACCTGATGATGAGGGGCAACGAGAGCTGGCCATCGCTCGGACGTCCATTCCCTGTGTTTTTTTCGGTTTCGTGCGTGGCTTTTTCGCCAGATGATCAAGGATGTTCCTCGATGGTCCTCGCCGAAGGAAAAATGCACACGTCCGAGCGATGCCAAGAGAGGGGGGGTCTGGCATAAGGGGGGATGCATCGACCTGGAGTCGGCGATGCATCGTCGACAGATCCACGATGGCCCCCCCGATAGCGAAAGCGCACCTTTCCTGGGCGGGTTGGGGCTGTCAGACCCCCATCGGCGATCCATGGGCGATCAGGGGTCGATGCATCCCCCCCATATGCCTATCCCCTCCCTGTCGTTGCCCCTGAGATGACCAGGGAGGAGGACCTGGATGGCGAGCAAGAGTTCGAAGGTGGAGCGCCAGGCTGCGGCCCTGGTTCGGCCTCCGGCGACCCCGGGGGAGCGGGCCCTCGAGACCACGAGGGCGACCCCGAGCAGGTGGGAGGACCGGGCCAAGCTGCGCGCGCGAAGCAGGGGGGGCCGTGCTGGAGGTCCCGACGGAGTGCGCGGACCTGGTGGTCGCAGGGATCCACCTGGACGGTGCCTCTCGTTCTCGTTCTGCCTCGTTCTCCCTCGTTCTGTCTCCGGTCCGCCTTTTGGCTGCAAAACGAAGCCGGCACGAAAACGGCCCACGAGAGATCGCCAAAGCATCGCCCAGTTCGACTCAGGCGAGGGGCGGGCAGAGGGCCAGAACACAGCTGCCCAGGCTCCTCCCCCGTGTGGCACCGACGGCGAGGCCAAGGGAGCCACTCCCAATGCCCCAGCCGTCGAGTACCATCAGCTCGATGGGGAGAGAGAGAGAGAGAGAGAGCTTGCGCTGGGGCGAGCGAGATGGCGGCACAGGAGACGGAGGAGAACCAGACGCAGCGCTCGAGGACGACACGGAGGAGTGCGCCGTCGATCTCGCCTTCGCCTGCGAGGTCAGCAACGCCCCGGCGAAGATCGGGGACACGAGAATCAGTTTCCACGGGAGGCTGGCATCGTCTGAGACAGCGGTCGAGGGATTTGACAAGCGGGTGTTTCAGCTAGAAGATTGAGCAAGTGTTGACGGAAGCGGGCGCTAGTCGGAAAGTGTTGCTGCCAGGTGGCTCACATGTCACATCGGGTGCGTGATAGACGAGAGGGCGAACGGTCTGCGACAGCAGCTCGTTTCCATCACGGCTCAGCCCCCGTCCGCATTGGAGTTGACCGCGGCAAGGGACCACGAGGCGAAGGGGATGCACCAGCAGCAGCAGTCACGAGGCCATGCAGCAGGAAGTGGACGAGCTGGAACGGCAGCTTCGAGACCGACCTGCGGGATCGTGGGCCCGGGCTTATCCGCCGGAGTGTACCGACGCTCTGGCGCGGCGGACCGGCGTGCAAGAGACACAGCCAAGATCCATGACCAAGAGAAGCAGGAGGTTCAGTAGCAGGTGCTGCGCCATGCCATGGACGGACCTGCAGACGGTGCACTCCGAGTCGGATAGCCTCTTGCAGAGGCTCTTGCAGGCTGTGCTGCTCGGGAAGATTCTCGACGTTGCCGTCAGGGCCGCTGGCGAGGCTTATCCAGACAGGAGGGCGGAGCCAAACCTGCCACGTCGTCATCATGGAAAAAACAACAACTCTTCCAGCCGGGGCGGCACTAGGGGTTCGTTTTCGATGTCGCCAGAATTTGGCTCTGAGCCCCTCTCCTGGACTTGCACTGGGTCAGTCGGCGGGAGTCGGGCGGACCTGCTGCCACTCCCTGCGTCCTCGTCCTACTCTTCCTCCTCCTCCTCCTCCTCCTCCTCCTCCTCCTCACCAGCAGCATCATCATCATCACCACCATCATCAGCATCATCATCATCCTCATCATCATCATCATCATCATCATCACCATCATCATCATCATCATCACCACCACAATCACCATCATCATCATCCTCATCCTCATCCTCATCCTCATCCTCATCACCACCACCAATTCCATCCTCATGATCATCCTCACGCTCCTCCTCCTCCTCCTCCTCATCCTCCTCCTCCTCCTCCTCCTCACAAGCAGCATCATCACCGCCACCACCATCATCATCATCATCCTCCTCCTCATCATGATCGTCATCGCAACCACAATCACCATCATCAACATATCATCTCATCCTCATCCTCATCCTCATCCTCATCATCATCCTCACCCTGACCCTCATTCTCTCATCACCATCATCCTAATCTTCCTCATCTGCATAATCATCACCATCATCGTCCTCATACTGGTCCTCATCCTCATCCTCATCCTGCTCATCCTCCACCAGCTCATCCTCATCCTAATCATCATCATCAGCATTATCATCATCATCGTCATCATCATCATCATCATCATCATCATCATCATCATCATCATCCTGATCCTGATCCTGATCCTCATCCTCCTTCTCATCCTCCTCGTCATCGTCCTCCGCATCCTCATCAGCATCATCAGCATCGTCATCATCGTCATCATCATCATCCTCCGCATCCTCATCTAATCATATCATCCTCGCCGTCATGAACATCCTCATATGTCATCCGTATCTCCGTCTTCGTCCTCGTCATCGTCCGCGTCCTCCTCCTACACCTCATCCACCTCCTCATCCTCCACTTCATCTTCTTGATCATCGTCAGCAACATCATTATCTTCGTCGTCATCATCATCACCATCATCATCAGCATCATCGTAATCGTCAACATCATCAGCATCATGATCATTATGATCAATAGCATCATCATGATCATCATGATCATCATCATGATCATCATCATCATCATCGTCCTCATCATCGTCCTCATACTGGTCCTCACCCTCATCCTCATCCTCATCCTGCTCATCCTCCTCCACCTCATCCTTATCCTCATCAGCATAATCAGCATGATCGTCATCATCATCGTCATCATCATCCTGATCATCATCCTCATCCTCATCCTCATGACCATCATCATCATCATCACCATCATCATCTTCATATCCATCATCATCATCATCATCTCATCCTCGCCGTCATGATCATCATCGTATGTCATCCGTATCTTCGTCTTCGTCTTCGTCCTCGTCCTCCTCCTCCACCTTATCCTCATCCTCCACTTGACCTTCTTGTTCATCATCATCAACATCATCATCATCGTCGTCATCATCAGCAGGAGCAACAGCATCATCAACATCATAGTCACCACCATCGTTAGCGTCATCATCATCGTCATCATCATCAGCATCATCATCATCACCATCATCATCGTCATCATCATCGTCAAGTCATCATCATCGTCATCGTCATCATCAGCATCATCATCATCAGCATTATCATCTCCTGGGGTACATTCGGACCAGAATTTCGTGGAGAATCCAGCCGTGGCGACGAGGGCTCTCCATGACTAGCAGTGGCATCGGTACTTGTTCCTCCTTTGGCTCCTCCTCCTCCTCCTCCGCCTCATTTCCTTCCAGCCTACGCCTTCCCAGAGCTCCTCCTGGGTGTTTTTTTCACAACGTGGCCCCCCAAAGGTCTGGACATTTTCCGTCGGAACGATTTTTCATACTGAGTCGTTTTTTGACGGTCCCCGGACCCAATGAGGGCACCCGGACGCCGAAAATTGACAAAACCCATCTTTTAGAGGCCTCCTAGATGGGGTCCGAGTAGATGGGGTCGAATGATCGCGCCGCATCCCCGATGCATCGCCGATGCATCGTCGATGCATCGGCGATGCATCGACGATGCACCAGCGATGCACCGGCGACGTCGGCGACGCATCGGCAACGTCGGCGTGAAGCAAATCGGCCTCCACATCGAGCCGCATCGTCGATGCATCGGCGATGCGGCGCGATCCTCCGAGCCCACGTAAGTGTTCTGAACAGCGCAGGTGAGTGCAGATGAGGCTATCGGCGAGAGGGAAGGCCAGACCACCTGGCCCGCCTCCCACAGGGCATGGGCTGCCGTGAGAAGCATGCACCTCAGGCGTCGCCGCCCCAAAAAGACTTGAGCGTAAACAGTTGCGGCCAGGCACCGAGAGAGAAAGACGTTCCGAGAACTGTAGCATACATATGTATGTATAACACTATTCACATACACATACACATACACATGCAATTACAAGTACATATACCCATACATATACATATACGCATGCATAACCATACATGTACATACATGCATACATGCATACATGCATGCATGCATGCATACAGACACACATGCATCCATATACATGTACATATGCACATGCATATGCCTATACATATACATATACATATGCACAAAACGTGCACCTGCTTGTAACCACACAAACAAAGGGTCCTACCGTCCCCCCCCCCCCGCCAAGTACCCACCTGGCCTCGCCCTCCCCAAACCCTCTGGGTTCTTGTCTCGGAGCGCCCCACCTGACAACACACACACACACACATTATTGTTTGATCCGCGGGTCGACACACGAATTGACCTCAGCTTTATAGATACATACACATATATATATACACTATCGAGCACAAGCCTCCGTCACTTAATCTCGATGTCATCATCTGGCATCGGCACCCTCAGCCGAACCAGGCCCTGTTCTCGCAGCCCCCACTGGGCTACATGCTTCGCTCCGTCGCCCACCCAGGTCACCGCCTGGCCTCGGCACGCACTGCCACCCCGAGCTCTGCTCTTGGAGCCCCCCAACCGGCACTGTTCGGCCCAACGCCTCGGCCGGCACCTCCAAGATTGCCGCCTCTGGCCTCGGCACCCCCCGCCGCTCCGGGCCCCCCGTTCCTGGAGCACACAGGCAAGTTTCTGCTCAGGCCCCGTCGCCCCCCCGCCCCCCGAGTTCCCCTCCCGGCCTTGGCAGCTCGGCCCTGGCACCTCTGCAGCCCCTGCGTTTGGAGCGCCCCGCCCGGCAGTCTTCGGCTCCAAACCTCCGCCACCTCCCCCCGCCCTCCTGGGCGCTAGGCCTGGATCTTTGTCGTACCGAGGGGATGCTCGGGCGGGAGGTGACGGGGGTGACCTATTTTTTAGTCAGCGGCCGCGGGCGAGCGCGGCGGCGGCGAGTCAGGTCAAAGTGGGCTACGCAGAGACGAATTAAGAGAAGGCAGCGGGGGCAGGCCACGTCTAACGCGGCTAGCCGAGGCCTCACGCGGCAACCCGGCGGCGGACCGGCGGGTGGCAAGGGCGACTGAGACTGAGTCGAACTGCCAGCGTGCAAGTATGCAGGGCGTCGGAGACACACACAAATAGATACACGCAAATCACAGGATTCACCATCTTTTCCGATATCTTCTGGGTTTGTGCCTTCCCCCCCACTTCCCACATTTCCCATAGGGGGGGACCTAGTGGAGTGTGGAACAAAAAGGGCCCCGAACGGGGCCCCATCAGGGCCCCTTCTTGGGCCCCCGCTGGCTCCTCCCAAGGGCGGCTGCGAAGGCGAGCGCCGGCGCGGCCGACGGCCAGGGCACGCTCGGCAGGGGGAAACGAGGAGGGCGGCCGCGGACGAGGGGCGCGGCTCGGGGGCTCAGCAGCGAGGAGGGGCAGAGGATCGAGGAGGAGGAGGAGGAGGAGGAGGATCGAAGAGGGAGGAGGGAGGAGGAGGAGGAGGAGGGAGGAGGAGGAGGGAGGGAGGGAGGAGGAGGAGAGGAGGAGGAGGATCGAGGATCGAGGATCGAGGACGAGAGGAGGAGGAGGAGGAGGAGGAGGAGGAGGAGCAGGAGGGGTCCCCCTGTGGGCCCCTCTAGGGGCTCCTCGCTTCGCCCCCCCCCCCCGCGCCACGCTTCCCGGGTGCCACCCGCCCGAGGAGCCCGGGCCCCCCTCGGCGACACGCAGGAGCGACCCCGGGCACGAGTGGCCCGACGACGGGCACTCATACTTCTCGTCCTCCTCCTCCTCTTCCTCCTCCTCCTCCTCCTCCTCTCTCCTCCTCCTCCTCCTCCTCCTCCTCTTCCTCATCCCCTCGGCGGCACGCAGGAGCCAGGGCCTGGAGGAGTCGGAAGCGGGGAGACACCTCGGGACCCCAGGGCCCGTTTCCCTCAGGGCCCCTTCCCTGCATGGCGAGTCCCCATGAAGAGGAGGAGGAGGAGGAGGAGGAGGAGGAGGAGGAGGAGGAGGACGAGGAGGACGAGGAGCCAGGGGGAGCAGGAGGAGCCAGGGGGAGGAGGAGGAGGAGGAGGAGGAGGAGGAGGAGGAGGAGGAGGAGGAGGAGGAAGAGGCGGAGGAGGCGGAGGAGGCGGAGGCGAAGGAGGAGGAGGAGCAGGAGCGACCCCGGGGCACGAGTGGCCCGTGGCGCGCGGCTCTCGGGGGGGCCGCGCGTGGACCGGGCACAGGAGGCGCGCAAGGCTATGGGGGAACAGAAAGCGACACAGACACAAAAACTCGGAGGTCCGCGCAAATTTCTCTAAGGGTTCCTTATCCAGTGCCCCCACCGTAGTGACCTTCGGCGCGGGATCGCAGAGCGCGGTGCGACAGCAGCGTCTTCAGGGGAACATGAAGTGACATAAACATGAAACATTCGGAGGTCCGCGCGGATTTCTCGGATCGGCGCTGGGGCCCCCTGGCGGCGCCTCCGGCGCCGCCCCTGGCGCGCTCCGCGCGCCAGGGGAGGGGGGCCCCAGCGCCGATCCGAGAAATCCGCGCGGACCTCCGAATGTTTCATGTTTATGTCACTTCATGTTCCCCTGAAGACGCTGCTGTCGCACCGCGCTCTGCGATCCGGGTGCCCTGGTGGGCCCGCGCCGAAGGTCACTACGGTGGGGGCACTGGATAAGGAACCCTTAGAGAAGGATTCCAGGGGCTGGAGGCCTGTGGAACTCTGACCGAAGCTTGGCCATGAATATCACCGCCGCCCTCATCAGACAAGGACTCCGCCAAGGTCTGCAGCCTCCTGGGCGCAATCCTTAACCAACGCCCCCACCGTATGGCGAAGGGTCGCTCTTGCGAGTAGTCGATCCCCTCACGATCTAAAGGCCTCCTGAAGGGGGTCCGAGTAGATGGGGTCGGAGGATCGCGCCGCATCACCGACACATCGGCGACGCATCGCCGATACATCGGCCATGCATTGGCGATGCGCCGGCGACGTCGGCGATACATCCGCGACGCCGACGTGGGGAAAAGTGGGCCCCACATCGAGCCGCATCGCCGATGCATCGCCGATGCATCGGCGATGCATCCCCTGACTCCAAATCCGCCCTACTTTGGCTTTTTTCCCAACTTAAAATTGCGTCGGAAATCCACCTATAAGAAGCCGAAAAAGGTAGGGCGGAAATTCTGCACCCAACACAAAATAGGGCGGACATCCACAGAAATAGGGCGGAAACAGCAACAGAAAAGTAGGGCGGAAACTGGCATCAGCGGGGCCTGAAAAGTAAGGCGGCAATTCCAAGCCCTACTTACGAATTTCCTCAAAGTAGGGCGGATCCGGAGTCAGGGCAGGGTTTCTTGACACCGGCTTCTCATCCTGAGTAGTTTTGTCATAGTCCCAGGGCCCAGCGAGCCCCCCTGGAGGCCGCAAACGGTTACAACCGCTTGACCCTGGCACTCGCCGATGCCGATCTGATTTTGTCCAGTCCGCAGCCCTGGAGATCCCAAGCCCTTCCCCAGGGGTGGTTTGTGGTCAGGGTCGGCGATGCGGCGCGATCCTCCGACCACCCGGGAGGCCTAGACGATCTCAAGGCCAGGCTCGATCGGCACGCACTCGGTCCGGGCACCCGCCGGGGCGCGGGCCCCAGGAGCATCGCGCTCAGGCTGCCGAAGGCGGCTGGCCGGCGCAGGGGGGGGGCGAGCGCCGGGTGGCTCCCGCGCAGAGGAAGAGCACGAAAGCACAACTGCGCGGGGAGGAGGAGGGGGGAGGGGAGGGGAGGGAGGGGGAGGGAGGGAGGGGAGGGAGGGGGGGGAGGGGGGGGGAGGGAGGGGGGGGGGAGAAGAGGGGGGAGGAGGGAGGGGGGGAGGAGGGGGGGAGGGAGGAGGGGGGAGGAGGGAGGAAGGAGGGGGGGAGGAAGGAGGGGGGGGAAGGACGGGGGGAGGGGGGGAGGGCGGCAGGGCAGAAGACAGGGGGGGGGAGGAGGGGAGGGAGGACAGGCGGGAGGAGGAAGGCTGGAGGGGGAGGGCCGGAGGAGGAGGGGCGATGGAGGGGCGGAGGGAGGATGTCATACGAAACAGCTACATCAACATGAACTCTCCGAGGAGCGCGCTGATCTCCTGGATCGGCACTGGGTCCCCCTCCCTGGCGCGCCGAGCGCGCCAGGGGCGGCGCCGGCGGCGCCGCCAGGGGGGTCCAGCCGCCAGGGGCGAAAGGGGCGCCGCTGGCGGCGCAGATCCAAGAGATCGGCGCGGAGCTTCGAGAGCTGCTGTGTTGTGCGGTTGTTCGTCTTCGCGTCACTGCATCACGCCGGAGTGCACGGCACGTGCTCGCACTGCCTGAGACTCGATGGCAGGAAAAGGAGGCTGGATGCACAGGATAAGCAGCAGTTCAAGGGTCTGGTTAGATCAGGCCCGAACGAAGACGACTCCTCACACGCAGTGGGCGCACCACACTCGAATGCAGAGGCACGGAAAAAGGAATCTGACCGTTCCTGGTGCCTCTCCCTGGGTCTGGACTGGGCGCCCAGCGAAGCGTTGGAGCGTCCAAGATGGCCCGAGGTGGCTCCAGAAGGGCCTCAGATAGCCCAACATGGTCTCCAAGATGGTCCAAGATAGACCAATCTGGTTTCCAACATACTCCAAGACGTCCCAAAACCGCCCCAGGAGTCCAAGTGGCCCAGGGGCCTTCCCAGGACGCCCCCAAGAGGTCAACATCCGTTCAACACCGATGGGACATCAATGATGTTGGCCTTCTCGCCTGTTCGCTTCCGATGGCCTTCCGATGCCTCAAGATGGCTCCAAGAGGACCCAAGAGAGACCCAAAACGGCTCCAAGATGGCACCCAAAGCGCCCAAGAGCCCCCCAAGAGCGCCCCAAAAGGGCCCCAAGGGGCGACTTTTCGGGCTTCAGGTGGGCAGTGCTACGTAAGACCCCCCCTTCTTTGATCGATGTCCTCCAAGATGGTCCCCAGAAGGCCTCCGAGGCTCCCAACAGGGCACAAAATTATCCCGGCAAAGCAACCTAACAGCGATGTGTAGAAGCATATCTGAAAGCATTCCCCTTAAGATTCAGATGAAAATCCAGTTGTAGAATTCTGCTGTTCTCGCAGTCGTAGTCGCATTTGCGATGACAGTCGCAGCGGCAACGGCAGCGGCACACGGCCTCAGCCTCAGCCTCAGCCTCAGCCTCAGCCTGCCTCAGCCTCAGCCTCAGCCTGCTTCAGCCTCAGCCTCAGTCTGCCTTCAGCCTCGGCCTCAGCCTCAGCCTGCCTCAGCCTCAGCCTGCATCAGCCTCAGCCTCAGCCTCAGCCTGCCTCAGCATCAGCCTGCTTCAGCCTCAGCCTCAGCCTGCCTCAGCCTCAGCCTCAGTTTGCTTCAGCCTCAGCCTCAGTCTGCCTTCAGCCTCGGCCTCAGCCTCAGCCTGCCTCAGCCTCAGCCTGCCTCGGCCTCAGCATCAGCCTGCCTCAGCATTCAAAATGTGGCCCGGGAATGGAGTTCTGGGAACTCGAAGAGCACGAAGTGGCCTACAGTTGGCTCCGGGCATTCAAAATGTGGCCCGGGAATGGAGTTCTGGGAACTCGAAGAGCACGAAGTGGCCTACAGTTGGCTCCGGGCATTCAAAATGTGGCCCGGGAATGGAGTTCTGGGAACTCGAAGAGCACGAAGTGGCCTACAGTTGGCTCCGGGCATCAAAATGTGGCCCGGGAATGGAGTTCTGGGAAGTCGAAGAGCACGAAGTGGACAGTTGGCTCCGGGCATCAAAATGTGGCCCGGGAATGGAGTTCTGGGAAATCGAAGAGCACGAAGTGGCCTACAGTTGGCTCCGGGCATTCAAAATGTGGCCCGGGAATGGAGTTCTGGGAGGTCGAAGAGCACGAAGTGTGTGACTGTTGCATCCGGTTATTCAGAATGTGGCCTGGGAATGGGGTTCTGAGAGGTCGACGAGCACGAAGTGTGTGACTGTTGGTGAAAAACG
>CAUYUJ010017923.1:34496-46996 GCA_963575745.1 Prorocentrum cordatum
AGGGGGAGGAGATCTGGGCCCAGCTGGCCGCCTTGGTCCAAATCGCCCCCCCAGGAGCCCTGGCGGACACCTTCCAGAGAGGCCCTGCGACCTGCGTCTCCGGCCTCGGCCACGGGGGCCCTCGGGAGGGCCTCGTGGCCACGGCCACCTCCCTCCCACCTCCTCCTCCTCTCCTCACTCCTCCTCCTCCTCCTCCTCCTCCTCCCCCCTGATTAATATTTGCCCCTCCTAATCTTCCCCCATCCTCCCGGATCTGGAGTGTGCCCCTCCATTCTACAAGCGCCCTCTCCTCCACTCCAGAGAACGTCCTGAACGCTCCCTGGGCGCTCGCAGGAGCTGTCCTTATATCTGAGGAGCCTCAGGGGGAGGTACCGAATCGGGAGGCCAGATCAAATAGGAATGTGCCTCGGATCGGCCTGCATTAGCACAGAGTCCCAAACCGAATCGAGCGCGCTGCACCAGGATGGAAACCAGCGCCACGCAGACATCGGGCCACCCCAGATCGTCGCAGCACCTCAGCCGGTGATCCTCAGCACGTGTGTCAGCGCCAACGTGTGCTTGTCGGCGGCGAAGCCAGGGACGAGACAGGCTGCGCGCCATCGGCGGAGTCGAACGGGGTAAACACACGCTTGGGCTGATACGCGTCCTGAGGATCATCGACTACATAAAACTCGGGAGCGGCCAAGAGGGGGGTGTCCACGAGGGGTGTGTGCAAATCATGACCGGCGGCATGTGCGCGGCCCAGCGGGGGGCCAGGGACGTGATGAAATGAGAAAGGGCGCCCTGAAATCTGATAAAAAATCATGGCCCCCGCCATGATAATATCCACCCCCCGTAGTCCTCCCCCCCCCTCCCAGACCCCCGACGTCATGATTTTTCATGACACGACCCCCAGAGGTCCAGACCCTTTCCCCATGACCGGTTTTTCATCCCGAGTCATTTTTTGACGCTCCCGAGTCGAGGCCCGGTGAGGGCCCCCGGAGGCCGAAAATTAGGAAAAACATCCCGTCATGATTTTTGTCACTACTCCAGGGGGTCTGGGCTCGTTGCCGCCCCCGAACTTAAAACCACTCGGACCCAGCCGACCAGAGACCGGCACCGAGATCGACCGACATCGAGATGGCCCCCACCCTCGGCTGGGCTCTCTCCGGCCTTGACGCGGCTGCCGGCGGCCGCGCGGGACGGACTGGGCACACCCGGGCACGCTCTCGGCGAGACGGAGCATGTGGAACGTAGCCCGAGCCTGGATCCCCAGACATGATCGCGTCGTGAAAAAGTCAGGACGGGAAGTTTTCGGCAATTTGCGGCCCCGGGGGGCCCTCGCCGGGCCTCGGGACCGTCAAAAAACGACTCAGGACGAAAAACCGGTCCTGGGGAATGGGTCAAGACTTCCAGGGACGCCGTCCTGAAAAAAACAGGACGTCGCATGTCTGGATCCCAGACCCCCGACGTCATGATGTTTTCATAACGCGACCCCCAAAAGTCTGGACCCATTCCCCAGGACGGGCTTTTCATCCTAAATCGTTTTTTGACGGTTCCGAGGCCCGGCGAGGGCCCGCCGAAAATTTCCCAAAACCTCCCGCCCTGATTTTTTTCTTACGACGCGAGCATGTCTGGGGCCCGAGCCTGGACTGCAGCGAGAAACAACCGCATGAACATAAACTCTCGGAGCTCCGCGCGAACTCCTTGGATACGCGCTGCGCCCTCCTCCCTGGCGCGCTCCGCGCGCCAGGTGGTCGGTGCTGGAGGCGCCGCCAAGGGTCCCAGCGCAGGTCCAAGGAATCCGCGCGGAGGAGGGGAGAACCTTCGCGATGCGGAGGAGGGAGGAGGGGGAGGGGGAGGAGGAGGAGGAGGAGGAGGAGGAGGAGGAGGAGGAGGAGGAGGAGGAGGAGGAGGAGGAGAAGGAGAAGAAGGAGGAGGAGGAGGGGGACGGGGACGGGGAGGGGGAGGAGGAGGAGGAGGAGGAGGAGGAGGAGGAGGTGGAGGAGGAAGAGGAGCCCCCAGGATGCTGCGAGAACGTCCGCGGCTCTCGAGCCTCGAACCTCGAGAACACGCACCCTCCCGATCCTGTCGCAAGGGCCACTTCTGATCTGCGGCGCCGCTGGCGGCGACAGACCTGCCTGGCCGCCCAGGGTGCCCTGAGATCCAACGCTGCGAACAAAGCGCAGCATCGCGAACAACCCTCGACCGGAACCCTGGACCCCATCTTTATGCTGAGTCTTTCGAGCCGGAACCGATATATGATCGTCCGGGGGCCCGAAACCAGGCCCAAACGCCGAGCGTGAACAAAAGTGCAACGCCCGTGTCCCGCACTGCTCCCGCGCGCGGCCTGCCACGATCGCGAAGAGCATCGCGTTCTGGTACCAGGCCAGGCGGAAAAGGTGGCCGAAGGAGAAGACCACCGAGGACCAGAAGAACTGGAAGGAGTCCGCGGGCTCGCCCCGCAAAGCGCAAGCCACAAGCAGATCGCATCCTCCTCCTCCTCCTCCTCCTCCTCCTCCTCCTCCTCCTCCTGATCCTGCGTCTCCTCTTCCTGACCCTGTGCTTCCTTTTCCTCTTCCTCCTCCGCCTGCTCCTCCTCCTCCTCCTCCTCCTCCTCCTCCTGTCCCTGTCGCTGTCGCTGTCGGCTGCGGAATCCGATTCGGACGCAGCCATACACCCCTAGTAGCGGGGGGAGTAACGACTAAATGAACTATATGAAACGTATGTTAAGCATGATGATGACTTCCGGGGCAGTATACGCACCTGCGGCCCAAAGGGGTAAGAGAAGGAGATGGAACGATGTCCCCTCCGCCCCCCTGCTCCTAAAGATCCTCCTCCTCCTCCTCGTTCTCCTCTTCCTCCTCCTCCTCCTCCTCCTCCTCCTCCTCCTCTTCATACGTTTCCTAATCCGGCGCTCCCTCCTCCATCCCCCGTCCAACACATGCTGGCTCTGCAGCCAACAATGGGTCAAATCCTGAAAACGACATTCGTGGATCAAGGTCTCGTTGGACCCCCCAGCCGGCTGGTGGAAAAGGATCCAACGCAATGGGAAGGGGCGGAAGGAAGGCGTATGCTGTCAGATGCGGAGCGAGCGCAAGTAGTTTGCCTCTGTCCTCTTGCTTTGTACAACCACTCAACATGAGTAATGCTCCCCCCTATCTCTTGACAGCGTCCCACCGTTCACCCACCCTTCCCGCGCATTTGCTCCTCACACGCAGGAGTTCACACGTTGGTATACCCTGCGTGTTTCCATGTTGGGAAACATCTTCCCCAAACTCCTCCAAAAAGGTGTTTTAATTACTTGTTTAAGGAACTGGGCCTGCGGGCTGGTCTGGCGGCTATGTTGTCGCCGTCGCCGCCTGGTCGCCGCCTCGTCACCGCCCGTCGTTTGGGCCGACGTGCCGGTCTGGCGGCTATGTTGTCGCCGTCGGTGCCTCGTCGCCGCGTCGTCGCCGTCAACTGTCCGGCCCTCTGCGCCGATCTGGCGGTTGTGTTTTCGCCGTCGCCGCTCCGTCGAAGCCGTCGCCGCTCGTCGCCGCCGATGCATTGTTTGCTTGCCCGAGCTGGCGCTTGTTTCGCACTGCTTCGCATTACTCTGCATTGTTTTGTACTGGTTTGCCTTGCTTTGCGCTGCTACGCGCTACTTTGCATGGTATGTGTTCTTTTGTTTCGCATTGGTTCGCAGTGCGTTGTTTTGCTTTAGTATGCATCGCATGGCTTCGCCATGCTTTGCACTGTTTGCTTTGCTTTGCGTGGCTTTGCATCGCGTTGCCTTGCCCTGCCTTGCCTTCCTTGGCCTTGATTTGCATTGCGGTGATTTGCCTTGCTTTGTGTTGTGTTGCGTCGCTTTGTGTGGTGTTGCTTTGCGTTTCTCTGCGTTGTTTTGCTTTGCTGCGCATTGCCTTGTATGCTCTGGCATTGTTGTGCGTTACTCTGTCTTTATTTGCGTCGCATTGCCTCTTATTGGTTTGCATTGCTCTGCAATGCGTGACCTTGCCTTGCTTTGCTCTGTATTGCTTTGCGTTCTGGTTGTTTGGGGTCGGATTGGTTTGCGTTGCTTTGCTAAGCGCTGCGTCGCGTTCCTGTGCGATGCATTGCTTGGCACAGCGCTTCTCTGCCTCAAGTTGCATTGCTGCACCGCTGAATTACCCGCGGCCATGACTCCTGCAGCCGATGCCTCCCGCGCTCGCGCAAGGCCCACAGCTTCGCCCTCTGTCGGGAGTCGAATGGGCGCTGGGCTGTGTTCCCCGCGAGATGTTCTGAGCTTGGCCCGCTCGCCGCTCGCCGACGGCGCCGTCGGCCATCGCTGCGCCCCGCGCCGCGCGGGCGCGGCGCAAGTCTGGGGCGGCGCGCGGCGCGCGCGCGCGAGGGCAGCGCGAAGCGGCCCGCCTGGATTCGGACGGAGCGCCCGCGATGCCGCCGCGGAGCGTTGCTCATCGCGCTGCTCGCGGAGGAGCTTCTCATCGGCTGAGTCCGCGGCCGCGGGAAGCAACCGCTGCCGCGGGCGGGGCGGCCGCCCCGCGACGAGCGCGCCGGCGCCGGGGCCCTGGGCGGCGGCCGCCGCTGCAGCGGCCAGCGCCGCTGCTGCGCCGGCGCGAGCCGCCCCTGGCAAGCGCGCCGCGCGTCGAAGGCGCTTGCATCTGCTTGAGCTCGCGCCGCGCTCGCGAGAGCAGCGCGAAGCGACTCGGGCGGCCCTGGGAAGAGCGCCGGGAGATGCGCGGCGTCGTCTTCGCCGCGCAGCTCTGCAGCGCGCGCGGCAACGCTCGCGCGCGCCACCCCGGGGGGCCGCGGCGAACCAATGACACCCCGCCTGCTGAGACGACTGCGCGTTCGCCACCCACGCGCGCCGCTGGCGCGAGCGGCGGGCAGCGCCCCTGGCGCGGTCCAAACAATCATCGAAACAGCCGCATCCAGAAAGCGGTCGAGCGCGACGGCCCCGCCCCACCACTCCTCGCTCGTCTGCGGGCGCGATGCCGGGCGCGAGTAAGCGCGCATGTGCGATCGCGCCCCCGCCCGCGAAAACGCGATCTTCGAGCTCTGCGGCGCCGGGCAGGCCGAGTAGGAAATGGCCGCGGCCGGCGCGCTCTGCAGCGGCGCCGGGCTGGCCGAGCGCGACGTCTCCGCGACGGGCTCAGGCCTGCGCGGCGCGATGGGGCAGCAGCGCGCTCGCCCACGCAATCGGGCAGCAGCGCCCTCGCCCTCGAGAGGGCGACGTCTCAGTGGCGCGGGGCGGCGGCGGCAGTGCGCCCGCGCGCGCGCCGACGGCCCGGTCGCGCGAGCAATCCGCGCGCTCGGCACCCAGTCGCGCGAGGGGCGCCAGCTCCACGTTGCTCGCGGACGCCTGCGATGCGCCAGCGCGACCCGACGCCATGGCGAGCGAGCGACGTCCTGCCGCCAGCCCAGAGAGCCCGCCAACGACGCCGCTGTCTCCTGCGCGCTCTGCACAAGCGTGCTCCGCGGCAGCCGCTTGCGCCCTCTTCGCGAACAGAGCTGCGGGCCCGCAGGCGTCGGGCGGCGCTGGGGCACCCGTCGCCGCGCCCCGCCTCGGCGCCATCGCCTCCGAGCGGTTCTGGCCACGCGGGCGCGGGAGGCGACGCGGCGCCATGATAGCTCCCGCCAGGGCGCGAGGCCAGCCCGAGCCCCGGGGCGCGACGGCCGCGCCGCGCCGCCTCGATCGAGCTCCGCGGCAGCAGCCGCGGCGCGCGGGTAGCGCTCGCGCGCTCTGCGTGCGTCGACGACGCAACGAAGCGCAGCGACGAGCAGCGAGAGGCAGCACAAGGACCAGCAGCGCAGAGCATCGCAGCGCAGAGCGTCGCAGATCAACGCGCCCTCATCGCCCCCCCGCTCGAGGCCCTGCGGCCCCGGGCTCTTGCGCGCTGCCGCTTCTGCGGCGCCAAGCCCTGAAGTGCCCTGGCCTCGAGCTGCGGCTGCCTCGGACAATTCGGCCCCGGTGGTCTTCTGGCCCCGGGGCCTCTCTCCGATCGAAGGCGCCCCCCGCCCGCGCCCCCCCCCCCGCCCGTCGCCCCCGGCCGTCGTCGGGGGGGCCGGCGAGGAAGAAGGCGATGCTGAAGTTTTGCTTCCGCGCTGGGCCCTCCCCCGGTCGTCTGGTTTCTTTTCCGGGCCGGGGCAAGTGCCCCGCAAGACGCATCTAAAAATAATAGACGCGCTTAGATGCGATCGCGCCCTTGCGCAGGCGAGAAGCCCACCGTATCGATGTTTCTGCAGCGACGACAATATTTATACATACACTGCTTTTAGATGCGCGCCCCCGGCCTGCGCGGGAGCGCCGCCGTATCTAAACGTATGTATTGTTCAAGCATATCTAAACATTTGGGACCGTATCTATTTTTCTTCCAGTAAGCATATCTATTCGCATCTATTTTTCAAAAAATGGCAGTGCCGCGCCGTATCTATTCGTATCTAATTTCTGTCAGAACGAATGCAGTTGGCTGTGCTCCCGGCACGAACAAGATCCATGATATTGGTCGAAGCAATGATCAACGGGATGAGGATAGTGGGATGCCGTAGCGATGAGGAGTGAGGAGGCGAGCGACGACGTCAGAACGACGAGGAGTACAATGGATATCAACGACGAAACGAAATTTAGGAGAGAACTGGGTAGGAACAGGGAACCGTAGGATGGGAGAGCAAAGAGGAGGAGGAGGAGGAGGAGGAGGACGAGGATGAGGAGGAGGAGGAGGAGGAGGAGGAGGAGGAGAAGTCGAGGAGGAGGGGGAGGAGGAGGAGAGGTATGGTATAGTAGGCTTGGTAGGGATGGCATAGTATGGCATGATATGGTAAGTATGGTATGGTATAGTAGATTTGGTATGGTATGGTGGGTATGGTATGGCAGGTGTGGTGTGGCAGGTATGGTCTGGTAGGTTGGCGTGGTATTGGTATGGTACGCATTGGCATGGCACACTAGGGAGGCGGGAAAAGGAGAAGGGGGAGAAGGAATAGGAGAGGCTGTTGTAGGATTACAAGAACCCCACTCAGGATGCGGGGAACGAAAACCCCACTCAGTATGCGGCGAAAGAAGAGAAGAGATGATGAGCACCGAGGAGGGCGGATGAGGAGGATCCGAGAGGAGCGAGGAGCGAGAATGATCGATCGTGGGCGTGCGCAGGAGACATGGCGCCGTATCTATTCGTATCTACAGGGGTTTTGACCCCCATCTCCCCCGCCAACACGCGCAACGTGCTGAAGGGCAGAAGGGGCGCAAAACTCTTCAGTGGGGTGTTGACCCCCGTCTCCCCCGCCATCACGTGCAGCGTGCTGAAGGGCAGAAGGGGTGCAACACTCTTCATCCCCAGGCCGATTGTTTTTGTCTTTTGCATGGGAACGCATGGATCCAATCACGTGTGTGCGAGAATCACGTGGATCCAATTTCCGTGTCTTCTGGATCCAATTTCTTGGCGTGGAAGCTTCGTGGATCCATTTCTTTTCCTGGAATCAACTTATAATAATAATTAATACAAGGGACCCAAGGTGAAATGGATCCACGGAGCCTTGGACCTGCAGCCCAAGCTATGATTCTACGGGGGGAGGGGTGTCCCTACCCAGGAGGGAGGCGGACGAGAAGGGAGGACGGCAGAGGCGGATGAGGGAGGAGGGAATTGGAGAGAAAACGACCGCGGTGCCCAAGTCGGGAGCTCGAGCGCCACAGCGGGCCTGGCCACCTCTCCGAACCCCTCCCATAACATGTCGTTGCTCGAGCGCCACAGCTGCCCCGGCCAACTCCCGCACCCTCCATAACATGTGGATGCTCGAGCGCCACAGCGGGCCTGGCCAACTCGCGCAACCTCCCATAACATATGCCGCACCCCACCTCGACGCGAGCGCGATATGTTCGCTGCGTCCGCATCCGCAAAAGTCGAAGACACTTCGCATTTGTCATGTGGGCCTCAAGAGGAACATCTTTCGGCCTGCTCAAGTATGTTTGGTATACATGTTTTCCAGCGGTGGGCGCCATCTTGAACCGTATCTAAGCATATCTGAACATATATACTCGTATATAGAGATGGCCCGTATCTAATATTTGGAAGAAAACCTACCTTCCGCATTTAAAGAAGTGAGACATCGTCTCTAAACGCATCTATGTTGAAACATTTCTATTCGTATCTGATTGTCTGTACGAAGGCGCTGTAAACACACATCTGATCCAGGGAGGAAGTTTAGATACCGTGCGGCCCTTCCGAACGCAGCTGCCGCTGGGGAAATGAGCAACCAAAACAGATGTTTAGATGTGTCTTCCAGGGTGGTGCACTTTGGCTTCCGCGCCCACGTTGAAGGTTTGCTCCCCCTCCGGCGGCCCGTGGTCCCCTTCTCTCCCGGCGCCCCGTCGGCGCCGCCATCATCCGCGCCCGTTTGGGCTCCGGGCCGCGGTCCTCGAGGACGTCGCACGGCCCGCGGCCTCCGCGCTGCGCGGCTCCTACATATGGGCGCGCTCGCGCGCGACCTGGGGCGCCGCCCGCGGCAGGCAGGCGGGCCGCGCCCAGTGACGGGCGGCAAACCAACGCGAGCGGACGCACCAGGGGCGGAGCTATCTGAGCACCCGCACGCTGCGAAGTTACGAGGAGGCGACCACGGCCAGACGCCGGCAGCCGTTGCCGGGCGGGCGGCCGGACGCGCCGAAGGAGCGCCAGGCCCAGACGCCGGCAGCTGGCGCCGGGGGCGCGGCTATAGAAGGCCAGGCAGAGAAGAGGGGGCACAGGCGCCAGAGCGAGCGCTGCCCTGGCCGACCAAGCCAGCAAGGCCGAGGGGTGCCGCGAGCAGGGCTTGGACGAAAACTGGCCATTGTTGTTTGTGTGTTTCCTTGTTGGCGCGGCCTTCATCAATGCTGCAATGTGTCCTCCTATGCCTATGCTGCAAGCTGCTCCGCCAACTCGCGGCCCTGCTGGTCCCCGGCCGCCGCCCTCGTCGCGCGCGCGCTGCGTGCCCGCCTGGGTGCATTGGCGGAGCGCCGCGAGGCAGCGGCCCGCGCCGCGCGCGAGCGCGCCAATGAGGCGCCCCAAAGAAACCGCCAGCAAGAATCGAACGAGGACGGCGAACCAGCCCCCGCCAGCGCGGCGGGGCGCGGGAAGGTCTGGCGCCGGGGTGGACGCCGCCAGATAAAGTGCCAGGCGGTTTCCGTCCTCGCCCTTGTCAAGCAAGTCGAGCCATGCTTGCGCCTCCCACGCGATGGGGCGAGCCAGTCGACTGCCTTTGCGCTGCCGGCGAGCAGGGTGGCATTGTGCTCGAAAGCGGCCCCGCATTGGGCCCTCGAGGTGACCGGGCCACAGCGGCGCCAGAACGCGCCGACCGAACACCCTGGCGCGGGCTTGCGCGAGGCAGCTGTGGCCCCAGCATGCGCGTTCTCCTGCGCATCCTGGGAGCACGCGCCCACCGCGCTCGCCGACTGTGGGCCCTCGACCCATGACTTTGAACCAGATCGCCCTGGTTGTAGCAAACGCCCGGCGCAGAGCCGCAGTGGCCGGCGAGCGCGCAGCGCTCCCCGCCCGCCAAGAGCATCGCGCCAGCCGCGGAATCTCCAACGCGCAGGCCAGATCGCTCCACTGCACTTTCGCGCGAAACGACTCGCCCGCAACGCGAGGGGGCGCAAGTATGGCGCCCGAGGTCTCGGCGCCGCCCAACGCGCGCAAGCGGGCCGGGGCCGGCCCGGCAGTCTTGGCCCAGCGACCGAGCTCCTCAGGGTGGCGTGGCAGAGCAAGCCCGCCACCGAGTGACAAAAGAAATGCGGTCGCGCTGACTCCGCGCATGTCGTGGAAACCAGAGACCGCGGCGTTCGCGGATGGCGGCGCCCCGCGCGCGCCGCGAAGCTCGTCACTTTTGGAAGTTCTCGAACCAAAGGAGGGGGGAGAACGCGGCCTTCCTCGAACCGCCAGGCACAAAAGAAGCACGCCGCCGGCTAGCCGGGCCAAAAACGTTTGCCAGACCGCCGCGCTAGACGCGCACCCCACCAACGCCATTTTCAACCAGTTGCTATCGCGTCGGTCCGCCGGATTGCCCGACTCGCACCTGGGGCGCGCCGTCTTCAGTGGCTCGTGACGCACGCAGGACCCACATCGCAGCCGTCGTCCGCGTCTGATCACAGGGCCCAGCCACTCACGCGCGCCACGCCACGCACCCTGTTATATATATATATATATATATATACACATACACGCGCGCACGTACGCAATTTTTCTTCTGACTACAAAAACGCTCAGGGAGGTGCGTGCGCCAAGTCGATCCCCGCCACAAAAAGAAAACGCGCCCCCCTCTCAGGGCGCCCGGCGCACTAGAGGCGCGCGGGCTGCATGAAATGAGAAGAGAAGAATAACCGTGCAAACAGGAATACGCACGCGCGCGCAAACGCGCGCGTACATACACGCACACGCACGCACGCACGCACGCACATGCACACACACACACACACACACACACACACACACACGCACACGCGCGCGCATGCGTGCATCCATCGACGTCCCGCAGCCGCTCCGTCTCCGCCAGCTCGGCTCTAAACCACATGCGCGGCTGCCAGTTCGAACCAACTCGACGCGGAGATCCCGACTCGCGGTTCCGACGTCGACTTCGCCCGATCCCGCTCCTGCCGAATCGATGCAACGGCCGATTTCTACAGATGTTCTGCCGATCCGGCTTCGCTCCAGGTCTGCCCCGGCCCTCGACGACAGCCTCGACGAGGGCGGGGGGGCGGCGGGGGCAGGCCGAGGAAGATGAGGGAGACAGGAAGCACAAGGACCGCGCGCGAGCACGAGCACGACGACGGCGTCAACGAGCTCGGCGACGACGCGCGACAAGCACGATGGCGACCAAGAGCACGACAGCAACGACAACGCCTGACGACACACAACGGCGCACGACGACCCACGACGACGACGCGCGAGGACCGTCGACGACCGACGACGTACGACGACGATGTCGCTCATATTTCGCGATGCGGTTTGATGACGATTTTCGTGGGCGAGTCCTTCCCGTTCCCTCCCTGCGCCTCCCTCCCCTCCTCCCTTCTGCGCCCCCCGCCCGGTTTCGATTCCGACCCCGTTTGGCGCAATCCAGTAACCGACAGCCACCATCGCCATCGCCACCGTCGTCACAAGCACCATCGCCTGCTGCCGCTCCAGGCTCGATCTGCTTACGCGCGGCCTCCCCTCGCGAGACCACTGCCCCTGCGCGCCGCTGCAGATGCCTAAACTTCCGCTGCCCGACGCCGCTGCTGATGCAGAGCACCGCGTGGGCACGGCTGCACAGCGCACTGCTCCTCTCGCGGAAACTGCTAAAACGACGCGAAGATCGGGACAAAATCGGATCGGGATAACTCGAACTCTCTGAGAATCGGCAGCTTTGGAGGATGCATTGGGCGCCGCGGCCGCTCCAGAGCGTTCCCAGAACGCCCTGAGAGCGCTCCGGAACGCTCTGGAGCGGTTTCATCCCGATGCTAGCCCTGTTTTAACTGCCCTCCACAATGGCACATGGTGGTCTCTGCCTGCCCAGATCTCTCGCCTTTTTTTTGATTTTGCTCGCGGGTGATCGTCTGCCGAACACTCCTGCCCGTGGCGCCGAAACGACGAGCGAGGGGCCCGAAGGAAGGGCCGAACGAGACGAGGGACGGACCCCAGGAACCCAGACAGAGCCGAGCGAGGGACCCGACCGAACACACAGGGACAACGAAAAATCGAGGGCCCAGATCTCTCGCCAGCTCTATGACCAGACGGCGGCCGGCCTCGACGGGGGCTCGCCCTTGGATTGGGGCCCGCACGCACGCCTCGGCCCGCGGCGCCCCGAGGGCGGAGCCATCACAGTCCAGCGCTGCGGCAGCGAGTCCGCCGCCATGGTGCAAATGAATCTTGGGAAGGATTGCAAAAAACCCTGGGTCGAAGGATTGCAAAAAAAACCCTGGGTTTTTTTGCAATCCTGGTTTTTTTTTGCAATCCTGTTGTTTTTTTGCAATCCTTGGGTTTTTTTGCAATCCTGGGTTTTTTTGCAATCCTTCGTGGTAGCGTTCTGTTCGCGTTGTCTGGGTGCGCCCTTGCGGCGTGCAGGCGCGTTTGGTTGGCGATCTCCCTCCCTTGTGTCTCGGTTTCGGGGCCCGCGCTGGGCCGCGAGCGCGCGTGAGCAAGCCTTTCGATGGGCGGCGCTCGTCGGCGCGGGTCGAGACCGCAAAAACTGCGCGGCCCGACGCGCCGCCCGCAAACACTTCAGGCGACGCGCGCTGCCCGACCTTACTGTCTCGGCCAAGGCATGATTGATACAATGCGACCGCGCGTGCTGCTACAGAGCGTACGTGGTGCGAACCAGCGCGTATCGCAACAGAGCCTACATCAGCATCGCATCCACGGCAGGTGATGATTCATGTGCAGAGTCATGCAACGCGACCGCGTGAACTGCTACCGAACAGCCCTGATGTTAGCCAGCGCGTACCGCTCCAAAACATATATGAATGTAGCAGTCGCGTCGCGCTGGGCGATGCTCTGCACAAATACGTAGTAGCCGCAATCCTTCGCCTGCGCAAGAAG
>CAUYUJ010017923.1:51996-62582 GCA_963575745.1 Prorocentrum cordatum
ATTTCTGAAATTCGGTGCCACCCCTCACGCAGATCCGCGGGGTCAGGGTCCAAAAACACAGGGGATTTGCCACATTTCTGGTTCGGTGCCACCCCTCACGCAGATCCGCGGGGTCAGGGTCCAAAAACACATGGGATTTGCCACATTTCTGAAATTCGGTGCCACCCCTCACGCAGATCCGCGGGGTCAGGGTCCAAAAACACATGGGATTTGCCACATTTCTGAAATTCGGTGCCACCCCTCACGCAGATCCGCGGGGTCAGGGTCCAAAAACACAAGGGATTTGCCACATTTCTGAAATTCGGTGCCACCCCTCACGCAGATCCGCGGGGTCAGGGTCCAAAAACACAGGGGATTTGCCACATTTCTGAAACACCCCTCACGCAGATCCGCGGGGTCAGGGTCCCACCTACATTTCTGAAATTCGGCGCCACCCCTTACGCAGATCCGCGGGGTCAGGGTCCAAAAACACAAAGGATTTGCCACATTTCTGAAATTCGAACCCATCACGCACATCCATCGCAAGGCGTGGTAACCCAAACTGCGAGAACTCCCTCGGCCCTTTAATCGCAAGGCGCGGCAACCAAGCCCCTAAACCATACACGTCTTACCAATCGCCAGGTGTGGTAACCCCTCTTGTGAGCAGTTGGTTTTGCTGATTGCGACTCGGCTTCGCATGAAGTTTCGATACTGCTTCACGACAGCGCCAAGACCTCATGACTTAGCTCTTCCATGGCCCATTCTCCGAGAGAGGGGGCCGGCGGCAGGGGGCGAAGCCCTTACGGATAAATCGATGGTGCCGTGCGCGAGCATCGCAGCTGCAGGTGGCGTGCTGGGGGCGGCCATACACAAAAAAAAAGGATGGTGCCGTGCGCGAACATCTGCCGGAAATTGACCGCAATGATGCCCGCTGGCGACCCTGTCAAGTGCTCGGCGCACCAGATGAGGAGGAAGGCAAAGATGCGGAGGGAGGCGGGCGGGCAGGGAGGCGGAGGTGGGGGAGGACGTCGTTGCCATCGGCATCCAGGGCTGGGCACTTCAGCTTCTCCTACGCCGTCGGAGAGCCCCCGCTTGGGGCCTTCTGGGGGCGCTCGTCGCGACCGCAGGAGGATTGTGGCTTGTGTGTTTCCTCCAAGCGACGACCGCTGCGAGGAGCTGGCAAGACAGAGGGCTCCGAGATCAAGACTGCGAGCTGTGCGCCGTGCCGCGGCGTGCCGTGGCGTGCCCGCGCGTCGTGCCTGCGTTCTGAGGAGGCACAGGATCCCGAACAGCCGACGTCTCTGTTCCGGAAGGCGAGCAGGTGCAGCCCACCTGCCGTGCCGCGAGGTGCCCAGATTCTAGAGTGCGGCAGTCGTGCCAACCCCGTGAGGTGCCGTAATTCCGAAGCGATTCGCAACAACTAAGGCAGGCGGGAATTGGACACTGCAGACGACGAATCGAAACGGGGAGAGCCGATTCCTCCACAGGCAAATACGAGCCTATGATGCAGGCGCTGCTTAGGGGCATGGCTCATAACATTGACCTCTGCTAGGACTCCAGTCAGACTGGCTTGGGACTCCTTGGACGCATGGTGAAGGTCAACATTGAAATGTTCCTGAAGCTGTTGGGAACTGCCTTCAGAATGCACTGGCGTGTCTTGGGGCTCTCTTGGGACATCTTCTGGGCCATTCGGGACTCCTATTCGGCGGAATTTGGGCCCTCTTTTCGCGAACACCCTGGCCTTTCAACTCACGGGTCTGGGAGTGTGCGGTTGAGGATTTCGCAATAATCTACAGGCCGTCCTGAAGCCTCTTGGACGCATGCTAGGGATGCTGCCTTAGGTGTTTTGGAGGTGTGGGAACCACTTTAGGAGCCTCCTGGGTCATCTTGGACATCTCTCGGGGCCGTTTTCGGCCAGCTTCGGGGTCTCTGGGGCCGTTTTGCCTTTTTGGGAGCCTGTTAGGGGCGTTTGGGGCCTTGGGTCGTCTTGCGCCCCACTTGGATATCTTGAGCCGCCTTGCGCCCCTCCGCCCTCGGAGGAGGAGGAGGAGGAGGAGGAGGAGGCGGAGGAGGAGGAGGAGGAGGAGGAGGAGGAGGAGGACTAGCCTAGAGGACCCCTAAAAGCTCTAAGGGTCCTCTTGGGCGGGCTTGAGCCCCTCTCGGGGGCGACTTGGGGCTCTCTCTGGGTCTTTCTTTGGGCCCTCTCGGAGGAGGAGGAGGAGGAGGAGGAGGAGGAGGAGGGGGAAGGAGGAGGAGGAGGAGGAGGAGGAGGAGGAGGAGGAGGAGGAAACACGCTGGGCCAGACTGGAGCCGCAGAGGGCGCCTCTTGCCTCGCCGCGGGCACCCCGAGGAGCGCAGCAGCAAGTGTGCGAAGCTCATGCACAAGCCTGTGGAACATCTGCACCTCTTCGCTGCTGGGGAAGCTCTGGGCTCTGGGGGGGGAGGCTCTGGGCTCTGGGGGGCCGGGCTAATAAAAATATAGGTAAACCGAAATTTGTATTAGCCCGGGCGGGGGGACCCCCCCCCAAAAAAAAAACGGACTCTCTGGATCTGGGGCTTTGGGACCCTCTGGACGGGCCTCGAAGCGGCCCCCCGGGCCTCGCAGGGCGTTTTGCCAAGCCTCCCAGCACACCTAGGGCGATCAGGGGGATTATCGGAGACGTCCCAGAGACCCCCAAGACAGCACAAGAGCGCTCCAAGAGTGACCGACGTGACCTCAAGATGGCCCAAGAGGCCTCCAGGACGGCCCCAAAGAGGCCTCCAAGAGCACTCCCAAGAAGGCCCCAAGAGGCAAAAATCATTGATTTTCTGTTGGTTTTTGGTGGATTTGGGGTTCTCTTTTCGGCTTCCCGACGCTCCAAGACGGCGCTCTTCTGGGCGTCCGAAGCCGCCTGGGAGGCTCCAAAATCGCCCCACAACCATCTGAAAGGGCTTCCAAGCAGTCCAAGAGAGCCACAAAACGGCACAACATGGGTCCAAGATGGCCCTCGGAGAGCCCCGTGGCAGCCCAAGATGGCCCCAAGACGCCCTCCGAAGCATTCCATATCGTGACCCGGTCGTTCAGGGAGACCGCGGTTGGAGGCAGGGTGGCCCGAGGAAGCCCCCAGAGGCCCCCAGAATACGCCCAGGAGGCCTCCAGAAGGCCGAAGAAAGCCTGAAACAACTTTTGTGAGGCACCCAGAGGCTCTCCAGGGAGGAGCCTCCGCAAAAAAGAGCTGAGGAGGATGGGGAGAATGCGCAGGGCAGGGTATGGCGAACATGAGGAAAAAGAAACATGGAGGAAAGATGACGAATAACATTATTATAGCGGCGATGCCGGAAAAGGCAACAAGGAGTTATCGCTAAATTGTCGGCTTGACCTTCCTGCTATCCCGCCTGCATACCAAGCTTCAAGGACCTAGGTGCATGGCGCAAAGCGCCACTGCAGTCTTGTGTATATATATATATATATATAGATATCACCAAGTGAAGGGGCCGAACGGTCATTCACCGTCCCTGGGTGCGTGGCTGAAGTGGGGATCCGTGGTGAGGATTCTCTCTCTCTCTCTTTCTCTCTGTCTCTCTCTCTCTCTCTCTCTCTCTCTATATATATATATATCATCATGTGCCAGGGACTGCGGGGCGCTCAAGTTCGAACTAGGCTTGATGGGCTAAATCATGGAATCTGATGTTTGTCACCTCTTGCATCCAGGGACTCTTTTGGAGGCCCTGCGCAAGCCTCGGAACCGTATAGGAGGGGAACTTCGGAAACGCGGAAATCACTAATTCCCGTTAGGTATTCAACGATTTGGGGCCCTCCAAGCCTTTCTGGTTGTTCTCTGGGAGCTAAGGGGAGCCTTAAATGTGGTCTGTTGTGCAAGAGTAGACAGGGGGGAGACTTGAAAAAAAGGGAATTGTGGGATTTCCATGCTTTTCAAGTTGCCGTGCCTGGGCTGTGGGTTAGAAGTTTTCTGGATACAGGCACAGGCCACGGTCCGTTGGGAGGCCTCTCCGGGTCTTCGTGCAAAAATAAGTAGGTGGTGAGTTTAAAATAAAAGGAATTAATATGTTTCATCTCATGGGATCATGGGATCTCGATTTCGACCATGGTTTCAGGGGCAGCCAACACGAAACGAAGACGATCCAAGAGAGCGCCAAAACAGCGTCAGAGAATTCAACAGCATTGCCGAAATATTTGTGCATGTGACCCCGGAGTCTTGATGGGGCTCGAGGAAGGAGTAGGAGTCACAACTTGGGAAAAACGGGAATCACTGGAATTCAGTTTTTTCCCAATTCCTCGGTCTTGGAGCGTTGGAAGCAGGAAAACGTGAGAGGGCGGAACATGATGACAAAACAACTGGAAATTAACGATTTGACCCTCTCCGGGGTCTCTCGGGATCTCGAAGCTCTCTTGGGCTGTTTTTGGGGCCTCGTCGGAGCTTTTGGGGGGGCCTCTCAAGGGTCTAGGGTCTGTTGGAAGCCTCTGGAGGGTCCCGGAGTCCTCTCGGAGGCCTCTGGCGGCCTCCTGCCCCCGCTCTTGGGTTCATGTTGGGCCTGTTCTGCGGTGGTTTGGAGCTGTCCGGGGCGCCTCTTCGACAGTCTGGGGGCCGTCTTGGCCCGTCTGGGGGCCGTTTTGGGGGGCTCTTGGGCGGTCCTGGGGCGGTCTTGGGGGCCTCTTCGGCCGTCTTGGAGCGTTGGAAGCATGACATGGTGAGGAAACCGGACACTTTTAAAAAAAATTGCAAATACCCACAGCGCGGAACTCTCCATATGTGCATATCACATTTCATGTTATGCCGTAGTAAGCGTACGTTCATGAGTGTCTGACTATCAGATCGCGCCTGTGTGGGCGACAAGCCCGACGAAGACAAGTGAAGCCTCATGCGAGCGAGCGAGTACGAGTCAGAGTGAGATTTGCGTATGTTTGAACATAAGCCTCTTCCTCCTCACTCCTCCTCCTCCTCCTCCTCCTCCTCCTCCTCCGCCTCCTCCTCCTCCTCCTCCCCCTCCTCCTCCTCCTCCTCTGCTGCCAGGCCGTGCCCTCCACAGCCCGCGGTGGCTTCGGAGCGCCTCGCACGCGCATATGTTTGAAGATAGTTGGCACTGGGATATGTAAACGAGCGTTGAGCCACACGAGGTCATTTGCGCATATCATGTTGTAGGGTACTGCCACGGCGAGCACTTGTCCATGATATGTGTTTGCTCCACGAGCGCGCCCATGTGCGCGGCGAGAACGCGCGCGCGCAGCGCGGCTGCGCATCCACCGCGTGCACGCATTCATTAACATGCCTATGCCCGCGCATCTTTTTTTTGTTTTGCCAAGGCAAAGAAAACGTCCGACGCACCACGGGAAGAACGAACGACAAGCGATTCAAACGGCACATCGCGACCTGCACCTCGGCTTTAACGTCCGCACTTCGCATCGGGCCTAGCTGGCAACGCAGGCACATGACGTGCAACAGGCAAGTGCTACAATTGGCACCCTCGCGGTTTGCGCCTCGGCTTTGGCCGTCCGCGCTCGGCATCGGGCCTAGCTGGCAACGCTCAAAGAAGCCTTTTGCACTTGGCATCGGGGCGAAGGGCCAGAGGCGCGACGCGAATCACTACGTCTGTGACCTCATGTCTGCCAGCCGTGCCATGTCGGACTCTTGGTCGGCCCCCTCGGATCCGCGATGCCCCGCGCGTCGCCCAGCGCCCCGTTGACGCCGTCACCTTCGTTCACAGCCGCACTGGAATAAGAACTGTGCCCTTCCAGCACCTGGATATGGTTATCGATCCTCTCGTAAACGGCGCCGCCATCCAGCAATTTGGATGCGGCCACCTCGGTCTCCGCGGGCAACAGGCCCAACTCCGTCGATGCGAAGGTGCCCAGATCTGTGCGCAACTTGCTCCGACAGTCGAAGCTCCGCCTACGGAAGCCAGCCATGCCAGAAGGCTGTCGAGCGCCCGAGCAAAGCGCGCGTCTCCGCTGACAACGGCAGCGCTTGTCCCCGGGGAGGTCGCAGTGGTCGAGCCTTGATTTGCACTCCCTGGCGCCGTTCCTAAAGCAATTCGCACGAAGACCTGTCGAATGTCGGCGGAAACGCGCCCAGCGCCCTGGAGACCTCGTCGCCCCCCCCCCCGCCCGCGGCGCCGCGCTGGGCATGGGCTTTCCCGACCGAAGAAGTGAGACTGCGTTCAGTGAATGTAGAGATGCTGGGTCTGATGGTCGACCTTCGCTTCGAGCCGAGACTGCGTCAATGATGATTCCTACCGGACTACGTTTCGACAGGATAAAGATGCGCGATGCGTTTCGAAGGCAAAAACTGTTCTCGCGGCGCCGCGTCCAAAACGCCCGAGGAGCAGCGCTAAAGGCAAGTGCTACAAATGGCACCCTTGCGGGTTGCGCCTTGGCCCTGGCCGCCCGCGCTCGCCATCGGGCTTCGAAGCCCGGCAGGGGCTCTCGAAGTTCAACGCCCGCGCAAACAAACAGCCGTCTGCGCTGGGCGTCGGGCTTTAGCTTTGCAGTGCGAGGCAAATGGCAGAGGGACTTGGGCAAAAAATGCCGTCCGCACTGGGCATCGGGCCGGAATGAGCACGGGCCGCCACTCCTCCTCAGGCAGCGTCATTCCGTACCCCCCAGCAAGCAGGGCGGCCCTCACCACCGTCGAGTTCTCAGACGACGCGAAGCGTCGAAGAGCGCGTTTCACGGACGCTGGCGGACCTCTCTCCAAACGCCAGCGAGGCGGCGGCCGCACCAGCAACATGTCCGCCATCCGAGTGGCGCGGGACAACATCACGTAGAGGTTCAACCACCAAGTGTCATCGTTGATGCCTCGCCGCCCCTGAGGCACCTGGCGCGCGCAGTCAATGGTCACTGCAGCGCGTATCGTCTGCCCTTGCGGGGTTGTCGCCGTCAGGTAGTGCGCGTGCGAGAGCATGAAACCAAACTGCTTCACGCTGTGCGCCACGGACGAAGCCTCCCAGGTGAAGGTTGTCTCCATCAGGGGCATGCAGGAGAGGCCGCGTGCAATTTTCTCTTCTTTGCCTACGTAGTCCATGGAATCTTTCCACGTGGGCGCCTCCGTGAAATCGTCGACCTGCAACCAGATGCCAGTGGGCGAGCGGCGCGGCCTGAAGAGCTCGCCAAGGCCCGCGTTGTTGTAGTTTACCTGGTCGTCCTCGTGGAACACAAAGTCGACGATCGTGGCCCGTTGCTCCTGGACCAGACCATATTTGCCATTGAACTTGCCGGTGACATGACCCCGCATCCCCACGTGGGCGGGCAGCACGCCGTGCATGCGGCCCGTGTTGTAGATGTTGGCGACGTTCAACATTTCGGAGTATGTTTCCTTGTCGTTGATGGTCTGGCACTCGTCGGCAGCCTGCAGGAGGAAAGCCAAAGGCACCTCGAGCGCGCGGGCGTCGCGCCGCGCTAGGTGTGCTGAAACCAGCGCCCCGCCTGAGACATCCTCACAATCTGCTCTGACAGCAGAAGATGTTGAGCACCGAAACATGCAAACCGCCGGAGACATCCCCACAATCTGGCCGCGAACGGGCCCGTGAAAACACACCTGGCAGCTCCCCTTAGGTTTGCTGAAATCAGCGACACGCCTGAGAAATCCTCACAATCTGCTCTCCAAGCGAAGGATGCTGAGCACCGAAACAGGCAAACCGCCTGAGACATCCCCACAATCTGGCCGCGAACGGGCTGGTGCAAACACCCCTGGCGGCTCCCCTTAGGGGTGCTGAAACCAGCGCCCCGCCTGAGACATCCTCACAATCTGCTCTCCGAACGAAGGACGTTGAGCACTGAAACAGGCAAGCCGCCTGAGACCTCCCACAAAATGGCCGCGAACGGGCCGGTGCAAACACCCCTGGCGGCTCCCCTTAGGGGTGCTGAAACCAGCGCCCCGCCTGAGACATCCTCCAAATCTGATGTGTGTTGAGTAATTTAGACTATGAGAAGGTCTGAATATGAGTAGGTCTGAGTATGAGTAAGTATGTATATCAGTACGCAGGAGTCTGAGTAAGTCTGAGTATGAGTAAGTATCTGTATGAATAAGTATGTGTATGTGTACGTCTGGGTATGAGTCTGAATATGAATAAGTATGTGTATGAGAAAGTCTGTGTATGTGTACGTCTGGGTTTGAGTAAGTATGGGTATGAGTAGGTCTCAATATGAGTAAGTCTGTGTGTGAGTAAGTCTGGGCATGAGTAAGTCTGAGTATGAGTGAGTCCGAGTAAGAGGAGACGAGAAGAGGAGGGAACGAGAAGAGGAAGGAGAAGGAGGAGTAGGAGGCGCCCAAGTAATAACAAGAACCCCATCTTAGGATATGGGGAGTTAACGATGTTGGGTTCTCCGGGCGCTCTCGGGAGACCTCTCGGAGCTCTCTTGAGGTCTCTTGGAGGCCTCCTGGGAGCCTGGAGAGCCGCCTGAAAGCTATCCTGGGTTGCTTGGGAGCGTCTTGGGTTTTTTCTTTGACGTTCTGGGGGCTTCTTGGGGTCGTCTTGGGCTGCCCTTGGGCGTTTTGGGGGCCCCCCGGGAGACCTGGAAGCGCGGCACTGGGAGCGTAATCGAGATGTGGGCGAGGTGGAGGACGCTCCGGGAGGGGGCCCAGCGCATTTGTTTATTCTATATTCCTCTTACATTTTATAAGCCCGGTCGGGGGGAAAACCCGTCCCCCCCCCCCAAACCGGACTCCCGGGATCTGGGGCTTTGGGACCCTCCGGACGGGCCTCGAAGCGGTTCCCGGGCCTCGCAGGGCGTTTTGCCAAGCCTTCCCAGCACACCTAGGGCGATCAGGGGGGTCATCGGAGACGTCCCAGGGACCCCCAAGACAGCACAAGAGCGCTCCAAGAGTGACCGACGTGACCTCAAGATGGCCCAAGAGGCCTCCAGGACGGCCCCAAAGAGGCCTCCAAGAGCACTCCCAAGAAGGCCCTCAGAGGGAAAAATAATTGATTTTCTGTTGGTTTTTGGTGAATTTTGGGATTCTCCTCTTTTCGGCTTCCCGACGCTCCAAGACGGCGGTCTTCTGGGCGTCCGAAGCCGCCTGGGAGGCTCCAAAATCGCCCCACAACCATCCGAAAGGGCTTCCAGGCAGTCCATGAGAGCCCCAAAACGGCACAACACGGGTCCAAGATGGCCCATGGCCCTCAGAGAGCCCCATGGCGGCCCAAGATGGCCCAAAGACACCCTCCGAAGCATTCCAAATCGTGACCTGGTCGTTCAGGGAGACCGCGGTTGGAGGCAGGGTGGCCCGAGGAAGCCCCCAGAGGCCCCCAGAATACGCCCAGGAAGCCTCCAGAAGAACTTAAGGAAGCCTGAAACAACCTTTTTGAGGCCCCCAGAGGCTCTCCAAGGAGGAGCCTCCGCAGAAAAGAGCTGAGGAGCATGGCGAAAATAAGGACAAAGAAGCATGGAGGAAAGATAACGAATCACATTATCATAGCGGCGATGCCGGAAAAGGTAACAAAGAGTTATCGCTAAACCTGCTATTCCGCCTGCACACCAAACTTCAAGGACCAAGGTGCATGGCGCGAAGCGCCACTGCAGTCTTGTATCTCTCTCTCTCTATATATATATACACGCATCGCTGCCTCCCGCGCATTATGATTGATCGTGCTCAGAAATGTTAGATCATTGTTCTCTGCGCACTCGAGAAGACAAGCTTGTTGCTCGAGCCTTAGGCCTCCGGACAATGAGCAGGGAATATCCAGGAAGGCTCTCCGGGTGCTTGCGCCTGACGTAGCCTCGGTCGCGAGGGTCTATGAAGAGATCGACCTCCCTCCTCCAATGATGTTGGAAGAAGGAAACATGCATAAACCTAAACTTCCCAGACCTGATCGCGTCGGAAAAACTCAGGACGGGAGGTTTTCTTCGTTTTCGGCCTCCGGGAGCCCTCGCTGGGCCAGGGGGCCGTCAAAAAAAAGACTCAGGACGAAAAAACGGTCCCGGGGAAAGGGTCGGGACTTCCAGGGACGCCGTCCTGAAAAAATCAGGACGTCGCATGTCTGGGTTCCGGAGGTCTGCGCAGATTTCTTGGATCGGCGCTGGCCCCCCCAGGCGCGGGGAGCGCGCCAGGGGGCGGCGCCGAAGGCGCCGCCAGGGAAGCCCATCCTGATCCAAGAGATCCGAGCCGACCCTTTTAAAGTTTCTGCTTGTGCCGTTGTTTGCTTCTTCGAGATAGGCGACGTCGACGTCCAGACGACGCCAGCGCCCACGACGAAGGCGGTCAAAGCACTGGTCCCAGGCAGGCTGAGGGGGGACCATGTGCGGGGTGCTGCCCAAGTTGCCCCTGGCCCAGGGTCTCCCCAGGCTCTCCTAGGAGGCCCATAAGTATCGTTCAACCGCTCCCCATCCCCAGCGGCGTGGCCTGGGCCCCGCTGGCCGATTCCCCCCCCTATAGATGGGGACACGGGCCGTTCCCTTCGGGCTTCGAGGGGTGCATCCCCACCTGGGGTGGTAACTTGGCGGGGGTCTCGAAGGGGATGGGCATGGAGAATGGGGCTGGGCATCGGTCAAGCGAAACCGAGCCCACGGGGGGCCCCACGGCACCCCACCGCGGGGCCCACGAGGGCCTTTAATTTGCGAGGCTCCGGACCGACGCGGGGAAGGCTGGGGCCGCCCGTGCCCCATAGGAGCG
>CAUYUJ010017923.1:62682-83067 GCA_963575745.1 Prorocentrum cordatum
AGGAGAGGAGAGGAGAGGAGAGGAGAGGAGAGGAGAGGAGAGGAGGGACGCGGGGCGCTGTCTCTTCAAAACGAGGACCCAGTACCATAGGGTGGTTGGGAAAAAAGGACTTGAAGGATTCCCCCTATTTCGAGCTGGGCCTCCTACCACTCTGGGAGCACGATGCCCGGTGAGGGCGGAGGAGGGAGGAAGGAGTAAAGGAGAGATGAGGATGCGGGAGGGGGGAGGCGGAAGCGCACGAGGGAGACGGAGAGAGGAAGGCGTGACGGAGAGACGAGGAAGACGGAGGAGGGCTGATGACGCAGCGGGGAGGGGGGAGGAAAGGAAGGAGCAGGATGTGGAACGGGAGACGGAGGAGCAGGACAGAGAGAGAGAGAGCAGGACAGAGAGAGAGAGAGAGAGCAGGACAGAGAGAGAGAGAGAGCAGGAAGGAGGGTGGAAAGGAAGGAGTAGGACAGAGAGAGAGAGAGAGGGAGGGAGCAAAGAGAACGGACAACGATGGCTGGGGGAAACGGAAGCGCACTTTGGGGCGCGCCACAGCCTGGGACAGGAGGGAACGGAGGGGAAGGCTCGAGCTTGAAAAAAGGGGATTTGAGGGAATTCCCTTTTTATTCAAGCTGCCTCTGGATGCGCCCAGGAGCACCCAAGACCGCCCCAAGGGGCCTCCAAGAGTTCCCCAAGAGCTCCAGGGAAGTCCTCGACAGGCCCAAATCATAGCACAAACCGAGGACGGCGTGCGACTTTTGAGTCTAGCATTTCCACCTCCGATGCGCTTCCGAGACTTGCGCATGCGCACGTAAGCCGCTCGGGACGTTCCTTTGGGGCATCTTGGAGCTCTCCTGGGGGCCTCGTGGGAGCTTTTGAGGGCCTCTCGGGGCCCTCTTCGGAGCTGGATGCCTCCGGGCCAGTTCCTGGGAGCTCTTTGGGGCCTGCTCGGAGCGTTTTTGGGGCCTCAGTGGGGCCCCTTCGAACGTCACGGGAGGCCTCTTGTGGCCTCTTGGGGCCACTTCGCGCGGCTCGGGACGCCTTTAGAGCTCTCTTGGGGGGCTTGCACAAGCCTCGGAAGCGTGTTGGAGGTGAAGTGCGAGAAAACAGAAAACCATTGACTTCCCATAGCTTGTTCCATGATTGTGGCATCTCGAGCGCTTCCCTGGAGCTCTCCGGGGACTCTTAGAAGCCTCCTGGGGCGATTTTGTGTGCTCTTGGGTGCCTCCAGAGCCGTCAGGGGGCCAGCTTGGATACCTTGGACCACCTTTGGGCTGTCTCGGGGGCGTCCCGGGCCGTCATCAGGCCCTCTGGAGGCTCTTTTGGACGCCCGCGAGGGTGGTACTGGGGACTTACCAGAAATGGTAGCGGAGTGAGCGAAACCCCAGTGAAGGGGGGGCGTATTGTTCACATTATGTGTATGTGTATATATATATATATATACATATACATGTATATATATATATATATATATATATATTATATATCTATATATGTATTATATGTGCATATACAAGACTGCAGTGGCGCTTGGCGCCATGCACCTTGGTCCTTGAAGTTTGGTATGCAGGCGGAATAGCAGGAAGGTGAAGTCAACAATTTAGCGATAACTCTTTGTTGCCTTTTCCGGCATCGCCGCTATAATAATGTTATTCGTTATCCTTCCTCCATGCTTCTTTGTCCTTATTTTCGCCATCCTCCTCAGCTCTTTTCTGCGGAGGCTCCTCGTTGGAGAGCCTCTGGGGGCATCACAAAAGTTGTTTCAGGCTTCCTTAAGGCCTTCTGGAGGCCTCCTGGGCGTATTCTGGGGGCCTCTGGGGGCTTCCTCGGGCCACCCTGCCTCCAACCGCGGTCTCCCTGAACGACCGGGTCACGATTTGGAATGCTTCGGAGGGTGTCTTTGGGCCATCTTGGGCCGCCATGGGGCTCTCTGAGGGCCATCTTGGACCCGTGTTGTGTCGTTTTGGGGCTCGCTTGGACTGCCTGGAAGCCCTTTCGGATGGTTGTGGGGCGATTTGGAGGCCTCCCAGGCAGCTTCGGACACCCAGAAGACCGCCGTCTTGGAGCGTCGGGAAGCCGAAAAGAGGAGAACCCCAACATTCAACAAAAACCAACAGAAAATCAATTATTTGTGCCTCTGAGGGCCTTCTTGGGAGTGCTCTTGGAGGCCTCTTTGGGGCCGTCCTGGAGGCCTCTTGGGCCATCTTGAGGTCACGTCGGTCACTCTTGGAGCGCTCTTGTGCTGTCTTTGGGGTCCCTGGGACGTCTCCGATGACCCCCCTGATCGCCCTAGGTGTGCTGGGAAGGCTTGGCAAAACGCCCTGCGAGGCCCGGGAACCGCTTCGAGGCTCGTCCGGAGGGTCCCAAAGCCCCAGATCCCGGGAGTCCGGCTTGGGGGGGGGAGGGGGGTGACGGGTTTTCCCCCCGCCCTGGCTTATAAAACATATAGGAAGAGGAATCGATGCCTATATATATATATATATATATATATATATATACATACATATGTGGCTATGTATACATGTATGCATGTGCATATATGTATAGGATCATACGCACCTCTCCGAAGGAATAGAGCTCGGAGGCGATTATTGAGGGTCCCGTCCCGTTCGAGACGTTTCTGGCCGTTTCGCGAGGTATATTATCAACATTAAAAATCGGTGGCACCCCTCAAACCGACGACGTCAGGGTTTGAAAACACAAGGGATCTGCTACATGATATAATAAAACCTTCGAGAAAACAATGGTGTTTTTTTTAACATGTTTTTGGATACGACTCTTCAAGCAACAACAGTGTCGCCTGAGACGTCCTCCCAAAGTCAATTCGGAGTTCTGACACGTTAACATAAAGCCTTCCAAGGCACACTCTCTCCTGGAGCCTCCCAGACCTCCTGGAGCCTTCTCCTCGGACCTCCCGAGGCTTCCTGCGGCCTCCTGAAGCCCCCTGGGCGTCTCCTGGGCCCTCCTGGGAGTTCAGAACACACATACACACACATACGCACAGACACGTACACATAGACACACATCACACGACGCATCGCACGCGACACACATAGCACAAACGCACATACACAACACCTACAACAACAGACAGGAACCGTGCACACAACACATACGCACCCACACACACACACACACTCAAGCACAAACGACACACGCACACACAAACACCTAACGCACAACACATCCAGCACACACACACACACGCACGCACAACCCATTCATATCACACCCAACACATAACACACAACACCTTACACACAACCCGCATAGCAAACATAGAACACACACGCACACACAGCACACATACCAACACACCACACACACACACACAAACAGCACCCACACATCACTCACACAGAGCACACACTGAACACAACACATACGCACACAGGACACACACAACTCACATAACGAATAAACAACGTTCCCACAAGCACGCAACTTGCAGGAAAGGAAGACCTGTTCTTGTAGGAGCCTGGGCACGCACGTGCCAGCTGTGTATCTACATAAAAATACCTATGTGTGTATAAATCTATGTGTGTGCGTGTGGCTGTGCGTTTGCGTGTGCGTGTGTGTGTGTGTACGTGTGTGTGCGTGTGTGTGTGCGCGTGCGTGGGGTGTGTGGGTGTGGGTGAGGGTGTTGGTGTGGGTGTGGGTGTGCGTGCGTGTATGTGGATATTCACAGTTGTACACACATAGATGTGTATATGCGTGTGTGTGTGTGCTTGTCTGCCTGTGTGTAGCACCGCGCCGTTGCGGATGAGTGCAGGAGCGGGCGCGGGGTGGGTCGCCGGGTGGGTCGCGGGCGGGTCGCGGGCGGGTCGCGGGTGGGTCGCGGGCGGGTCGCGCCGCGGGTCGCGCCGCGGGTCGCGGGCGGGTCGCGGGCGGGTCGCGGGTGGGTCGCGGGCGGGTCGCGCCGCGGGTCGTCGCGCGCTTCGTCGCGGGCGGGTCGCGGGTGGGTCGCGGGCGGGTCGCGCCGCGGGTCGTGCCGCTTGTCGCGGGCGGGTCGCGAGCGGGGCGCGGGCGCGTCGCGGGGCGGGTCGCGGGCGGGTCGCGGCCGGGTTCGCGGATGAGTCGCGGGGCGCGGGCGCTGATCCCAGCGTTGTAGGTGATGGCGCTGGCCCCCAGCTCCTTCTCGCCGCAGCTCGCCGCGCAGCGCCCGAGCCAGCGGCCGCGGCTGGCCCGTCTCGCCTCGGCGTTGATCACAGCGTCGAAGCTGATGCCGCTGGTCTCCAGCTCCCTCTCGCCGCAGCTTGCCGGGCAGCGTCGGGGCGCGTTGCCGCTGCCCGCCCTTCTCGCATCGCAGATGCTGGTCACCGCGTTGCAGCAGATGGCGCTGGTCTCCAGCTTCTTCTCGCCGTGGCTCCGCAGCTGCTACTGCCGTCCGGCGATCGCTGAGCTGACTGACTCAACGACGCCTGTGACCGGGGCCACCTCCAGCGCCACCGCGACGGCGCCGTCGTCGAGGTATTCGTCGTCCCTGGGCGGCGCCAGCCCGATGCGCGTGTCCTCCACGCCACAGCACGTGCTCCGGTACTTGCTGGTAAGGTGCAAGGCTAACTTCTGGCAGATGTCGACGCCCTCCGGCTTCGGGGAGACGCAGCCGTCGAACGCAATAACGAGGCCCTGCCTGGCGATGCCGATCTTGTCGCCGACGTCATCCTGGGCGTGGCACTCCTGCGCCCGGAAACGGGCGGGGTGCCATTGACCCTGGGAACATGCCGTTCGTGCGGAACGGAATGTCCACCTTCTGCATGAGTTCCTGGACGCCGCCGCCGCCGCGGGCCATCGAGCAAGGCCCTCGCGCCGTCCACGGCACGAGCGCGCAATCGCGGACGAACGAACTGGCGTTGCACTACTGCTCGTCGCTCTCCTGAGCGCCAGAGTCAAGCTGGTGCTCTCCGAAGTGCTGCTGCCCGCCGAGATGTTCGCGCCCGCCGCGCTGCTCGGCGACGCGGTGCCACGGGCTGTGCTCGCCCCGCTCGTGGACGTCCCCGGGTTGGGCTGCTGTTCTCCAGCGCGCTCGCCAACGAAGCGCTGCAGGTGCCCGTCGCGGAGCTCCGCGACGGGCTGCGCTCTCCGAGGCGCTGCTCAACCTCGAGACGAAAGTGCCCGATATGTTGTTCAGCGACGCGGCGCTCGAGGCACTGCTTGTCCCACTCGTGGGCGCCGGGGCCGGGCTGCTATCTGCCCACGTGGTGCTCAACGTCGAGATGCTGGTGCCCGTCGCGGTTGCTGGGGATGCTCTCCAACTCCACGCCGCCGCTCGCAGCGCCAAAGCCTGCCGCCGTGGCTCGACCGCCCCGCGGCGCAGGTGCTGATCCTAGCGTTGTAGCCGACGCCGTTGGTCTCTAGCTCACTCTTGCCGCAGCTCGCTGGGCAGTGCTGGAGCCTGCTGCGACGGCTCACCCCTCTCGCACCGCGGGCGATCATTTTGGCATTATAGCTGATGAGGCTAGTCTCCAGGTTCTTCTCGCCGCGACTCGCTGAACAGCGCCGATGCTCGCTGTTGCGGCACGCGCGCCTCGCGGTGCAGGCGCTGTTCCTAGCGCTGTAGCCCATGACGCTGGCTTCCAGCCCCCCTTGCCGCCGCTCGCCTCGCCGAGCAGCGCCGACGCCTGCTGCGACGGACCATCCTTGTCGCAAAGAAGCGTTTATCCCGAAGTTGTAGCTGTTGAGTCTCGCCCCCAGCTTCTTCTCGCCACCGCTCGCTGAGCAGCGCCAAAGCCTGCCGCCGCGGATCGGCCGTCTCGCGGCGCAGGCGAGCGCTGTAGCCGATGCCGCTGGTCTCTAGCTCCCTCTTGCCGCAGCTCGCTGGGCGGCTCTAGAGCCCGCTGCGACGGCTGCGCCCCCCGCGCCGCGGGCGCTGATCCCAGCGATGTAGCCGTTGAGACTGATCTCCAGGTCCCTCTCGCCATGGCCTCCTGAGCAGCGCCAAAGTCCGCCGCTGCGGCGCGGAGGCCCAGGCCCCTTCGCTCGCGCCGCACCGCGCAAGCGCGAGAAACCAGCGCGGGCACGGCCTCGAAGCCCAACCCATGTTTTTGGCGCGTGCACCCCTTTAGGAGCGGAGAGGGACCCCCCGCAGAGCCCGCCATGATCGGGGCCCCCTCGCGCCCTGGACCCCCTCCCCGCCCGCGGCGGAATGATGGGGGCCCGCGGGCGGGCAGGGGCGCTCTCACCGCGGCGGCGCCCACCAGAGAGTGGGGGTTCAAGACTAGCCCGAAGGCGCGCCGCAGGACACCGCGGTCGGGCCCCCGGGCGGGGCCCCGGTGCTGCTGACGCCCGCCTTCTGCTCGCCTCCTGTGCGAGCGCGGGGGCGAGGCGGGCCCCGACATCGCCGGCGCCAGAGAGACGCGTCCTCCAGATCCGCCGCGGGGCGGCGGCGACGGCGCAAGCTCAATTGGCAAGCTTCAGCGCCCAACCGCTCTTCCAATCGGCCGAGCGTCTGAACCCAAATGGCCACAGACGTCGGGCACAAGTGGAGGATGCAGTTCCGTGTTGTCACACGGGGCCAACTACACGCATACATATACACATACATACACACGTACACACACACATGTACGTACATACATACATGCATGCATGCATACATACATGCATACGCACATAACACATACACACATCCCTATGTGCATGCGTACACACATAACAACAACCAGGCAGGCTGACCAGTAGGCACACAGTCAGACAGACAGGCAGACATCCCTACACGCATGCATACCTACATGTATACATACATACCAACCTGCATGCATACATACACACATCCATACGTGCATGCATGCATGCATATATGCATGCACACATACATACATACATGCATTCATACATTACATTGCATTCACATCATTGGCTCCGATGTCTGAGCGAGATCAGCCTGGCAGCAAAAAGTTCGGCTCGAAACCCATTCATTAAACTCGAAGCGATGTCCCTGCTCGCGGCGGTCGTGCGGCCTCCACCCTATGCGACGGCCTCGATTGCCAACGGGCCTCGAACAACCCTGGCCAGAGACCCACGACCTCCGACGCGTGAGGAAGCCGAGGGGGTCAAATCCAGGGGGGGCGGTTACTTCTGAGCTCGATGCCATTGTCGGGCCTGCTCTAAAACTCGCGTGCTCGAAACCACATTGTCAAAAACACGGCTACCTGGGAAAACGCCCCGAGAAGCCAAATACATCGCTATCACCCTCAGGTCCGACACGGGAGGGGGGGGGGGGAGGAGGAGGAGGGGGGTGCTCCTCAGCGGTAGCCGTCAGTCTTACGGAAGATGATCGCGCGCGGCTGGAGGACGAGATATCCATCAGATTTGAAGTAGCCTCCATTCTGCTGGTGTCGCACTGGTCGCCGCTGCCCCTCCAGCCGGCGTGTACTGCAATAGCTGTTCCACCCATTCCTGTAGCTCCCTCTCCATGTGAGTGGCTGGCACTCTCCCTTACTTGCGCTTCGCCCCCTTCGTCTTGAACGCTTCCATCAAGTGGTTGCGAAACTGCGTGTCCCTCGCTGTCTGCGTGAGGCGCTGCTTCTCCTTCTCGTAAGTACGATCTACCTGGTCAAAGAGAACCAATTCTGACTTCTGCTCGCCGTTGTAGCTGTCGTAGTCCGTGCACATCTTTTGTACGACCTGCTTCAAAGGGTCGTCCAAGGCCAGAGCCAATATCACTGCCAGTAGTCCTCCCATCGCGTACCTCTGTGGTGGACCCATGTCGTGCTTGTTTCTTTCTGCTTCGTGATTATTTTGTACGCCGCCGTCTGCTCCTGACTGCGAAGGATAATCGGGCTGTCGCTCCTGAGGATAAAAGTGTCGAGAATCCCGCTGCTGACGATCAGGCGCATGAGCATCTTGATGCGGCGCGGGAGTTGGGTTTTTGTCCGCCTTCATGGTCTTCTTTCTTCCTTCGGCGTGGTCCTCCTGTGTGCGTTGGCGCTGGCTCTGCTGAAATCCCCATTCATCGGCGCGTCTAAGTTGCTTGTCTGTAGGGGAGATGGCATAATCCAATATCGGGTGTGGCGTCGGTAAATGAGACCACCGATGGCGTTCGTGCAAGGCGGCCAGGTCCGAAAAGGCTGCGTCACACATTGCACATGTTAGATCAGAAACCATTTGCGTTGGCCATTGCATAGTATTCCGTCCCATTTTGCATCGGCCCTGGGCATAAGCAAAGACCAAGTGATTTTGCGCACGCAACTTGCTTTTCAAAACCGTGTAACAGTTCGGGCACTGGTTCGTGATCACGCTGCTCGGGATCGCGAAGCGAAGTTTATGTCTGGCTGCTTGATGGGTAGTAAGCTGTCGATAGCTGGGGAAAGTCTGATCGCAATTCGTCCCAGTTTCGTGATCGTTAAGTTCGCATGTGTATTCTTTGGGGTTCGCGTCTATCATGTCGCTCGGCTGGTCATAGGAACGGGTCCATGTGCTGCTTCCTGGGGCATGGGCTGCTGCTCTTAGGATAGCTGGGTCGACTCGTAGAAACTCTCGTTCGGCTTCGGAGTCCGGGGTGAGGAGGTCCTTCCACGATTCGTTTGATAGGGCCCAGGTCTCCCAGAAGGTCTCGGCGCCACTGATGTCCCTGAAGAGGTTCAAGTCCCGAGCGAACTGATGGGCCCATGGGTTCGCTTTAGCTTCTAACCTCCCGTGTTCATCTAGCGCCGGGGGCTCGCTCGGGATATGTCCAACGATAGCGACCAGAGTTTGTCGGCGTGCAACGCGGTGACGACACATCGACTACAACCATTTAATTCGTCTGACCGCAAGCTCTGCTCTTACTGGGAGTATCTTCCAATGCTTTAGAACCTCGACGTCACTCGTGGCGGTCATGTGTGAGTCCGCGTGCACCGTCTTAGCTCTGCCTTGCATCGGGGCACGGGTGTATTTTACCGAATTGGAGTCCAACTTTTTTCTTCGGTTTTTCGCCAAAGCGAACGCTTCGAGCCTTGAAACTCCAGCCCCCAGCACCTCCCCCAAGACAATTTCTCGTTTGAGCTTCCAGAGCCCCCTTTCCTTCCAGCACTTCCCAAGCTGACGCCGTCCCACTGTCATGGACCGAATGCGGATCGAGACCTCTAACTGATTGCTGGCCGTCATCGTGTATCTAGCTCCCAAGCGTCGTGCATCTGGAACTACCTGTCCCTGGGGAGAGGGGCATATTTCCTGGAGCTTCCGATTCTCGATGTGCGATCCGAGAGCTGGGGCGATGTCCCTTTTTGGTTTATTCCGCGCAGAATGCCAATGTTTGAATATATAATCGAACTGCTTGTCGCCCGACTGAATCATCTGCATTGCATCCTCGGCCTTGCCTGACGGGCATAGTCGTTTCTTCAGTAGATCATCCGCGAAGCCCGAGAGGGACACGTCCTGGTGGAAGCCCTCGATCTCGTCATACGTGACTACGGGGTCATGTGTAATATTTCGCCAGTCTGAGATACAATCATGATAAACTCCAGTGAACTGCTTCGGCGCCTCGCTTGAACCTTGTAGGCCTCCGTTGCGCAGTAGAAAAGCTTCCGCTTTGTCGCCCGCTGGGATGAGTACAATGCTGTTCACCAATCTCTGATGTGCTAAAGCGCGCAAGTCTTCTCGAACGAGCTGATGTGAAATATAAAGAAGATCTCCTGTGCGAAGGCAAAGAAATGCGTTGGGAAGGTCGTGTAGATCATTGACGTGGTGCTGCTGCTGCCGTCTAAGTGACCATCCAGTGCGTCTCTGAACCAAGATTGCCCCCTCACGTCGTCGATGTGCTAGAAATCCGTGCCGGCGACTTGGCATAACGTTTGTCCATGCTTCCTTCTTGCCCCCCCCAGCCGTAGAGTACGCCATAGAAACTCTTCCATATAGTGTCGGAGAGGTGAATGATGCGCTGACTATTCATCCTGTGCTTCTGATTCCGCTTGTCGAGAAGGACGCCCTCCGTGATGCTGCTCTTCGTCGGTAGCTGATTGGCCCGCAGGCAGTGTATCAAGATCTCCACGAAGTGTGAGCGAGCCTTCGTATACGCCGACACAGCTTCCATGACGTCCTGGCGTCCGTCTCTTGCGCGGCCTCTCTCATCACCTGTTGTCCCGCTGGGCCTGTTAGTGCAGTGGTCGAGACTGTCCAAGGACTGGCCTTGGTGTTGAGCATTCCTGCTTAAGTCCAGCACACTTCCTTGGCGACTTGCGGAAGGCAAAACCTGCGTAGGATACAGGGACTCCCCCCATTGTGGGTCGTCGTGGTCTGCGAGGGGGTCGTCATCCATGTCGAAGAATTCGAAAGGGTCCGCCTCCGAGTCGCCCAGGTTTGCCCGAGCTCGGTCCTGGGGGTCTTGAGAGATATCCATCTGATTTGAAGCAGCCGCCACAAAGCTGGCGTCAATGCTGGGTGCCGCTGCCGTGTTTACTGCAATAGCTGTGTCTTCCACTCCTGTAGCTCTGACAAATTGTATCGGAGGTAGTCTGAAATCCGGTCGATGTTCCCCCCGAGAGTCGGCGCCCGCTGCCGCCAAGGGCCAAGCGCCCAGGGGGCTGAGGCGGCGCGCTGCGCGTGCGCTCGGGGGCTAAGAGACCCATGCCTTCAGCCTCCTCCAGAGGCAAGCCATATCCCACACCGCCCTGCGTTGTCAGTGACTTGGAGAGATATGTGGGGCCCAGGCTCATCAGCGCGATCTCGACGGGGGCGCCCCATTTAGTTGTGTTTCTGCGCTTCTTCGCTTTGCGTAGGCGATAAAGGAGCTGCTGGCAAAGAACGCCCGCTGTCACTTCCATCGCACTGTTGCGCATTCTGAGAAAATCGTCCGCCCGAGGTGCCAAAAACTCGTTAATCCCCTTTTGCAAATCAATCCGTGTTGCCTCCATGCCTCCTTCTGGTCCTGGTTGAGCGATGTGTGCTTCCAGTTCTGGTAAAGAAGGTTTGTAGCAGGGTAAATGACAATATATTATGCGTTTAACTCCCATTGCTTTCCCCTCCAACTGTCGTGCAATACGATGTGCGTCAGCTGCGTGTCCTAGTCTTCTGGATTCCACAAGGTCCTCGTAGAGATGTTTGCGGTATGCTGCATACCCTTGTCTTGAAGCACGACGTATCTGATACGCAAGGCTGCGGATCTCCACTTTCAGGTAGTCCAGGTATTCTTCGTGATATCCTTGAACTTGTCCGTACTCCTGCCGCTGGTGGGCAGGATGATTTCGGTACTTCCGTCGTTCGTGAAGTTTCGAGCCTAACGTCACGCCATTGTTTTACTTCTGCATGATCTGGTCGACTGCATCGTTCGCCAAAATGGTCCTGGGCTGTCTCGAGCAAGGTTTTTGCCCACAGGTCGTAGTCATAATCCGTGTGGGACAACTCTGAGTACTCCGCTAGCTGATTTGTTATGCTTGCCATTCGGTTATCCAGATCGCGATGAAAATCTAGTCTACCCACGCCGGTTTGAAGTGCTTGTGCCATCTTCGTGTAATCCCAGCGAGGACGTGGGTTGTGATGAACATAGGTTGGCATCTCGTAATCGATCGTAAAAAAAAGGGTCGGTGGCCTCGAGGTTTTGAGTCTGGAATCATTTGCAACTGCCGTCCTCGCTGCCAGGCTACCGTACACGTTTGCACTCCATCTAGCAGGGTTGTCGGGATAATTGCCACGTCGATCGTGCTGGTCTCGCCGGTCATGCCAAAGTAGGTTGGCCCTGCCGGTGGGTGATAAGTGTTCAAACAAACCATGTCGCAAGAGGAAAAATATCATATAGTCGTTGTCCTGCTTGTCCGCTTTTCTTCAAGTGATAAGTTCCAAAACTGCATTCATCTGGGTCGCACTTGGTGTCCGAGGTCTGCTCCGATCCAAATCCTGAGTTAATATCAAATCCTCCAATTGGTGTACACCGTGAGGGCGTGCTCGAAATGCGCTGTTGAATGCAGTCCATCGTCATACGGATGCTCTTCATATGTGCCTTCTTCGCGGCGCCCGTCTCGTACAAGGGTGGAGGGTAGCCCGATATCGCCATTATGCCGAAAGAACCCGATCTGATCCGTACATCTCCTGCTCGTCCCTCCAGTCCCTTTGGCCCAGGCTGATTTGCTAAGATATGTTGCCGTCTGAACCGTCGTCCCATCACGATGCATGTGCCCGCACAATTCGTCACATATGGTGACCGCTTCCATCCAAAATGAACCGCCGTCCGTCGCTCAGGTAAGTCCTGCACATGATAAGGTCTATCCTGCCACTCTTGGACCCTCGTGCCATTCAATATCAGCAGATCAACGTCCATCACCTTTGCGATCCCCTCTAGGCGGGACGTCTGAATAAGAGACAATTGGTTGTAAGCCGCCACTCGTAAGAGAAACCTCATTGACCCCCTCCACGGCTTGCGCTCACTCGTCGGAGGCGGGTGGAGGGTAGCGGGAAGGCGCGAGTGTCTACGGGGCCTTCTGAACGCTGCCTGCTGCTTCGCTTGGGCCGAGGTGGCAGCTGCATGCATGCATACATACATACATACACATGTACAAGCATACTGCCAGGCATGAGTACACACAGATATGAATCCATCCACAAATACATACACACATACATACATACATGAATGTATGACTGTCTGCATACATACACGCAAGCATACATGCAAACAAACACACACATATACGCACATACATACAAGCATACAGACACACTGGCAGACAGAGAGGCAACTATGCACACACATACATACATATGGATGTGTAAACATACACGTGCATAAGTACATTAACCCCTACGTGCAAGTATGCATCCATGCATACATACATACACACCTACATACATACACTTAGACAGGCAGGCAGGCAGGCAGGCAGGCAGACAGACAGACAGACAGGTACACAGGCAGACAATCAGCCATACATATAGCTTACATGCATGAGTACAAACATACACAACTGCATACACACGTACATACATGCAGGCATGCATGCATGCATACATGTACACATGCAATCAGAAATATACATAAGCATATGAATACAACTGCACAAACCTCTCTATCTCTCTCCCTCTCTCTTTTCTTCCGGCCCACGAACTCATTCACTCACCATCTCTCTCGATTGCCCTTCCTCGCCGTATTCCCCCCTCTCTCTATCCCTCCGCCGCTATTTATCACCTCTCTCTCTCTCTCTCTCCCTCTCCCCCCCCGTCTCGCTCTATCTTACCATCTCCATCTCACCCCTCTTCCGATCGAATTCAACGCCTCTCTGCTCGGAATGGCCTGCGCACTCCTCCTCCTCCTCCTTCCTCACGAGCAGGGGGGAGGAGCAACAAGGGGTGAGGGGCAAGAAGGGCGGGGAGGAAGGGGGGTGGAGGAGGAGTCGGGGGAGCCAGCATGCTCATGAGAGGGGAGGAGGGAAGGGGGGACGGAAAAGGAGGAGGAGAGGTGGCAATGAGGACGAGAGAGGGAGCGCAAGTGCTGAAGAGCGAGGAGCAGCGAGCGAGAGGGGAGGGGGAGGAGTCGGAGAGACGAGGAGGAGGTGACGCGAAGAAGAGGAGGAGGAGGAGCGAGCGAGCGAGCAAGCGGGGGGCATGGTGGAGGGAGACGAGGGCAAACCGAGCAACAGGAGAAGGCGCCGCAGGGAGGTGCCCACTCCGCATGCTCTTATATATGCCTGTCCTCCTCCTCTTCTCCTCCCCTCCTCCTCCTCTCCTCCTCCCCTCCTCCTCGCTCCTCCTCCTCCTCATCATCATCATCATCATCATCATCATCATCATCACCATCATCATCATCATCATCATCATCAGCAGCAGCGCAGCATCAGCATCAGCCATCAGCATCAGCATCAGCATCAGCATCGTCGTCACGTCATTATCAGCATCATCATCATCATCATCATCATCATCATCATCATCAGCATCATCATCATCATCATCATCATCATCATCATCATCATCATCATCATCATCATCATCATCATCATCATCATCATCATCCCCATCATCATCAGCAACAGCAACAGCATCAGCATCATCGTTAGCAGCAGCACCACCACCATCAGCCTTATCATCATCATCAGCATCATCATCAGCATCATCACATTAGCATTACCTCCATACTCATCATGCTCATCATCGACATTCTCAACACTGCCACCGACAACGCAACGAGCATCACCATCATCGTACTCATCATCATACTCATTATCATTATCCGCAACACCATCAGCAGCATCATAATCGTCCACCGTCTCTTTCACTCAGCATCCTCTCCCTCGTCATCTCCATCTCGCTCTTGTCCACCTCCTCATCGTGCTCCTCAGTCTCATCCTCCTTCCCCTCGTCATCATCATCATCATCATCATCATCATCATCATCATGATCAGCATCATCATCACCAATCACCATCATTGGCATCACCATCATCATAATCAGTATCAATATCAGTCTTACCAGTATCGTCATCATCGACATCCAGCTGCTCCACCTCCGCCAACTCTCACTCGTCCTCCTCCTCCTCCTCCTCCTCGTCCTCCCCTCCCTGCGCCATGGATCCCGCCGGAGAGGAGGCGCCGGCGGCTAAGTCACTCTCCCAGTTGCGGCTCAGCTTCCACCACTGGCGAGGGATTTGTTTCTCCCGCCCTCTCCTGTCGACGTCCACGTCCACGTCGTCGCCGTCGCCGTCGCCGTCGTTGCCGTCGTCGCCGTCGCCGTCACTGCCGCCGCCGTCGCCGCCGACGCCGTCGCCGCCGTCACGCGAGGTGCCAGGGATACGAGCAGCACGGGGAGGACGAGGTGGTCTGAGTATGGGTGGGTCTGAGGGTGGGTGAGTCAGAGTCCGAGTGAGGCCGAGTGTGAAGGGGCCCCAGGACACACAAATAAATACACACAAATAAAAAAGATTCACCATATTTTCCAATATTTTCTGGGTTTCTGTCTTCCCCCCCACTTCCCATATTTTCCCATATTTTCTGGGGAGTCGACGATTAATTGTGTCTGTGTGTTTCTTTCCCTCCTGATATGGGTGGGTCTGAGGGTGGGTGAGTCTGAGTCCGAGTGAGGCCGAGTGTGAGCTAGTCTGGGCGCCGGAGGGTGGGAGCCGGAGCGGGTACGGGCGCGCGCGGGCCGAAGTGGGAGCGAGTCTGAGCACGAGCGCACCTGGACAGGGGCGAGCCCGAACGTGGTGCGTGAGCCAGACTTCTCTTTTTAGAAGAAGGAGGGGCAAGCAGGAGGGGACGATCGCAACAGCTCTCGAGTCACCGGTGCACTCCGTGGCGACGCGCGGCAGAGATTGACCAGGGGCTACTATTTACAACAACATCCCAGAAGCAAGCGTGACGGGGCCGATTTGGAGTCCCGAAACGGTGCGGTGACGGACCGTGCGGTGACCTCGAAATCCTCCAAGACCTCACCGCACGGTCCGTCATCGCACGGTCTTGGGACCTCGGAGGCCCCAGTCGCCCGAGACGTCCTCGGAGGACGACCCGAGTCCCAAAACCGTGCGGTGACCCCGAATCCCCACCAACTCACCGCACGGTGTGTCACCGCCCCGTTTGGGGACCCCCGAGCCGAGGAAGAAGCGCAAGGGACGCCGGAGGCACACGCGGCCGGATGCGCGCGCGGGGCACAGCCCGAGGCCAACCCCTCGACGGCACGCTGCGGGTGGCCCCGCCCGCGCGGCCGCAGAAGGGGGCAGGGCGCGAGAGAAAGGCGGCCGGCCACGTGCGAGGGGGCACGCGCGGAGCCTGCCACTGCCGCCCACGATTTCTCTACTCCTCCTCCTCCTCCTCCTCCTCCTCCTCGCCGCTCCTCCTCCTCGCCTCCTCCTCTCCTCCTCCTCCTCCTCCTCCTCCTCCCCCTTTCCTCCTCCTCCTCCTCCTCCTCCTCCTCCTCCTCCTCCTCCTCACGAACGAAGTGGACCCCACCCTCCCCCCCAGAAATCGTGGGGGATAGGGGTAGGGTTTGCCCATGTGGCCCCCCTACACGTGCGTACCCAGCTCTCGCCCAGGCCGGCTGCGACACGCGCATCCACTTGAGCGACGAGAGGAGGCGGGTCTCACGCACGATGGCGTTGCGACCTTACGCGGTGTTACGCGGGCCGATCGCGCGTGGCGCCCTGCATTGGAAACGAGGGCGCTTACGCGCAACCTTACGCAGGCAGCTCGCGCGCGAATGTCCGTGCAGTCGAACGTGTTATCCTGCGTCACTCCCTTGGGTGTAGATTCGCTCCTCCCGTACGGCCGAGAGGCGCGAGCTGGATGCAATCGACGAAAATGCGCGTGATGCGTCCTGCTCGCTTCTCCTCCGCTGTCCCCAGGCGCCCCGGAAAAAAAAAAACACAGCTGCGCCTGCGTGATCAGCACCAGATGCACCGGGAACTTCACGTAGTCTTCGTGCGATGTCACGGTCATGAAGACGGCCTGGCCAACTCATCGTCATCATCCCCGGGCGTCATTGACATCGTCATCACCGTCATCGCTATATCTATCATCAGCTTCATCAGAATTCCCATAATCGTCATAGACATGCATGGCGTCGTCATCACCATCACCACCACAGTCGTCATCAAAACCTCATCATCACCAAATCATCATCCTCATTATCATCCCCATTATCAAGCCATGAACATCACCAAATCAGAGTCCTCCTCATCAGCAGCATCGCAGCATCCTCCTCATCCTCATCATTGTCGTCCTCCTCCGCCTCCTCCTCCTGCTCATCATCATAATAATGATCATCATCAGCATCATCATCATCATCATCATCATCATGATCATCATCATCATCATAATCATCATCATCATCATCATCCACATCCTCGTCCACATCCTCATCATACTGCTTGTCCTCGTTATCAGCATCATGATCGTAATCATCAGCATAACCACCACCACATCATCTTCATCATCACCATCATCATCATCAGTATCAGTATCAGTACCATCATCATCATTACTACAACCATCACCTTGGCCACTACCATCCTCAGCATAATCATCATCAGCATCAGCATCATGGCCATGATCATCATCATCATCATCATCATCATCATCATCATCATGACCGTCGTCATTGTCATCACCATCATCGTCAACATGAAAATCATGTACATCATCATCATCAGCATCATCATCATCATCATCATCATAATCATCATCATCATCATCATCATCATCATCAGCATCATCATCATCAGCAACATCTTCATCATAATCCACATTATTATCGTCAGCAGTAGCATCATCATCGCCACCACTAACACCACCACCAAATTCATCATCGACATCATCGTCACCATCAGTTTCATCATAAGCAGAACCGTCATCATCAACATCATCATCAGCAGCATCATCACCATCATCGTCGTCATCATCATATTCAGCATCATAGATGCTTCGCCAGTTTCATCCTTATCTTGATCACCACCACCATGACCATCATCATCAGCAGCATACTCCTCATCCTCATCATCATCCTCATCATCATCCTCCTTCTCACCATCATCACCAACATCGTCAGCATCATCATCGGCATCATCAGCATCATCATCATCATGATCATCAGCATCGTTATCATCATCAGTATCTTCATCAAAATCAGCATCAGCATCAGCATCAGCACTGATCATCGTGTTCATCCACGTCCTCCCCCGTTTCCTCCTCTGCCTCGTCTTGGCTGTGGGACCTACGAAACTCGTCGGCTAACCTCGATCCTCCTCGACCCTCGTCATGGCGGATCACCCGCAACCCATCTCGGAGGTTCCCGGAGGCCAGGAGCAGCAGGAGCAACACCGCATTCTCGGCGTTCTTGGCATTCCTGGCGAACCTGGTGATTGCGAGCGCCACAGCATGATTGTGAGCACCAAACCATGCCTGTCAGCACCATGCCTGTGAGCACAGGGAACCCAACGCGTACGTCCAGTACAATTACGGGGGTGGGGCGACCCCCCGAAACGGACGTTACGGGCTCATCTACGTGGCGAAAACAATTCACCAAAACAGCCCCAGGTGGCCTCCAACGGCCCAAACGGGCCAAGACGCCTCCAAGCTCACCCAAGATGCCCCCACGACGACCCAATGGGAACCCAGGACTGCCCAGGACGGCTCCCTATGCCCTCCAGGAGGGCCCGAAGAGGCCAAAAGCATTGATCTCTCCAAAGTAATTCAATGATGTTCGCGGTCTCGCCAACCAAGGGCCTCCAAGATAGACCCAATGCGGCTCAAGATGCTCCCTAGAGAGCCTCTAGGCGGGACAAGGTCCACGATTGGACTGCCCAAGTTGGCTACATGACGGCCCCAGATGGCCCCAAGAGGCGACCAAGAGGCGACCAAGAGGCATCCAGGGGGCCCCCAAAGGTCACTAAGAGGCCCCCTAGAGGTCTCCTCCTCCTCCTCCTCCTCCTCCTCTTCCTCCTCGTCCTCCTCCTCCTCCTCGTCATCCTCTTCCTCCTCCTCCTCCTCCTCCGCCTGCTCCATCTCGTGCTCCTCCAACTTTCCTACCCAGAGTGTTCAGACTCTGGCCCAACTTTTGGCCGCATCGCCTCGCCACAGGCGTCCTCGATAATCCGCCTACTTGCAAAAGGCGGGGCTCAGCGGGAGTCATGGGGGGGGCAGCGATCTTATGACCAGCTTGGCCATGAACGTGGACCTGCCCTGCTGCAGCCCTCCTTGGGGGGCCAACCTCGGCCAACTTCGGCGTGCTTGTGGTGTCTCTCGGCCGTCTTGGAGGCCCCCCGGGCGGGCCCCAGAGGCCCGCATCGGCTGAATCCCTAAGTTTTGCTCTGCCACGTTGAGATATGGCCGCCGCATCGGTCACAGAAGGGCCCGAGCCGGCCCAAGAAGCCCCCGGGACCCGCCCAGAATGGCGCATGGCCCCCAAGAGGGCACCAAAAGGAGCCCCCGAAGCCGGCCCCAGGAGATGCCCCCCCCAAAAAGCGCGCTGCCGCCGCGCCGTTGGAGGCCACCCCCCCTCCAGCACGATCCTCGGAGCCCCCACAGGTGCCCCAAGACGCCCGAGGGGGCCACGACGGCCACGAGCCGCCCCCCCCCCCCAGGGCGCCCCGCGGGAGCCCCGGCAGGCGTACCCCCCCCCCCCCGGGGCATCTTTGAGCAGGAGCCCGGCGCGGCAGCGGGACGTGCCGCAGGCCACGAGGCCATGGCCCTCGCATGACGCCCGCCGCTTCCCGCCGCCTCCGCACCCCTTCCGCCTCCTGCGCCCCGGCTGCTCTCTCAGAGGGTCGGCGGGGCCGGCCGCATGGGCCCCTGCAGCGGCACCGCAGGGACAGCTCCACGCGCACGGCACCACGGCACCACGCGAACGGTGCCCCGCGGCCATGACAGCAGCACGCCGCACAACGCACGCGCACGCGGCGCTGCGCGCGAGGTACCAGACACGAGGGGACACGCCCACTCTGCGGCGTACACGGCACCACGCTCCTAAGGCACCACGCATACGGCGCTGCGCACACTACACCACGCAAAAAAAAGCACGGAGCGCACGATGCAGACCACACACCATGAGCACAGCATGGACCGCACGCGAAAGCCGTGGAGTGCCCTGCTGGATCAAGATCCCTCGACCGGAACACTGAGGATACTCACAACATGGTCTGTGTAGGGAGTGCGTACGCATGGGTGCAGCGTGCTTAGGAAAGCAGAGCTCGGGCTGAACAGCCGCAACGCTAAGGCAGCCGGAGGGGTGGGATGACAATGCGCTGTCTGGTCACGAATGGTTCGTGTCGCGCCGACTTCAGCGCTGGTTCCTGACACCGCGGGGAGCGTTCAACCTCAAACGATCGGCCGTTTCGGAAACGCCCGATCGCTCAACATCGATCGATCCTGGGACGCCGCCGGGGCTCAAGGCTGAACGCCCGCGGCGGGGCGCCACCGGTTGATACGCCACGGGCCCAGCGTACGCTGTCTCGTCAGATGCGACTGCAATAGGGACGGGGGGAGGAGGAAGAAGAAGAGGAGGAGGAGGAGGAAGACGCGAGGACTGGCGAGACAGCGCGGAAGATGGCGGCGCTCCCGCAAGCAGACGATGTTGATGATCCACATGCCGAGAACCGAAGCCATCGTGTAGACCTGGCCCCGGGCTCTCCTGTGCCTCTATATCGCCTCCAATGTGTGCCCAACCATCCTGTGGTGTTGGGCCCTCGTTCTGAAGAGACGGTCCCCGCGTTCCTTTCCTCCTCCCCCTCCTCCTCCTCCTCCTCCTCCTCCTCCTCCTCCTCCTCCTCCTGCTCCTCCTCCTCCTCCTCCTCCCCACCGCCCGCATGTGCCCCCCACACCCATGTCGGCACATCCCTCACACGTTTCGTGGCCCCATAGGGAGCTCCACCGAAGCCCCCAGTGGGACCGCCCACATGCGTCCCCCACGACCAATCTGGCATTGTCACCCACCCAGTACAGCGCTTCGTGGCCCCATAGGGAGCTCCACCGAAGCCCCCAGTGGGACCGCCCGCATGCGTCCCCCACGACC
>CAUYUJ010017923.1:88167-113167 GCA_963575745.1 Prorocentrum cordatum
TCAGACGCGAGGCTCCCCTGAATTAGGGGAACCTCATATTGTAGCGTGGCCATGGCATAACATAGCACAACATAACAGCACCGGAGCTTATAATACCTTGATCGTATAGCATGACATCTTCCGAAACATAGAAAGTACCGGTCCAAGAACCAGATTTCAAAGCTACATAACCAAACGTGGCCCCAGCAGAGGCCGCATTGCAGATGAGAAACCGAAGCATAGAGAACAAAAAACAAGGCCTTTGAAAAGGCTGGAGAGAGCAGTGCTCATGGCAGATTGGCACACGACTAACTATGATAACGAATGCCCGTGTGTAGATATGCATAAGCATGAGCGCATGTTACCATGCAACTGCCAGTTCACGCTCAAGATCAAGGGTGCCAGAAGAGATGCGAACCGTTCGTTTTAACAAGAGTTGTCAATAGATGCGCTCCGCCTCTACATACAACAAAACGGTGCCGGCGCTCGTGTGCGAAGCCCTGGCCACTCAACGGTCCCGAATGAGTATAGCCACCTAAGCCTTGAAAGCAGCATAGTCACTCGACCCCGACGACCCGGACGCCTGCGCGCCGTCAAAGCGCCGGAGCATCATAGCCACGAAGGCGTCCTTGTCCAGCTGACGCTCAGACACATGCGCACGAAGGCACTTCTCATAGACCTGGGCATTGTGCGATAGCCCATTCGCACCGAAGATCATGATGAGCAACTTCAAGTCCGAGGGCTTCTTGTTGATCCACGTGTATAGCGCAGTCGCAGCACTCTCGACCTTCGCCTTCTCCGGCGCAACAGCGTCAGTGCGCTGGCGCTTGAACAGAGCCTTCCGGTCATCCTTGGACTTGCTGTCCGGCATAGGCACACCAGCGGCGTTCAGCACTTGCAAATGAGGCAATAGGTCCGCGGCCTCCTTCTTGGCGTTCCTGTGAATAAGATCCTTGAGCACCTGGTCGATGAAAGGCGCCGACAACACGTCCGTCACGAAGGCCTGGATAGCCTGAACGGCGCGGGACACGTCGACAGACTGGCGCAGCGTGTCCTCGTCAACACCCTCATAGAAGAACGGCGCCGACTTGTTCCCCTGCGCGAGCACCTTCCACAACTGCGGCAGTTCTGCATCGCATAGGTGGTTGGAACCGCACGCGTTCAGCAACTGCGCAGGCGCCGTAGCCCACGGCCATAGCTTGTTGCTCTTCTCCTGCGGCTTCTCCTTGTCGTCACCCCCCGCGCTCGCCCCAAACATGGCTGAAAAGTCACCCATAGTAGATGGAGACCCCGGCTCAGATACGAGGCGCAGCTGACAGCTTGACCACTAATCAGCAGCAACAACATATCATGACAATTACGGCGAAGCTGATGTTATGCGGTGGCTCTAGCTCAGCATTTCATTGCTTGGCTAAGCAGAATAGCAGAGAGGAGCTAGCAATATGGTAGTGGCTATAGCACGGCAAAGCGTTGCATGACAAGCCTGGCATAGCACAGAAGCGTTTCCCAGAATTCAAGAACCTCATGTCATAGCATGGCTGTAGCACAGCATGGCATAGCAAAGCAAAGAGTATAACATCAGGTTATGCCTAGTCTCTATCTAGCGTAGCATGGAAGAGACCTCCAAAATGTAGAGCCAGGAATGGTATAGCGTGGCTGTAACATGATATAGCATAGCAGCGCACAGGCGAGTTCCGTTGAAAGCCCGATGAACTTCAGATCATAGAGCTGTGGCATAGCATGGCACGAGGGTGCCCAAAATTTGGTGAACCTAATGTTATGGCGTCGCTATAGCATAGCAGAGCATGACGCGGCAACGAGATCCCGAAACCACCTAGGAACATCAAGTTCTGGAACACTGTAACATAGAGACACGAGGTTCCCCATAATTAGGGGAACCTCCTGTTATAGCATGGCTGTAGCGTAGCATAGCACAGGAAAGCGAGCTTGCCAAAAATTGATGAACATCAAATTAGAGATGATCAAAAAAATTAAGCCCCCCACCCCTACCCCTCTAGAGCTTAACATTGCCATTTCCGTTCGGGAGGCGGGCACGCCGGCGCAAGAGGTAAGATTGCAAGTCGTCGCAGGCCCGCCCATTCAATCGCACGAGTGACCACGAGCGCATTCCGATGCTGGGCGTTGCGCGCCGAAACCCCGGGCGTCAAAGGGCAACGCGCACCGCTACCAAACAGACGGGGCGCCCAGCGTCGATCCATACAGGTAAGAGTAGCAAGGAGGATGACAGAGGAAAGGGGAGGGGAAGAGAGGCGAGGAGGGAAGGGGGGATCCTCTCTCCCCCTCCACCTCCAACCCCCTCCTTGCCCTCCTCCCAAGCCACCCCACACCCCCTTCCCTTCCTCGCTTTCCTCTCCCCATGCGCGCGCCGCGCGCCATCGGCACACGCGGGCCGGGCCTCGCAGTGCAGCGACACTCCCCCCATGCCAAGACCCAAAGAGGATGACTATATCGGGGCGCATTTATCCCTCCATTCCAAGATCCGCCCGTTCCGTCGAAAGCAACGCGTGTGCTCGCAAGCGCAACCAAGGATGGCGACCGTTAACCGCTGCGGGCGGTTGCGTCTACAGCCACGCCGACACCAACATTTCTAAAACAGGCCGTCTACTTTGCAAAACGCCCCAGCGTCAGGCTCGCCTTCCAGAACTGCCGCCAACTCCCAGCACCTACGCAGGCAGAGACGGAGAGCTTCAAGGTGTCCGAATCTCGTCCAACTGAAAGAGAAACGCCTGAAGGGTGGCACGTGGCACATCCAACTCATCTGCTTGTTGGCCCTCCAGATCCACGAGCCTTCAGAAAACGAGGGGCCGAGGGGAGACGGAGGGGGGTCGCACTAATTGCATTGGTTTCCCCTGGCGCCACCGGCCCAAAAGAGGTGCAGGGGGCGCATAATTTCCCGCCCTGTGTGCGTTGTAAATGCCCCCGCGCCGCCTGCCCCCAGAGACTCTAGCATCCGATCAGAACCGGCTCGCAAGTGTGTCGCATCCATCCCGTCGAGGCCCCCCCCATCGCACGAAACGTTTTTGCATGTACTTGGGGCGGCTCGCAGACGCCAGCGCGCAGCGGGGGTCAGAGGGGCATTCCCGCGCGGGGTTCGAGATCTACTTGGGCACGGGTCCCGTAAGAAACTGGAAATCCGAAACATCTAGGGGGCGCCACTCACGCGATCACCGCACGAACGGAACAGCCACGAAAGCGGGGGCCTCGAAGGGGAGAACATGAGCACAGCCACGCTTGCCCGACTCCGGAAAAACATTGGGTCACTGATAGGGGGTCAGAGACCAGGAGGCTGCGGGCGCCAATTCCCCCCGCGCGGCCTGGGGCGGATGAAACACGAACCACATGCGGTTGACGCCGTTTTCCGGGCAGCAGCGGGGACGCACCATGGAAGCATGCCAGCCCATTTTGGTCCGAGCATCGCGGGGCCCCAAGCGGGGACAAAACTCAACACATGTTTGGGCCAATTTGTCCGGGCTGATGCTGGGGAGGAGGCACGGGAGAATGCCGGCCCACCTGCGACTCGAAAGGGTGGCGGAAAACAACTCACATGCACATCCTGTTGACACCGCTTCGATGGACCTTCGCGGCACGGTCGGGCGGACGGGCCTGACTAGGCGGGCTGGGAGGGAATGATCGGACGAACGGGCCCTGGAGTGGGCGGCTCCGCGGCCCCACAAGGGTGGGCGGGGCGACGACGACGACGACGACGGCGACCGCCGTCGTGCCCTATAGGGCTCATAGCGACGACGGCGACCGCCGTCGTGCCCTAGGGCCCATCGTGCTCATAGGGCTCGTCGGGCTCATAGGGCTCACACTTCATAATGCTCATAAAGCTCATATGGATCATAAGGCTCATCGGGCTCATGGGGCTCCTAGGGTTCGCAAGGTCCCTTGGGCTCATTAGGCCCATAGGGCCTCGAAGGCTTATAGGGCACATAAGGCTCGTGGGGCCTCTAGGGCTCGTATGGCCTCCAGGGCTCGTAGTGATCCTATGGGGCCTAGGTCACATAAGCCTCTAGGGTTCATAGGGCCTGCACAGAGCCTTGCAATACCCTGCAAAGACCCCTGCAAAGACCCTTGCAAACGACCCTTCAATCTCCCGCAAACGACCCTGCAGTACCCTGCAATGAGCCTGCCCCTGCAATCCCACCAGCCCTGAGGGCGTAGATCGTTTAAGGATTCCCATCATCATGGGAAGCCCTCTTGAGGTCCTCCGAGGGTTTCAAAAGAGCCCCAAGGGAGCTCCCAGAATGGCCAGGCGAGGCTGCGTATAACGGCCCAGCGTGGTGCGTAGAATGCTCCAGCGTTCGAGGCTGCAGCACGACGAATTATACGCAGGGCCTTTCTTGTTATACGCAGGCCCTTGGGGCGTCTTGACAAGCTCTAAAAGGACATAAATGGGTGCGTATAACGGCCCAGCGCGGCGCGTATAATGCTCAAGCTATCGAGGCTGGAACACGGCGCATGAAACACAGGGCCTTTTGTGGTGTTCGCAAGCCCCTCGGGCGTCTTTACGGGCTCCAGGAAGGCCCCAAGATGGCTCCAGGGGAGCCCGAGATGGCCCCAGGAGGGCCCAAGAGGGCTCCCAAAAGGCCCCTTGAGACGGAGGGCGACCAACATGTTATATGTTTTTCGTTGGCCTCACTTGGGGCCCTCCCTCCTCCTCCTCCCTCGTCCTCTCTCCTCCTCCCCCTCCTTTCTCCCCCTCCTCCGCCTCTATTCCCTCCCTCCTCCTCCTCCTCCTCCTCCTCCTCCTCCTCTTCCCCCCCCCCTCCTCCCCGGCCCCGGGCGCGCGCAGGTTGGTCCGGACATTTGCGTAAGCCCGAGGAGCGTGGAGGTAAGAATTGCTTGGCTGTGGCTTGTGCGATCCCCTCGTCATTAGGGAAACTCGGTCTCTCGGGGCCTGCGCCCTTGCCACGACCTTTGCCGCGGCCTCGGCCGCGTCCTCGACCGTCGCCTTTGACGACGGGGTTCAGGTCCCGCTTTTTGGCCACATATTTTTTCATGTACGCGTCGAGCGACGCCTTCTGGTCCTTGCACCGCTCCTGCTCGCGACGGCACTCCTCCTCATCATCCGGCGAGAGCACCTGGGGCCCTTGGTCGATGTCCAAGAAAGTGTCCACGAGGTCGTGGGTTGCGGCGCTCATGTGGCACAAACGCCGCTCCATGATCTTCATCGCGCCCTGGTCGTCAATGGGCTGGAGCGCGTGCCGCACCAGCGCGAAGCACACCTCAAACATGTCCCACGCTGGATCGACGTCGAGCCCTACGGCGCTCGACAGAGCCGACAGTGCGGCACGAGGAAATCGCCAGAACGCCTGCTTCGCGGCGCACTTCAACAGACCATCCGCTTCCCCTTCGGGAAACAATCGCACTACGCACGGGGCCTCGGCCAGCGCAGGGAAAGCAAGTTTCTGCCACGCTGGTGAACGGAATGCCACCGTGGTCGCCCCCCACTGCACATGGTCGAAAATGCAACACCAGGTCACGTCCAGGACGTCGGTCGCCGGCTCCATGAAGAACTTGCCCCCGGACTCTGGGACCACGCGCTCGTGCAGCGGCCGAGCAGGCGCCGCGGAATCCCCCATGTCACCGAGAGCAAGTAGCCACGGTCCTGGAGCCCCTCCCGCGGCCGCCTTTCGACGGAGCGCCAAACCCTCACCCCTCAGCAAAGACTGGAAAGCAAAGAATTTCCCAAGCTTGTCGTAAGCCTGCTCCTTGAAGAGTTCTCTGCCGAGCTGTAGGTCTGCAAACCAAACAGCGTAATCATAATGCTGGCACGTCTGGCATGGCGCTTTCGCCGACCCGGAAACAAGCTCGTGGAAAGGCAAGGACTGATCAGCTGGGGATGCCTTATACGCTTCCTTGGACAGCTCGATCGCCCTCCGGCAGGACACGCCCCCTACTCAGCACCACTTGGCCCTCGAAAGGCGCTCATGCCGCGCCTCCCCCCCCGACCCGCCGCCCCCCCTACGCCGGGGGGGAGGACTGGGGATGTGGGGTAGGGGAGGAGGGCAAGGGTGGAAAGGGGGAGGGGATGGCGAAGGTGGAAGAACAGGGGGGGCGAACCGAAGGAGGAGAAACGAGGGCGTGGACATGGGAAGTGGAACGAAGGCAAGAAACGAGGAGGAGGAGACAGGGAGAGGGACGAGTGGGAGCCACGAGAGGGAAGGTGGGAGGTGCGGCGGAAAGAGGGCGGAACATCAAGCGGGGGGGGAGGAGCGGGGTTAGCTTAGCTGCATGGCAGGGTTCGGAGCAGCATGTCCTGCCGTGATCCTGCTCTTTGACTTCGGGCTGCTTAAAGTGGTGGACGCTGTCAGCTACCTTTTTCTCAATCATGACCTGGAACGCGGATTTCTCGGACCCCCTGCGGTTGTGCCGGTTGTCCTCCGCCCTGCGCTCCCGCTTATTCGCGTCCTCAATGACCTGGGTGGCGAGAACCCGATTATGCTTGTCTGTGTACTTTTTGACCACAGCCTCCGTGACGCACCAGCCGGTGTTCATCATGATGGCGACTGCTTGCTGCACGGGGACCGTATGGAAAACGCTCCTCTGGCAGTAGCGCCGGCTGTGCTCGTCGCCCTTGCCCTCCCATTGCTGGAATGCGAGCCAGTCGGCCCTGAGCATGTCTGCGCCCTTCGCTGCCGCCGCCCCGCCCTGGGCCCACCGGACGGCATTGCACGGCCACCCCCTGAGCATGAACATAAACTTCCGCAGCCGCTCGCGCACGAGGCCCACGGAGAGGAGCCCCAAGCGAGAAGCCAACTCGTCCTGGAGTACGACAAAAGGGTGGCCCGCCACCCAGTCCACATCCTCGACGCCCGCAGGGCGGGCGCTTTGGAGACCGACCCTGGCCATCACAGCAGGCGACCCCAGCACGGCCCATGTGTCATCCAGCGCTTTCAAGAAGCCCGCGTCGGCAACCTGCTGGTAGAGCCATTCCCGTGACTTGTCCACGCTGCGCAGGGTCTCGTTCTGGTGGGAGTGCCACTTCTCCTGGGAGTCACCGACGGCCGTCACGCACCGAATCATGGACTGGGAGTCCGCGTGCAACAACCACATGATCCCGGAGACCATCGCGTTGCAGCCGGCTATTCTCATGGACCGAGCCGACTGCGTGGGCGCGCGCAGGGAGGCGCGCTCACCCGCATCCGGCTCTTTCCCGATATCATGCATCTCTTGCAACGCGTTGACGAGGGCTTTCCCCTTCAAGAAATCCAACCGGAGGGCGGTGAGCTCCAAGCCGTAAAGGTATCGGTTGTAGTCGTGGTCCAGCGCTTTCAGTTCGCGCACAACGCTCTGGAACCGGTTCGCGTGGCCTTTGGCGCCCTTGCGATTCCACACTGGATCGTCCCTGAGCTCTCTCCACAACGTCTGTTCGATGCCGTCCTCGGACTCACGATGCCCTGAGCCCCGATCGTGGAGAAATCCTTTGAGCTTGCTTGCAAACAAATCGCATTGGGAAGGCGAGCTGAAGGTCAGGTGCTCCGTCACAGCACCTTTTGCCTGGTGCCACCGGATATCCTCTTCCCAGGGCCCGTGGGGGATCGCCCGGACCATCAGAGCTCCGTAGGCGAACGCCTTGCACCCGGATTTCTCCAGGGCGTTGATGATTGCTCGCTGGCCACCATGGCTGGGGTCTGGAAAATAATCCAAGTTCATCCGGTAGTGCCGCTGTGCGCACATCACGCCCGCGTGGCCCGACGACTCCATGTCGATGCTGAGGCTGACGCTGGGCCATGCCATCGGGCCCCCGCGGTCCTCCACGGCAGCAGGCTGCTGCAGCCACTTCAAACTGCGCTTGCAAGCCCACTGCAGCCCGTGGTCGACGTCCGCGCGCCCCGCAGGCGGGGGCAAGGAATCATGTCATGCCGAGAGCTGGCGCGGCCTCTGCAAGCGGCCGCCTGCCGGGGAGACCAGCGGGGCTATGGGGCGAATGTGATCGCCCATCGCTGTCCGGGGGGCTGGCGTAACCTGGCGCAACCCTGGAGATCCCTTAAGAATTGCGCCGTGGCCCTGCGGTGCTTCTTGGGGTGCCTCCAACCCTGCTGCGACTCCACGCCCTTCCTCTTATTCCACTGCGCAGTTCGCATGGCCACCTCCTGCGCGGCGGCCGACAGGCCGGCCGCGTCCCCGACCGCCGCGGCAATCGTGCGGTCCCCCAAGTAATCTGGAACCACCTGCGACGAGGCCGGAGCGGCGCCCGTCGAACATCGGCACGTCTAGACAAGAGAAACTTCTGGTGAGCACCCTTGTCTAGAGTCTAGGGTTTCAATCGTCTAGGTTTTTTGAGTTATGTCCGGTTTCTGTCGTTTCGCTTGAGACATCCTCGCAAAAGTGATTTTCTAGACCCCTTTGAGTTAAGTGTCTGGGCGCCTTTAAGTTAAGTGTCTGGGCGGTTGCCTAGACGTGCCGAATTTCGACGGGCGCCGCCCCGGCCAGCCCACCGTCGGAGGGGCCCACCAGGCAACGTTGGAAGGGAGCGCAACCAGCTGGAAGAGCAGCCCGCGACCGAAAACCCGGGCCTTATCGCCCGCCATCGACAGATCGACTTGGCCCTCGGCAGCCGCCTGGCCCGCGAGGACGCACGCCATGAGTGCGCGGTCGTCGGACACCCCAGAACGGCCGCATTCTAATGGGTCTGCCAACGAAACTGTGAATGAATCTGCCTCCTGCCTGTCGGGGTCCACGCAGAAGTCGCAAACCGCGCGGTCGAAGCGAGGGCCAATCTGAAGGGCAACCTGCGCGGCGAAAAATGTCCGCCAGCCCCATGCAAGAGGCGACCGGGGTGGGGTCGCAGGAGCTCGGCCCTGCGAGCGGAGCGAGGCGAGCCAGCGAGGCGGCAGAAGTCCGACTGAAGGCCCCCAGTGGAGCCCAGGCTTCGGCGTCGCATGTGCAGAGATGTGGAAGCGTCGCGCGCACCCAAGAGGAAGTGTCGCGCGTTCGCAACAGCGAACGGGCCCCTGTGGAAGCCCACGGAGGCTCGACGGCGGGGCGAAGCCAAAGCATGGACGACTCCCACTCCACGTTCGCCGCCCTTTGCACGAAGGCCCACAGGGACTCGCGGTGCGAAGGGTCTACAACGCCCATGTCTTCGGCCATATCGGGGTAGCGAGTCGCCAAGTCGCGGAAATCGACATTCCCAAGCCGGACTTTGAGCGCGCAGGGATGGGCGCCAGAGTGCGTGCATGGCCACGCCGGACCATCGCCGACCAGCCCGCCGGCGTAAAAGCGGAAGTCCCAATCGCCTGCGCTCACAGCTTCCACGACCGTTCGGAGCAGAGACTTGGCGGACTCGGCGGCCCCAAGTTTTTTGAGCCCACCAGCGTGCCTGCGGTCCGCGGCAATCCTCACGCCCCGCCTCCTTGCTCCAAGTGCGGGCGAGGCATGCGTTGCGGGCCGCAGCGGCCAAGGCCTTTTCACCGCGCCGACCGCCGCAGCAGAAGTCACGCGACCCGGGGCCCCTTGAAGAGGCTCGGCGGCCCTTTTGAAGCCGCTGCTGAGAAAGGGGGCAACGGGTCGGCACAACCCTCGCCTGCACTTGGAACGGGCGGGGCAAAGGGATTTCCACGCGGCCCCTCCCGTGCCGCGGCGTAAAAGCCCAGCGGGCCAAAAGCCCGACGAGGACGACCGCGCCCGCACTTGGAAAGTCAAGCGGGCGAGATGGATCCCGCGAGGCGTCGCTCTCCCGCGGCCTCGATTTAACTACTTGCCCAGGGCATCCCAGAGAAGGCGCTAAGTTTTGCCAAGCACCCCATCTCTTGTTGACCCAATTCGAGGCCGAACCATTCATGGTGAAGCCGCAAGCTTCGTAAACAGCAGGGAATGACCAGAAGACGTGCGCCCCCTGTCGGTCAAAGGTGAAACGCGCAAAGGGAATCACAACGTCTTTACTTACATCTCCTATCTGCAAATCGACCTTGCCGTATTTGAATTTCGTCAACAACGAGCTCCTCCAAATATATCTGACAGGACGCTCGGCACCGAGCATGAAGCGCACGACATTCGACTCACTGGCGTAGACGGTGTGCACAAATATGTTAGAAACCATATCTTGGAAGTCGGAGGCGTGGTCGAAAATGCACACATCCCCGCTCTCGAGAACCCCTGTCTCCCAGGTCCCGGGTGCCAGCCGCAGCCTTTCACCAGTGAGCGTGTGGCGCAAATGCGAAGCCTGATCGAAAGGGCAGAAGTCAATGCGGACGAAATCTGATTCGTCCACGCGCTCGACAGCGATGCCATCCGCAACGAAGGAGTCTGGAAGGGTGCAATCCTCCTCTTCCACATCATCCGCCATCTAGGCGTCACGACCGGAGCGAGTGCCCAGGTCACGGACGCCCTGCTGCGCTTCGTCGCCGCAAGGCCGACCTCCACGAGCTCGAACCGAAACGGCTCTGGAGGAGGGAGGGGGAACAGGGCGACCAAGAATTATTTGACGCATCGTAGGGGCGTCAATTTGGTCAGAATTCGGGTCGGAGGGCGCCTCCAATCAGCGGATCCATTTGAAGCAAACCAGGAAGCGAGAAGAGGTCAAGAGCTCCAATCCCCTCAGGCACAGCTTCTTCGGACGACCGTTTGGCAGGGCACTAACGTACTCACCTGAAGCTGCGATGAACTCTGGCAGGGACCTCACGCGCACGCATGCTCATCCGAGTCAGGTCTTCCGCCTCAGATGGAAACGCATGTTCTAGGTGGTCGACCGCCCAAGGCGGCGACCGTTTAGATTGCCACGACGCTTTGTGAGACCTCCACGGCCACAAGCAAACAAGAAACGCCGTGGCAACCTAAACGGTCGCCGCCCTAGGCGGCCGACCGGCCGGAGAATGCTGGTATTTCTATCAATCCGCAGGTCAACCCGAGGCGATAGCCCGCCTGTGTTGCCCCAAGGGGGTCCAGGAGAGCAGGAGGGCCCCAAGATGGCTCCAAGAGGGCCTCAAGATGGCTCCACTTGGGTACTAGCATGTATCCGCGCAAACTCCGTCCGACGGAGTTTGCCAAGGGTCTCACTGAGCCCTTCGTGGAAGCCTTTTAGGGCCCGCATCGGGCTCCCGCGGGGCCCCAAGAGCGGCCCAGGAGGGCCCCAAGATGGCTCCAAGAGTTTGGCGACAGTGGCCAAGAGCCAAGAGCGCCCCAAACAGACTCTATGCAGGAACCAAGAGGGCCCCCAGGCGGCCCGAGAGAGCCCCCAAACGGCTCCAAGAGATCCCCAAGAGAACCCCTCAGGCCCCAAGAGGGCACTAGCAGGCATCACGCCAAACCCCGTCAAACGGAATTTGGCGAGGGGCCCAAGAGGGCCACCCAGACGGCTCCAAGAGCCCCGAGACGGTTCCAAGAGGGCCCCCCTGACGGCCCCAAGAGGCCCCCAGGAGGGCCCCAAGAAGGCCCCAAGAGTTTCTTCTCTTCTCAAGCAATCCTTGCGGCCACGCTTGATTAATATATCCTCTGGTGTGCTGTGGTCAGGGCACAGGGACATCCACTGGGCAAGGTTGACAAATCCTCTGGTCCGAGGTCATACGACATGTATGCCTGGAGTGATCCAGACAGGCGGCGCCAAATACAACACATTGTGCGGAGAAGACTGGCTGTCACGGAATACCTCTTGCAGTGCCCCGTAGAAGAGGCGATTTGCCACTTTTAGGTGCTCTCCCCCTCCCCCTCCCCCTCCTCCTTCCTCCCCCCCCCTCCCTCCTCCCCCTCCTCCCTCCCCTCCCTCCCCCCTCCCCCAGAACCGCCGTCGGGGCCACGGCGGCCCAGGAGGCCGAGGCGACAGCGGCCCTCCGCGCCTGGCTCTGCTAATTAGGCCTGCCCCGCCCACTTCGGGGGGGGAAATTCGTTACGTTTCCTCCGCGTCTGGGGGGGGAAATTCGTTACTTTTCCTTGCCCTCGCTTTCATTTCTGTTTTGTTCAGGAATGAGAGTTCGCTGGCACTCGCCTCGAGTACGCTGACCTCAGCCATGCCGCCGTTCGACGACGACTCCTCTCTCCCCGAACGTGCCTGCATACTCCCTCGCGGGTGGCTCACCGGAGCTGCCGACAAGCTCCCACTCCCCCTCCTCCCCCTCCCTCTCCCCCTCTCTCCCCCTCCCTCTCCCCCTCCCTCCTCCCAATCCTCACCCTCCCTCCCTCCCCCCTCTGTTATCAAAAGGGATAGGCTGGTATCCCCTTCTGTGGAGCCGTCGTCCTCATCCCCCTACCCCCCCTACCCCCCCCCCCTCCCCTTCCGCCCGTCCTCACCCCGGCCCAGCTCGATCGCATGCGCCAGAACCGAGCAGAAGCCAAGGAGCGTGTACTGATTTCTCACCCGAGGAGAAAACAAATCGCACCCAACGAGGGCCGCCCGCCGTCGAACACGACTTGGTTAGGACCGCCCGCTGTTTCACCCCTGACGGAAGCAATACAATGAAAAAGAAACCGACGAGGCGCCAGAAGCTCCAGAGGAGCTCCACCGAGCTCCTGCAGGGATCCGGGGAACTGCACAGGACCCCGCTGGGGTCTGTAAGGGTCCACGGGGCCCGCGACAGGGGGCGGGGCTCCGACGACACCGCTGGGGCAAACTAAAACGACCGCGAAGTCACCGCCGACTTCCCACTGCGGGGCGCCGGAACTCCCCCGATCCATCGCGGCCCCCCTGTGCCCCGAGACCGCGGGAACCGAACAAGGTGGGGCAAGCGAGGAAGGAAACGGGAGAGCGATGAGGAACACGGGGAGTGGCGCTAAAGACGCAAGAGGTTTTGACCATGATGATGGTGATTATGGTGATTGTGTTGTTTTCTTGCATGCTGCATTGCGCCAGCATGGCGGGGTAGAAGTAGCACCCGTTCCCCCGGGCGCTGGAATCACGCTGGCGCACTTGGTTGGAATGGCGGTATTTTGTCAGCAGGGCCGCAGCCCGCTATTTGTTTGGACACTCGCTTCGCGGCCGCAGGCCGCGTGCGATGGCTCAGGCGACGCCGATGAGCTTCTTGCGCTTGGCCGCTGGAGTGTTGGCGCCGTTCTGCTGGGCGCGCTCTTGGGCCTTCTGCTTCCTGCTGCTGGCGTGGGCCTCCTGGCTCTCACTCAGGTACTTCTCGTCGAACTCGAACGCGGCAGGCACCTCCTGCGCTGGCATGGTCTTCAGGCGGTCCGCCAACAACTGGAATGGATGTTTTTTCGGCTCCGTCCTCGGGGCGATCTCGAATTGCTTTGGGCCCTGCCCCTTGGCGAAAGGGTACGACAAACTGGTGGTGTCGCCGCCCTTCACGAGCTGCGTACTCATGACGTCCATGGGGTACTGCAACATGTAGCCCGCCTTCGGCTCGGCGAACACCATGCGAGGGTCGCGCCCGTGGAACTTATAGGCGACGAGCTTGCCCTCGCCATCCTTCTCGAACATCCACGGCCCCGCCACGACGTAATCGATCTCGCCAGTATCTTGATTGAGCGCCCCCGCAATCGCCAAGCCGCGGTCGCGGTTGCCAAGCTGCCGAATCCTCAGCAGCATCACCTGGATGAACACAATCTTGTCGCGGAGCGCTGGAGGGACGTAGGTCTTGTCGTTCGTCTGCAAAGCCCCGTTGAAGAGGACGTTGATCGCGTCACCGTCGAACGAGTCGATCTTGTTCATGATTGCCTTGGTCAGCTTCCCCTGGCTGTTGGCGACCAAAATCATTGCCTTTGCGTACTTCGGGATCTTGCCAATGCAGTTGTATGCCGGCGGCCACGGCCCGCCAACCGAGAGCGGCTTCTTGATCTTACCGGCCGTCAGGTCCATGAACGTCGGCTGGATCAGTTCGGGGTCCTCGTGAAGCATCTGGATGATCGCGATCAGCGACGTCCGCTGGTCTTCCAACCTCTTCCGCTCGTCCTCGTCCTTAGCCACCACCTTGGGGACGCGCTTGGCCAGGGTGCAGAGCTCCTTGGACAGCAGAGTCATGGCGACCGGAAGAACTGGAGCGGAGAAAACTTGCACCAGACGCGCCCTCAACAAGCACTGACCCAAAGAACCACAATGGCAATGGAACGCCAAGACACGCACGCACGGCATCAGCAAGGATGGTTTGCCAGTGCCCGAAGCGGGCGCTGAAGATATGCCGTCTGGGCTTGGCGACCCGGCAGCGCTTTGCAACGCCTGCAATGGTTGAGTGTGACTCGGGGGATGCGGAGATGAGAGAGGCGAGAAACAGACAAAAAGACTCCTGGCTCCTTCCTCTCTTCCTCCTACTATTCCTACATTATATCATTGTGCGCCAACCCCCTTGCCCCCCACCCCCGGTCGGCACCCGAGTCTCTGGCGACAAATTGCTCGATGTTTCTCTTGCCGCGCAACCGTCACCCCTGCTTTCGCTAAACATACTGCAGCCCATTTGCTCCCTATTCGCCTCGAGGCGGCCCCTACTGTTACGATCGCCTCGACATGCAGTGCACGCCACTGCCAACCATCAGAAGAGAGCCCCTTGCGAACAGAGTCCGTCAAACAAGAGCTGGAACGTCATCCGCGCCCCGCCCATTTATGGCGGAGATCTGGCAGGTAGGCCCCCAACAACAATGAAATCACTTTCGCCCTTGCCCCCTGGTGTCTGTTTTAGCTATCGCGAAACGGGCGTGAGGAACCCGAATGGGGACCCCCGTCTAGGGAAATCTAGAGGGGTAGGGGTGGGGGGCTTAATTTTTTTGATGAAGAGAGCGACCGTGACATAGCATAGCAGAAACACTACGTCCCCCCACAGTCGTGAACCTGATGTTATAGTGTGGCTATAGCATAGGATACGTAACCGAAAAGAGGCGACTTCCCAAAATAGGTCTGAACATCAAATCATAGAGTAAATGAGCCATAGGACCTCAGCGATACAAGGTTCCCCAAACTTCGGGGAACCTAATGTTACTGTGTGGCTGTATCATAGCAAAATGAAGTTCACCAAAACCTCGCAGACCAATTGACTGAATGTTGCATAGAATAAAAGAGAACGAGTTGCACAGACCTTGGGGAACCTGATGTTTGACTGTAGCATAGCATGGCCCCGGAAAACAAGCGGCCTCACAAAAGTGCTGTCCATGATGATATAGTGACTGTAACATACCAGAACAAAGACACGGGACAGTTCTGTTGTAGCGTGTCTGTAGCAAAGCATACATGGCAAAAAAAGATCCCCACCAGATTAACATCAAACCACACGGTGTAGCATAGCATAGCAGAGACTCGAGGTTCCACACAATTTGGGGATACCATTGCTACGCCGTGACTGTAGCATAGCACAGCACACCATAACAGAGGCCGGCATAGCGAAGAGGCAAACTCACCAATATCTGGGGAACCGGATGTTCCAGCGCGCGTGGACCATAGCATACCAAAGCCCAGGTAAACATAACCAAGAAGTTCCCCACATTCAAAGGAACCTCAGGTTGCAAATAGCAAAGCGTGACAACACACGGCATAGCAAAGACATAGTTCCCCAAGAGTTACATCATGTGTTAGCTTCACTATAGCATACCAGAGACTGTAGCATACCACGAATTAGCATAGTTCCCCCATGTCTGAGGCCCACGCTGTGCTGCCATAGCAGGGTGTCGGCATAGGCCACAGGCACATGATACAGAGAGCCGCCTTCATCGTCACTCTTCGTCGCTCGCTGTAGCCGTCGTCGTCGTCGTCATCGTCATCGTCGTCGTCGTTGTTACCTTCCTTATCACGCAGCAAAGTCCAGGCGACCCTGACACTTACGGCCAGGGATAGAGCCACGCTGGCTGTAAACATATGTCCTGCAGCATGATGGCCATGGCGACCCTGGCACGTACGACCATAGAGCCACGCTGGCTTTAAACATATGTCCTGCACTTGATAATCTCAGGACCCGTGGAAGTACAGGCGTGGAAACGACTGCGAAGCATAGAAGCATACTGGTCTTGCAGTTCGACGGGAGTGGACGCACTGAGCGCTACCGCATGAGACATGTATAGACAATGAGGTCGAGCAAGCCGTAATCCGACTGCGACAGGATATCCCGCATGCCGTCTCGGAATCCACTAGCGGCGTCGTATTCCCAAATCGCCCATTTCATGATGCGTTTGCGGACGTGCCCGCACATAGAACGCAACACACGCCAGTCGCCGATAGAATCACAGTGCTCACGCCGATCTGCCAGCACGATAGAACGCGCAAAGCGCACTGTCGTGTACGTGACCTGGCCATGATAGCGGCCGAACCCCCCATCCTTCATGACATCCATAATACGCGCGACGGAAATAGTGGTGCCGGTTTCCTCCAGATAGTACGCGATGCTCTTTGCCAGAACGGCAAACCTTCGACGGTTCCTGCATAGATAATAAAACGTACCAAGCGAGGTCTGGCGCTCGGAAGGGTTGCGGAGAGGATGCTGTCCAACGGTCCCAGCGCATTGATTGCCATCACGATAACGCATGTGCTGGAAAATCACCGAAACACGGTTCCCCATGGCTCGCATAGCCGACGCGCGGTTGAGCATCGAGGGCGATCGCAAAACGTCCGAGCACATAGCAACCATAGGCGCCTCCCAGTATACTTGATAGAGAAAGCCAAATGAGAAAACGACAAGATGCAGAGGTGCGAGGTGATCGGATAGCATAGTCCAAACCGTTCGAAATGCACGTACATCAGCACGGCTGCCCGCGGAGTGAATAGCGCAGCCGGTGGAATCATGTACCCGCACGTTGTCACGATAGCGAGCCCACGTGGGGTGGTACACCTCGAACATATGATTTTCCATATGCCGATAGCCTGTCCAGCACACCCAACCGACGTCCGCATGGAGCCATCTCCGCCCTGTATGGCGGCGCTCACAGTATAGACAGCACTTAGTACCGGAGTGGAAGCCGGACGGCATAGGCGGCCCACAAAGCCCTCGCTGGACCCGACCAAAACGCCTAAGCCAAAACTGCAGCGACATACACACAACAGACACATCACATCACGCATAGCAATGTGGGGAACCTACTGATCTAGCGTGCCTCTAGTATAGCACAGCATAGCAACGCCAAGCACGCCCAACAGAAAAATAATTGAGCATCAAGTTGTAGAAGGACTATAGCACAGCATAGCAAAGACACAAGGTATCTCACATCTTCGTTCCTATAGCGTGCCCGTAGCACACCATGCCAGAGCAAGGCGGTAGCATAGCATAGCGTAGCAGAGAATGGCCATGTCATAATGATAGTATAGCATGGCCATGCCATAATATAGCACAGTATAGCAGCTCCATGACGTGATGCTATGAGAACCTCATGTTATAGCGTGACTATAGGGATAGCAAAGCACCTACGTCAGACGCGAAGTTTCCCTAGATCAGGGGAACCGAATGAAACGTCGCCATGGCATAACATACACAAGCATAACAGCACCCGAGCTTATAAGACCTTGATATTATAGCGTGGAAATCTGCCGAAACTATGAAGAACTCATGTTATAGCACAAGAGTAGCATCGAATAGCAAAGGACATACGAAAAACACTAGCCAGGCCGTGGCATACCACAGCAGAGCATTCCAGCTCTCAAAACTGATGCTATAGGAACCGGCTATTACAGCGTGACTATGGGCACAGCAACGCACCTACAAAAGACGCAAGGTTCCCCAAAATCTGGGGAACCTCATGTTATAGCGTGGCCGTGACATAATGTACCACAGCATAGCAGGTCGTATACCTAAGGAGGACCCTGATAGTATAGCGTGGCAAAGGCATACTATAGCCCAGCATACCAGCTCGAAGACCTTGTGCTATAGGAACCTCATGTTGTAGACCATAGGGATAGCAAACCACCTACATCAGACGAAGGCTCCCCTAAATTAGGGGAACCTGACAGAGACAGCCCATGGCATAACATAGACGAACATAACAGCACCGGAGCTTATAAGACCTTGTATTATAGCGTGAACTGCCGAAGCACTGACGAACTCATGTTATACCACACCACTGGCATCGCATAGCAAAAGAATTATGGAAGACACAAGGTTCCCCAAAATATGGGGAACCTCATGTTATAGCGAGGCCGTGGCATAACATAGCACAGCATACCAACTGTAAAACCTGAGGCTATAGGAACCTGATATTATAGCGTGACTACAGGCATAGCAACGGACCTACGAACGACGCGAGGTTCCCCAAAATCCGGGGAACCTCATGTTATAGCGTGGCCGTGACATAATATAGAACAGCATAGCAGGTCGTAGACCTAAGGTTATAGGACCACGCTAGTATAACGTGGCCATGCCATAATATAGCACAGCATAACAGCTCCAAGACCTGATGCTAGAGGAACCTCAGGTTATAGCGTGACTATAGGGATAACAAAGCACCTAAGTCAGACGCAAGGTTCCCCTGCATTGAAAGAACCTCATATTATAGCGTGGCCATGGCATAACATAGCACACAACACCAGCACCAGAGCTTAGAAGACCTTGATATTCCAGCGTGGAGATCTTCCGCAACTATGAGGAACCCATGTTATAGCACAACATTAGAAGCGTAGCAAAGGACATACGAAAGACACAAGGTTCCCCAAAATTTGGGGAACCTCATGTTATAGCAAGGCCCTGGCATAACATAGCACAGCATGCCAGCTCCAAAACATGATGCTAGAATAACCTGATATTATGGATCACTGTAGGCACAGCAACGCACCTACAAAAGACGCGAGGTTCCCCAAAATCTGGGGAACCTCATGTTATAGCGTGGCCGTGACATAATATAAGACAGCATAGCAGGTAGGAGGCCTGAGGTTATAGGACCCTGATACTATAGCGTGGCCATGCCATAATATAGAACACGTACCAACTCCAAGACCTGATGCTATAGGAACTTCATGTTATAGCAAAGAGAGAGCAAGGCACCTACGTCAGCGGTTCCCCTAAATGTGGGGAACCTCATGTTGTAGCGTGGCCATGACATAACATAGCACGGCATAACACCACCGGAGCTTATAAGCCCTTGATATTATAGCGTGGCCGTGGCATAGCATAGCATGGCACAGCGAAACAAGCCGCGCAGGTGCCCCCCCCCCCCCCCCAGCAAGAGCCTGATGTCACAGCGTGGCTGTCGGAGAGTCTAGAATGCCATAGACAACCATTGCGCGACTGATCATGACAAGGCTCACCATAGCATAGTGTGAATGTGTCATAGCACAGCGAAGATGATTAATACAACCTGCCGCCCCCCCCCCGCCTCGCCGTTACTGCATGCAATAGCACAGCATCAGTAGCAAAGCCCCAAATCATCAGATAGAGATGGCGGCCGTGCACAGACACAGACACCCGGGAGCAGGCACAAGAGTACAAACAATGACAACTCTAACACATAGATTCCGCACAATGAGAAGACATGGACATGCGAGGTGGCAACAACCAAGCAACAAGGCAATAGAAAACGATAGACCAACCAAACGCTCGTTTCAGGCCGAACCAATAGGGCGATCTCGCCGATCATAGTGGCGACTCTGCGACTCACGCGCAGAGAACCAGGCTGGTTAAAATAGTCCGCGCCCGCCCGAGGCAGGCACAGCGGCATAGGCACACGCATCGTGTTCTGCATACCCTAACATAGAAAAGTGACGCCCGCAGATTTCCCCAATGGTGCCAAGCGACATGGCGCAGCATACCATAGAGTAGCAACAGCAGGCACCGTGCAGCTCACAACGCGTCACCGTGAACACCGCCGTCGTAATCAACGTCGTCGTCAAAGTCGTCGTCATTATGACCGTCGTCGTCATGACACTCATCGTCAGACCACTCTCTATGCACAGCCTCTAACAAGAGATAGCCTGACAATGGCTGCGCCACTGTCGGGGCGCGGAGAGGCCGGAGGCCATCGAGAATTTTGTCACGCCGTGCGCGGCGTAGCCAGGCGAGGAGGGACAAGGGCGGGAATTAATAAATGGATACACGCATAGATCTATGAGATAATAAAACGAAGGTAGTACAACGAAGATGAGGTTCCCCAGAACTTGAGAAACCTGATGCTATATCTACGGAGATCCATAAAATGGATGAGCCAAAATACAAGATTAGCACAGTTGATAGCGAATGCAGACCCAATGAGATGGAGAGGAGTGCAGGAAGAGAGAACACGGCCCTGGCTTCACTGGGTGGCATAGGGGGTCTCCTGCGGAGGTGCCTTGCCGTCGAAGTCGTGGAGCCAGAAAAAGATAGTCTCCGGGCGGTCGACATCGCGCATGACACGGATCCACTCAACAGTGCCCTCGATAGACGGACGCCCGTTCGGCAGCTGCTGGTGCCCGATGTTGACGAACTGTTTCCACGTGATAGGCCCATGGATGTCCGCGTACTGGAGCCAACCCTGCAGGACTATGCCTGCCATAGCATGTGGCTTAGAGTCCCAATGCATCAACGGCAGCATAGCCGACGCCGCCATAGCCGCATAACGGCTCTTCATGCACAGCAAGACATAGTTCAAGAGATTGAGCGGTGATACGCATGACCACCCGCGGTTCCGTTGGGGAACGCTCGGAAATAGCCACTCATAGATGCGATCCCGGTCCGAATCGCCGGCGCGAAGGGTCTCGATGAAGTTGTTCAGAGTGACGCACTGTTTAATAGCCCGCTGGACCAGCCCCTTGTCAATATCCATAGGCCATGGGCCGTGGAACCGGTTGACAAAGGGAGATAGATCACTTTCGAATACGTTGATCATGGCAACGCGGTCATTGGGGACATGCCAATCAGAGCCCCCAGCAGCCATGGTGCACCGGAGATAAATGAAAAGGCCGAGACCTAATACCCCCTGCGAACCGAAACGGCGACCACAACAAAGAGTATGGTACCCATGGTCTATGACATGCTCTAGCACAGTACCGACATATCCCGCGTTTGATAACGGCCTGTAATGTGACACATGATTGCCCAGACCAGACACGCCAAGACCTACTCGCCTGAAACTCAGACAGGTTATTTTTCTTTATTTGAGGATGTATGCCTATGCCATACTACAGCTCAGTAGCAAATTAAACATAAGGCACTTGATGGACACGTAGGACGCCCTAAAAACACGTAACACACAACTCTACACACACATAGGAAGTCCCCTGTTTGGATACGCCTCCCGGGGCCGTGCTATATGAAAATTCAGGCTTGACCTAGAGAGCATAAAACAGCACCGCAAGTGCACTCACACCCCCTCTGTTGGCACCTCGCGCTATGCAATGCCATGCTCCAGGCAGTCAGTGGGAGAGCAGGACCCAAAAAGACAAGGCGAACGTAGGACGATAGGTACCGAAACCCATGCGCTGCTATGCCATGCTCAAGCACAGTCTAGCCAAGCGCAATGACACGCGACGCGCCCACACAATTCCACAGACACCACACATGCCATGCTATGCCATGCTTTAGCCGTTGGCGGGACATTTCGTTCCCACTGACCGGGTCACACGGCTGGGTAGTGCGAGGATAGGCAATGGTTGATGAAGCACTACATGAGGCCAACTGCGCATGCACACATAGACACCGCAAAGGTTTCTCGTCGTCGTCGTCGTCGTCGTCGCTATCAGTCGTCGAATCCTGTCCCAATCATGGTCCAGGGTCTGCCGTTCCTGGTGGTCTCTCGTCGTCGCGGCGCGGTGGTCGTCGATGCGCCACGTGCCATGGCAGCAAGACCCTCAACCAGACGAAGCACGGATGCTTTTGATTGAGCCCCGGCACAGCGCACCCTAGGCAAGTAAGATTCAAAGAAACTCTCATAGAGATAACGGGTTCCCACTTTTTGGAGACCCATGATGCATTTCTATAGCGCGGTTGCGGGATATGCCGTAGGCATGTGTATAAAGAAACACATATAGAGATAACGGATCCCCACTTTTTGGCGCCCTTTGCTGTGCGGCTATAGACAAGAAAACGAATAACCCAACATCGCAGGCATCACGTATGCCAATTATGTGCCCCTGCCATCACGACTAAGGACAAAAGAGAATAGGAAAACGTGTGTGTGTGTGTGAAACGTAGGAGTATATATCCTGCAGCGCCACAGCACGTAAATGACTGGCGAAAGTGCACAAGGCAAACGATGGAGAGACATAGAAGCACACCTTCTCTGCGACACGCACAAGCAAAACTGCGTGTACAAAGGCTGCAATAGTCCTCACTGCTCGTCCGGATAGACCGCGTCCGCCTCTTGAAGGTGTGGATCCACGGCCACTTCCATTTCCAGCGCGTGATTCACAGACTGATCCAGAGCCATGTCCAACGTGAGGTCCAGAGCATAGTCCAATCCATCAGGTGGCTCGATGCCCATGATAGCGGCGGCGTGAGCCCACCTGCTACGCGGAACCAAGCAATTTCCATACTGGCCCCGCGCAACGTTGCCACGATAGAGGGCACCCTCGGCTGGATCATCGCACAGATAGCCGTCCGCGGGAACCCGCGAGTTCAGGCGTGGATTCCTGAAGCTCATGTATAGGGATTCCCAAAAAGCACTGAACCAGCGAAAGATGTAGCCGTTCGGGAGTATAGAATTCCCACCATGAGATAGGCAACGCCTGCAGAGAATACCATCACAAAGCATCTTCTGGAGAGGAATATAGTGATCCTCGACCCACTCGGTGTCGGTCTCCGTGCCAATGACTCCATGATAGATCTGCGTCATGATCAAGTCCATGCCCATGGCATTGAAGATGCGGCCCGGAGGGCTCTGCCGACGGTGCCAGGTGATGAAGGCGATGAGCAAAGCGGACGAGTCTACGTTCGCCATGGGAACCCAGCGCGGCATAGGGTTGGCGGGCAGCGACATTCCAGGAGGACGATGGAGGGAACGCTCTATAGGGCGATAATCACTGCCCACCTGGGACAAACGAACTCTCGGTCCGAAAAGGCTGCACGCAAGAGACACTGCATTCCGCAACCATAGAGCTCCAAGACCTGATGCGATAGGAACCTCAGGTTATAGCGTGACTATAGGGATAACAAAGCACCTAAGTCAGACGCAAGGTTCCCCTGCACTAAGAGAACATCATATTATAGCGTGGCCATGGCATAACATAGCACACAACACCAGCACCAGAGCTTAGAAAACCTTAATATTCCAGCGTGGAGATCTTCCGCAACTATGAGGAACCCATTTTATAGCACAACAGTAGAAGCGTAGCAAAGGACATACGAAAGACACAAGGTTCCCCAACATTTGGGGAACCTCATGTTATAGCAAGGTCCTGGCATAACATAGCACAGCATGCCAGCTCCAAAACCTGATGCTAGACTAACCTGATATTATGGATCACTGCAGGCACAGCAACGCACCTACAAAAGACGCGAGGTTCCCCCAAATCTGGGGAACCTCATGTCATAGCGTGGCCGTGACATAATATGTGACAGCATAGCAGGTAGGAGACCTGAGGTTATAGGACCCTGATAGTATAGCGTGGCCATGCCATAATATAGAACACGTGCCAACTCCAAGACCTGATGCTATAGGAACTTCATGTTATAGCAAAGAGAGAGCAAAGCACCTACGTCAGCGGTTCCCCTAAATGTGGGGAACCTCATGTTGTGGCGTGGCCATGACATAACATAGCACGGCATAAGACCACCGGAGCTTATAAGCCCTTGATATTATAGCGCGGCCGTGGCATAGCATAGCATGGCACAGCGAAACAAGCCGCGCAGGTCCCCCCCCCCCCCCCCCCCCCAGCAAGAGCCTGATGTCACAGCGTGGCTGTCGAAGAGTCTAGAATGCCATAGACAACCATTGCGTGACTGATCATGACAAGGCTCACCATAGCATAGTGTGAATGTGTCATAGCACAGCGAAGATGATTAATACAACCTGCCGCCCCCCCCCCCCGCCTCGCTGTTACTGCATACAATAGCACAGCATCAGTAGCAAAGCCCCAAATCATCAAATAGAAATGGCGGCCGTGCACAGACACAGACACCCGGGAGCAGGCACAAGAGCACAAACAATCACAACTCTAACACATAGATTCCGCACAATGAGAAGATATGGACATGAGCACGGATGCTTTTGATTGAGCCCCGGCACAGCGCACCGGCACGAGAGTCAAACGAGCCCACGAAGGCCGCGCCTCGCGAAGGCTGACGGATCGCCCGCGCCAGAGAAGGCGGACATGTGCTCGAGGATAGCACAGCGGGACTCCTCGTCCTCATCATAAGGATGAGAAGAATCAGAGACAGTGCTGGTCTCGGACTCCGTGTCGCTGTCCCGTGGCCCAGGCCCGTACTCGTCATCAGACTCGCTCTGGGCGGACCTCATAGTCTGCTCATCAGGACCATCCTGCTTCATGCTGACAGGCAGCCAGTCCGTGCGCCGAATGCACCCAATGTGATAGATGCGCTCGGCGTGTCTGAAGCGGCTGGCACCCACGTAGCCATAGCCCCGCTCCGGCGGATAACAGTGATCGAAATAGAGCGCACCAAGCCCAAGAGAAGATCCCTGGGCCCTGCGGATGGTGGTAGCATAGCCATAGGTGCACGGCAAGAAGTAATCTCCTCCGTCGGTGATCGGGTGCACGAGGAGACGGTGCTTGGTGCCCGTGAGCGTCACCGTAAAGATAGACTTGTTCTCCAGCACAACATCGATAGTGCCAGTGGCGCCGTTGACGAAGCCCCGCTCCTTGTCGAGGTTCCGCGTGAGCCGAACAACCACACCAGGAGCAATGAATAGCCGCTCCTTGCCAGCTACCTGGGATAGCCTCCCGCATGGTGTCCGGCAAGTTGGCCCAGATATCACACTGACTGCGACCGGGCGATGCATCGGCGACGTGGACGTAGCAGATATACTTCAACAAAAGATAGACCACGGAGACACATGGCCGACGCATGGGCATGCAGCGCGATCCCCAGACCATCCACCGACACCCCATTCGGAAAGCATAGAACCTTGGGGTCCCCGCAGAGCGGCGAGAGGTTCTCAAGCTTGTCGTAGCCACACGCCGATAGACACGCCGAATTAACCGCCTCGGCCCCCGTGTTGGTCACGGTGAGCCAGTGGAAGGGCTCCCCCAGACGAGCGCCGATAGCCATCCCCCTCTGCACGG
>CAUYUJ010017923.1:125667-153167 GCA_963575745.1 Prorocentrum cordatum
CACTGCCAGCCGAGTTCGCCCAGACCCCACGAGTGCCACCCCTCCCCCCGAGAGCTTCTCTTTCGGCACAGCGCTGTGGGTCTCCGCCACCGCTGCGGACCTTCCTCGAGGAAACACGGGAGGACGGCGGCAGCCAATGAAACAAAATCAGCAGCTCGACTCCTCGCGAGACCGAGCCTAGCTAAAAACTCTGGCGACGGAGCAGGGTGCAAACTGCCTGCGAGTTTAGCGTGATGATCGGCGATTCGGTTCGCTTCGGCCCAGTGACGTTCCTCTGCTGAGAGGCTGTCAATCTGCTCCTGTGACCGATGAGCCTTCACATGCCGAGTCAAGATGAACTTGTGGCCCTCAAGGCCACGACCAAACTTGAGAATACCAGCTGCCTGGTTGGACGCGCGCAGCTGGGCCTGCACAGGTTGCTGGAATCGCCGAATCGCGGAGGTACAGTCACTGCCAGCCAGGGTCTCACGGTCGGCAATCTGGCCAATCAGACAGAGCGCAACACTCTCGGCGATACTAGACGATTGGGGAAGGTGGCCTGCGACAGGGCCTCGAATGACTGCTACAGGCACATTAGACTCTGGTGCAAACACTGCAATAAACCAAGACGCACGCTCAAGCTCTTTCAAGCCTGGCCGCGTGCATGATTCATCAGGGGCTACGTCCAATCGAGGGCCCTGGACCAGAGACGCCACCCCCTCAACCCCAACCGCCAACTCTCCCCCTCCAGGGCCCTCGAGGACCACTTTACCCGAGCAGGATGGGGGGGGGATCTCCTCCTCATCATCCAAGAACACGCCTTGCACAAACATTGGATCGTCAGAGTCGATACCAGCACTGATGAAGAGCGGGCTGACTTCAGCCTCGGCACGGGCGGCGACAACAGCAGGTAGCATGCGTTCGTAGAGACGGTGCTAGATCGTCTGCCTCTGACCGCACGCACAGAGACCGTCGCACAGGTAGCCCGCAGCCTGGGCGCGGGCCTTGGTCCAGACTCCGCGGCTAGAGCAGCTCCCGACGAGAAACTTCTGCAGACTGGACAAACGACGAGACCGACCAACAAACGAACGAACGAAATCGAGCGAGGCCCTGGACCCTGTCGGAGCTCCCAGCTGCGCGGCCAAGGAAATCTCGTGCTGACGCTGGATCCCAGCTAGCATGAGAGTAGTGAGCATACTCGGAGGCGTTCTGCTAACATCTATGACAGATCCCCGATGGTCCATCCAGCTTATAGCCGACAGGACTCGCCAGCCCGCACGCTGCACAGCTAGCACGGCTCGAGACAGAGGACCCCGACTGGATGCTCAGCCGGTGACCTGCCATGGCTTGGCTTCACGCCATAGCCGCAACAGACGAGCACGCACTGCAAGCGGGTGGTTGCAGACCCCCGATTGCCACAACATTCTACACCACTGGATCGCAGGCGCAACGGCAGAAGCAGCGGCGCCATCGCCGAGCAAGACAGTCTTGCTCGAAAGGCTCACTCCACCATGCGCTGGCAGCTGTCCTCGAGCAACGTCGCGCCTGCACCTGAGCCACTCCGCGTTGTTGAGCCCGACGACCTCGCTGCCGTAGGTAGCCGCAGGCAGAGCGCCAGCACGGATGACGCGGCCGATGGACTGCACCTTGTTGCCAGTGATGACTTTGCCAAAGCGCCTGATCTTCCGCATGCGCCGCACCATGTGCGCCTTGCGCTTGGCGCGCTTCGCAAGCACGCCCTGGTCAACTCTCCTGCTGCCCACGATGACGTCGACACCGACATACACAGCACTGCGCCTCGCGACCGAGGCAGGCCGGCCAAGCCTGGCAAAGATGCCCTGCGCAGTGGACAGGCTGGCGCCGACGATCACGAGCTTGTCGTTGATGATCGCGTCGAGCTCGGACACCGTGCTCCTGAAGTCCAGCATGGCGTCGACCATCATCGACGTAGTCGCACTCGCTGAGGTAGACGAAACCCGAATGGAGTTGTCGCCGATGTAGCTCACAAACTGAATGAAAGGCTGCCTGACGAGGAAGCTGTCCTACTCCCTAACAGACCAGACCTTAATCGAAACATCACAAAACACGTCCCCCGCAGGGAGGCCACACTCAGCGCACAGGGCCTGCTCCGCATGATGACCAGCGAGCCTCAGCACTCGCGGCGCACGCCACATGTTGTACACTAGCTTCATAAAGGCCGTGGGCACGTTGAACCTGATGTACTTGTCGCGCAGCTTGGTCAGGGGGATACGCTGGTAGTGCTTGCTGAAGTCGGCCACGGCGAGCGCTCCGTGGTCGGCCTGCCTGCTGTCGGCCTCTCCCTCGGCCGCCTGGAGCCACGCGCAGTCCACAGAGGACCGCCCACGCGCAGCACCCCAATATGGCCTGTCAATCTGCTCCTGCAGTTCCCGAAGCAGTGGCCGACGTAGCCGCTGCCATACCCCGTAGAGACCAGCATAGAGCACCACCAACCGACTGCCAGAACCAGACGTCTTGGGTAGCATTGGAGTGATCAGCCAACACAGCTGCCTCGGCGGCAAGCCGATGGACTCCATCGCCGTGAACATCAGAGCGACCACTTCGAGCGCCTGATCGTCCAAGAGATGGAAATGGCGCGGATGAACATGATCAGGCGCCGCTGTGGTGTTGACCGAGAACGATCGCGCAACTGCGCGCATTTCATCAGGAGTCGCCTTCGGCAGCGCCGTTCGATCAGGAATCCAAGCTGGCACAGGTCGGGAGTTGGACCATCGCCTCTTGCACAGCTCCACCCCGTGCCGAACGACATCGCGAACATGAGCTGACACGCCCTGGGCCGCAGTGACCACCGTGGGCTGAGCAGCGTCGCGGTACTTTGTGGCGCGGCGGAGAACACGCGACCCAGCGGAAACAGCCATGGCACACCACTCCCTCCACTTCTGGTTATCCTCCTGAGTGGCTCCAGTGAGTGCGAGCTTGACGTCGACCTCGATGTCGCCGAGGAACTCGCGGCATGCCTCCTCGTCGAAGACAGCCTGCGCCAACCCGCGCGCCTGCTGAGCAGCTCGATCGAGGCGCGTAGCGAAACCCTGCCCGTGGTAGTTGGCCGCGGTGAAATTGAGGATCTCCTCTGCAGCCATCGCCAAGTCCCTCGCGGACGGGTGGGCCATCGTCTTAAACTGCATGATGCTGAGGATGGAAGACTGCAACCACTGCCACCCCTCTGCCACGGCTTGCAGGTCGGACGTGTCCTTCATCGTGTAGGTGATGTCGATCCACCGAGGCTGCAAGGAACGCGCAAAACCATTAAGAGCACGGCGATCCTGGTGGCCGACAGCATCAGCAATATTCTCGGCCGCTGTGATTGCAAAATGGCCCCACGCCGCCGAGAAGAGGCCCCATCCGACTCCAGTGGGAGACCGAGGGTCAGCACAGGCCTGGACGGCAGCTTCAGCAACGCAGCGAGCGCTGGTGTACTCGGGCGGCTGCGCCTGCGGCCCGATGATGATCTGAGTGTCCATATTCGGCGCCACCGTGTAGACCAATCGCTCGACATGCTCAGCATCACCTTTGAGGACAGCGTAAACGGGACGATGGCCTCTCTTGGCCCACTTGACATCAATGCCCACACTCGCATACATCCGCATGGCCGCTGAGTTGAGGAGGAAATAATCAATGATGGATTGACCTGTACCTCCTCGAAACGTAATAGCAGAAGTGTTCACAATTGAACACCCAACATGAGCAGGAAATTTGCTCGCTTCCAACTCGCCAGGGCACATGTTCCAGTCTCCGCCGATGACGACGGGACCGTCCAATGCCTCGGCAGCAAGGCCCAACTTCTGCAACAGTCTGCCGTTGTGCCCAGCTGCGCCCTCGCCCGTGCACAGGTGCACGTTGAAGACATGCAGGCCGACAGGCATCTCGGGTATATCAATAAGAACGGACTGCACTCGGTTCGGTGACACCTCATGCGAACCAAGAGTAGGAGGGCGCAGCCCGAGGCGATCGCGCACAGCAACAGCAACTCCTGCCGAAGGTACAGAACCACTGGTCGGCAGGCTCGGCAATGCCATGAGCTTCCAACCTCGCACACCGCACCGCGAAGCCAATGCCTCCAGGTGCTCACTGATGCGCCCGAACTCCTGCAGCAAAACCACACTTGCAGACGTGCTGGCAAGGCGCTTCTTGACGGACGCATTGCCGCCACTGGCGCTGTAGGACTCAATGCTGAACTCAGCGCCCTCGACCGGCCTGGCCCCGCTCGGCTGCGCCTTCCCGCGCCCAGGCAGGCCGCAGACGACGGGCCAGGCAGCCGCTGGGCTACCCGTGCCGCGCGCGCTTGGCCGCCAGCTCGGACCACATGGTGTCGAAGGCGGAAATGAAGCCGTCAATGTCCCCCTCGCTCCGCGCGTGGAAGAGGGCCCGCTTCTGCACGTCCGTGGGGGCAGGCATAGCTTCATCAGCGGCGTCAGCAGCAGGAGGACCAGCCCCAGCGCTAGCAGCGCGGGCGGCAGCCTTGCTGGCGACCGCCGACTTGAGCTTGTCCCATGCCTCGGACTTGAGGAAGGCGACAAGGTCGGGCTGGTCGGCGACGTCCTCCTCAACGAGGTCGATCTCGGCCGCGACCGTGGTGAGGTTATTGGCCGACTCGTTGAACGCGGCGTCCAGCGCCGCCACCTCCATCTTCTTGGCTGCGATCGTCTCCTTGCGCATCGCAATGCCCTTGGCCAGCTCATCCAACTGCCGCTCCTTCTCACCCAACTCCTTCTCCAACTTCTCCAAGCCATTCCTCGCCCGCTGCAGATCCTGCTGCGTGCGCCTATGGAGGGCCTGGGGAGACAACAGCGCACGCTTCTCCGCGCGCAGGGTCTCCAACTGCTTCTCGATTGGACCTCGCAGATCCTTGTTGCGCTCGTCAGCGGGTGGGAACTTCCTGAGGCACTCCTCAAGCTCCGGGATCCGCTCCGAGAGCTTGGCACTTTGCGATTTCTTATCATGGTCAGCGCCGTCTGCAGCCTCACGCCACGGTGCTGTCCCCGCAGGCTTGGGCCACTCCTTGGCAGGCGGTGCCAAGCGCTTCTCGATGGGATGCAACCACTCCGCGAGCTGCTTGGGGATGCCATGCACCGAGCCTCCGTGCTGTTTGGGGCCCGACTTCTTGCCGCCGCCGCCGCCAGCCTCGGCCTCCTTGTGCTGCTGCCGCGCACGGGAGACGATGGCGGCAGGCGCATCGCGCCCGCAGAGGCACTGGATGCGACACGCCCAGTTCTCCGCGCGCCCACATTGCCCGCAGCACCAGTGGGGCTTGCGCGGGCCGCGGAACATGGTGATCGCTGGCGGCTGCGGCACCATGCCTGAGATGAGAAAGAGGCGCCAAGGCGGGGCAGACCACCTCGATGCTCACCCTGGGGCTGACCAGGGGAATGACTGAAGACTGGTCGCGGACTAGCGGTATCCACGAGGAGGAGGAGGAGGAGGAGGAGGAGGAGGCAGGAGGCAGGAGGAGGAGGGAGCAGAGGAAGGAGCAGGAGAAGGAGTCGATACCACAGCGCTCTACGCAAGACGGTAAGCCCAGCACACGAGGGCTGGGAACACACATCGGAGGACGCCCGGCGGAGAGGGCAGGACAGGGCAGGGCGGGTGCCGACACCGCTCCACGCAGCGCCTCCCTCGGGGGACGGCGTTCGGGCAGTGACCCCACGGGCGCGTGCGGCAGGGCGCGCATGACGACCTCCTGCCTCCCTCCCTCCTCCCTCCCTCCTCCTCTTCCTCTTCCTCCTCCTCCTCCTCCTCCTCCCTCCTCCCTCCTCCTCCTCCTCCTCCTCTCCTCCTCCCTCCTCCTCCTAGACCTCAGAGCGACGGAGCTCGCAACGTTGGACGTTATCATCCTGCTCCTGCTCCTGCTCCTGCATCATCCTCCTCCTCCTCCGTCCCTCCTCCTCCTCCTCCTCCTCCCTCCGTCTCCTCCTCCTCCTCCTCCTCCTCCTCCTCCTCCTCCTCCTCCTCCCCCTCTTCCTCCGCCTCGTCGCTCCTCCCGTCATCAGGCATGGGAGATCCTGGCGGTGCAGCTGAAAACGTCGGGCTCTAGCGCCGCCTCTCATCTCCCTCAGCAGCGCCAGAGCTGGCTGCCACTGCTTGCCCTCTCTCGCACGCGCTGATCCCAAAGCTATGGCTCACAACGTCGGACTCCAGCTCCTCCTCCGCCTCCTCCTCCTCCCAATCTCGCTCAGCAGTGCCAGAGCCCGCTGCCACTGCACGCTCTCCTATCTAGCTGTGACCCCAACGCTGCAGCCAACATCGTCGGACAGCGAAGTGGCATCACCTGCTTCCAGTGCCCGCCTGCTCGCAGCATCTTGGCCACAGATCTTCAGCCACATGAGGGGTCCAGGCCGAACCTCCTCGAGCCCACCCCGAGAACGACCAGCATGTGGTGGGACCAGACGAACTCTGGCTCCAGAGGTGTAGCCGAAGATGTCGGCTCCAGCTTCCGACCCTCACCTCGCTGAGCAGCGACAAAGCCTGATGCCAATGCATTGAAGTCTCTCGCGCGATGGCCCTGGTGACGTAATCTGTGACGTTGGCCTTCATCTTCGATATCCCCCCATCTCCCTGAACAGCGACAAAGCCTGCTGCGCCTACTTGTTTCTCTCGCGCACGCTGCTCCAATGATGTAATTGAAGCTGCCCAAGATTTACCTTCGCATCGCAATAATGAGTGTATCACTAAAGCTCGCGACGTTGGATTCGAGCTTCGCGTCCCGCGTTGCAGTGAGCAACCAAATCGCTCGTTGCCCTTGTCCGACCCTATCGCAAGCCCTAATCCCAGCGCTGTAGCTGATGATATTGGGCTCCACATTCGCCTCCCACATCTCGCTGAGCAGCGCCAACGCCCGCTGCCATTGCTCGCCCTTCTCGCAGGCGCTGATCCCAGCACTATAGCTTATGACGTCGCGTTTCAGCTTTGCCTCCCACATCTCGCTCAGCAGAGCCAGAGCCCGATGCCACTGCTCACCCTTTTCGCAGGCGCTGATCCCGGCGCTGTAGCTTATGACGTCGGGCTGCAGCTTCACCTCCCACATCTCTCTCAGCAGCGCCAGGGCCCCTTGCCACTGCTCACCTTTCTCGCACGCGCTGATTCCAGCGTTGTAGCTGGTGGCAGTAGGATCCGGCCTCGCCTTCCACAACTCGCTCAGCAGCGCCAGAGCCCGCTGCCACTGCCCGCCCTTCTCGCATGCGCTTATCCCGGCGCTGTAGCTGATGGCGTTGGGCTCCAGAACTTCCTCCAGCATCTCGCTCAGCAGCGCCAGCGCCCGCTGCCACTGCTTGGCCTTCTCGCAAGCGCTGATTCCGGCGCTGCAGCTGATGACGTTGGGCTCCAACGTCGCCTCCCGCGCCTCGCGGAGCAGCGCCAGCGCCCGCTGCCACTGCCCGCCCTTCTCGCACGCGCTGACCCCGGCGCCAAGGCTGACGACGTCGGGCTCCACCCCCGCCTCCCGCATCTCCCTCAGCAGCGCCAGCGCCCGCTGCCACTGGCAGCCCTTCTCGCACGCGCTGATGCCGGCGTTGTAGCTGACCGGTGCCGGCCCGTGGGCCACCGCCCGCGCTCACCTGCTCGAGCTGGCGCGCGAGCGACGACCAAGCACGGGCCCTGCGCGAGAGGACTCCGCGACGCGACGCGGCGGCTTGCGCGGGCGCGCCAGCGCGGCACGCTGCGCCGGATACGAGGGCGCTCACGCGTGATGTTGCGTGGGCAGTTTGCGCGCCAGTGTCGGCGCAAACGGCCCCGGCCAGCGTCTGCGTCGCTCCTGTGACGTGCCGGCGGAGGTGCTGCCGACGAGGCGCTCGTGACGACGTCGGGGCGCCGGGCCCGAGCAGCAAAAAGCCGGAAGGGGAAAGCGGGCAACGAGCAGCAAGTCAACAGGGAGGAGCGAGGAGAAGCAAAACGAGTAAGGAGGGAATACTCATAATAAGAGGGAGAATCCTACTAAGAATAATGAGAAAACCCATGAGAATTCGCCGGCCCAACGGGCCAGAGGCGTGTTAAGATCTCCGGTAACTGGTTAACAATATTCTAGTTCGCGCGCGCGGGGCGGCCCCTGGGGGTCTCCGGGCGAAAAGTACCCCGGCAAGGTCCTGGCAAGGTCCCGGCAAGGTCCCGGCAGGTCCAGGTCAGAGATGACCGGGCAATTTTTCGACACCCCTGACGAGGATCGTGACCTCCGAGTGGGGAGCCGCAATCGACTACCCCCCCTCCCGCCCCAAGAGGCCCCCAAGAGCCCCCCAAGTTGCCCCGGGGGCCCCCAAGACGCCGCCAATGAGCCCCAAGAGACTCCCAAGAGGTCCCCAAGAGGCCCCCAAGAGGCCCCAAAGAGGGCTCCAGGGCCGGCGGAATGAGCGAAGCGATTAATAACACGAATCGTATTAATAGGAGTAAGAATAATCATACTCATATAAGTAATAATGATAATGCTAAAAGTATTAATAATTATCCCGGCAAAGCAACCTAACAGCGATGTGTAGGAGCATATCTGGAAGCACTCCCCTTCAGATTCAGATGAGAATCCAGTTGTAGAATTCTGCTGTTCTCACAGTCGTAGTCGCATTCGCGATGACAGTCGCAGTGGCAACGGCAGTCGCAGTCACAGCCTCAGCCTCGGCCTGCCTCAGCCTCAGCCTCAGCCTGCCTCAGCCTCAGCCTGCCTCAGCCTCAGCCTCAGCCTGCTTCAGCCTCAGCCTCAGTCTGCCTTCAGCCTCGGCCTCAGCCTCAGCCTGCCTCAGCCTCAGCCTGCATCAGCCTCAGCCTCAGCCTCAGCCTGCCTCAGCATCTGCCTCAGCCTCAGCCTCAGCCTCCTCAGCCTCAGCCTGCCTTCAGCCTCAGCCTCAGTCTGCCTTCAGCCTCGGCCTCAGCCTCAGCCTGCCTCAGCCTCAGCCTGCATCAGCCTCAGCCTCAGCCTCAGCCTGCCTCAGCCTCAGCCTGCCTCAGCCTCAGCCTCAGCCTGCCTCAGCCTCAGCCTCAGCCTCAGCCTTTCAGCCTCAGCCTCAGTCTGCCTTCAGCCTCGGCCTCAGCCTCAGCCTGCCTCAGCCTCAGCCTGCCTCGGCCGCAGCATCAGCCTGCCTCAGCATTCAAAATGTGGCCCAGGAATGGAGTTCTGGGAACTAGAAGAACACGAAGTGGCCTACAGTTGGCTCCGGGCATTCAAAATCATGCCCAAGAATGGAGTTCTGGGAACTTGAAGAGCACGAAGTGGCCTACAGTTGGCTCCGGGCATTCAAATGTGGCCCGGGAATGACGTTCTGGGAACTCGAACAACACGAAGTGGCCTACAGTCGGCTCCGGGCATCCAAAATGTGGCCCGGGAATGGAGTTCTGGGAACTCGAAGACCACGAAGTGGCCTACAGTTGGCTCCGGGCATGCAAAATGTACGCCGGGAATGGAGTTCTGGGAAGTCGAAGACCACGAAGTGGCCTACAGTTGGCTCCGGGCATCCAAAATGCACGCCGGGAATGGAGTTCTAGCAGCGCCAAGAGCGATTTTGCGAGGATGTCCCAAGCGATTTGGGCTTCGACGGCAGCCGCGCCGGGTCCCGCCCCGGGTCCCGCCCCGACCCCCCTGAGGAGTCATGATGCTCTCTTTTGACCCCACTAGAAACCTATCAGTCTTCGCTGTTAGGTAATAACAACAATAAGAACAATAATCATAAGAGTAGGCGTAATAATACGAATAATAAGAATAATAATTAGACATATGGGCAATAATCACACCCCTAGATGGCCTAAAAACCTCGCCCAGACATGCGTATCCAGCGAAGCTGTGCGATATAGTTTGGATCACCTTTCACACGCACTCTCTGACAAGGTAATCCAATCGAAGCTCAGGCCTGAGACGAAATAAATTGTCGAACATCGTCGGGCTGTCATCTTGGACGGCCCCTCTTTCGCCCAGCGGAAAAAGCATTGAATTACAAGCGAGGCGTGCTGAGCTCGAGGGTGGCTGAGGGCGGGCAGACTTTGAGCCACCGCAGTTGCGGGGGGTCAGCATTTACAAGCTCGGGCGAGGAGGGGCCTGTTGGGGTATTCACGTCTACGACTATACACACCCCTAGATGGCCTAAAAACCTCGCCCAGACATGCATATCCAGCGAAGCTGTGCGATATAGTTTGGAACACCTTTCACACGCACTCTCTGACAAGGTAATCCAATCGAAGCTCAGGCCTGAGACGAGATAAATTGTCGAACATCGTCGGGCTGTCATCTTGGACGGCCCCTCTTTCGCCCATACCCGTATCATGAACTGGTGGCCGCTACATTTCACGAATCTTTTGAAGGAGGACCTGCGGCAGGCGCTTGCTGCGCTCAGCCGCCTTCCTCTGCTTGGCCAAGGGAACCTTGCGCAACTGCTGCAAGATCAGGGCCCCCTTCTCGTAGCGAGCCACCGACGCGGAGGATGCCCATCGTCCGCGCTTCTGAACCTCTTTCAACGTCCTCCGGGAGTGCGCCTTGTCGTTGCTGGCGCCCGAGTGCCGGAAGACGTGCGGGCAAACGCCCAGGGAGGTGTAGCCCAGGCGGCAGGCCGACTTCTTCACCTCGCGCTCGTAGTCGCCGAGGGTGAAGTCGAAGATCTTCTTCTTGTCCGACACGTTGGGCTTGTGGAGCAGCCGCAGCACGCTCGTGAGCCAGGGCCTCGCCACGTCGCCCACGAGCAGGCCGTCGTCCTGGCCGCCCGTCTTCGTGGTCTCGTGCCACTCCGAGGGCGCGATGACGATGCCATAGTGCGCGCCGAGCTTCGCGACCGGCGCCGGCGGCAAGATCTGGCCCTGCCTCAGCCCCACCACCTCGGAGGGCCGCGTGTAGGTGTCTGTCTGGATCACCACCGCGGCCCCCATCAGGGGGTTCCCGTGCTCCACCAGGTCCAGCGCGATGTCGTTCACGATGATGTCGGGCAGCGGCAGACGCATCCTCCCGGGCGCCCGCTTCGTCCAACCCTTCAGGGAGGCCAGCGCCTTTGGGAGGTCGACCTTGCCCGTCGTCCTGAGCTTCAGCAGCTTGTACCCGTAGAAGGCGTTGCGCCCCTCCCAGACCCCGAAGCCGTCGTCGAACAGGTCCACGAAGTAGAGGGAGAGGCTGTCGTCCAGGCGTGCCAGCGGCTGCAGCGGCAGGCGCTTCTCCTTCGCGTAGGTCTCGAACTCGTGGACCGCCGTCGCGTACCTCTCCAGCGTGCCTCCGGTCACCGTCGCCATGATCAGCGAGTCTTTCCGCGGGACGGTGATGGGGCCTGCCCGCCGGGGGCCTGTAGGCTGCCGCGGTCGGCCCTTCCCCGGCGGCGGCTGCCGCCCAGTCCGGGTGGGCCCTCCAGCGCCGGGGCCGCTCGTCCTGGCCGAACTGGATGATCGGGTCGTGCTCGAGGAACGAGTCGGCGGCCTGGCAGGCTGGCTCACGGGGTTCATCGACCTCACCGTGAATCGCTGCTCCTCGAGCCGCCGGCTGACGGCCCGCGGCCCGCTGGAGGCCATGGCGGACCTCGCTGGGGTCGAAGGCTCGCTGGCCCGGGCGTATGTTGCCCGGCAGGGCCGAAGAAAGGAGCCTGGCCCAACACGAGCCCAATGCTGGCGGGTAGGCGGCGGCAAGTGGTGTGAGATGACCGTGTAGCAAGACCGAGTGTTTATGTCGAATGCGAGGTCGATCTCCCAGGGACTGTAACGCTCTCAGGTTTGTCAGGATTCGAGTAGGTTTCCGATAGGCCGTGCCATACATGCTCATATCGAAGTTTACCTCGACGACGTCCGCGAGTCCATGAAGGCGAGCGATCGGGTCGAAGTTCCAGAGTCCCGAAGTCCGGGGGTTTTCCACACTCCAATAACACCCACGACGTGATAGTATATGACACAACGTAGCCGTAAACAGTGCGAACTCGATGCCCAGACGTTCCCGGGCCCTGGCTCGAACGTGGTTTCGGATCCCCCTCCGAGCGATACTCCAAACCTGACAAGGCGTTCCCAGGTGCACATATATCAAACGCCCTTCTCGGGCCAGCCTCAGGATATACTCTTGTGTACTGCGACGAGAAAGATCAAATTCCCAGCCGTCTCTGATATCAACTGAATCCGCGAAGGGAAGCCCCTCCGCCAGGCAAGCTCGAGTCAGCTCACCCTTTCCACCGAAGAGCTCCATACAAAAAACTGATTTACCAGGCTCGCTCTGAATTGACGGGCGTACAACAGATGCTGAGGATGCCGACGGAGGTGACCGAGAAGAGGAGGAGGTCGTGTAACTCGCAGCCGGAGCGGACAGGCTCGGGGCGGCGTCTCGACGCTCGGGCCCCCGGTTCAGCCCAGCAGGCTTCTTCAGGTCCCAGCGCCGGGAGTCCTCGTCGCTCGGGTTTCGGTCAGTCTCGATGTACCTGAGCCGCCAGGAGATCTGCCCGCCCAGGCGGTAGGCGGCTGCGCGCCTGCAGAGGGCCTGCAGGCCCGCGCTGGAGCGGCCCTTCTCGAAGGCCCCGACGGTGACCTGGCTGTCGCTGATCGAGAGCAGCTTTGTGCCCATGAACATCACCGATCGGCAGTGCCGTCGGAGCCCCATCAAGGCGACCCTCGCCTCCTTGAGGTTGATGTGCTCGTCCTGCCAGCGCCAGCGGTCCGCGGCGACCAGCTTGTAGCGGCGCCTGGCCACCCAGCTGTCCTCCAAGGCGGGGATGCCCGAGTCAAGATGCAGCTGGGCGCGGCCACGAGCCGGCTTCGCAGCGCGGCTTCGGGCCGGAGAGGGAGCCAGGCCGCTCGCATCCTCTGGCACCTCCGCCTGACTCAGCAGGGACTGGCCGAAGGCGGTCTTCGGGCCAGTGGCGGTGCCGGGCGCGCCGCCCCGCACGTAGTCGAGCCCGTTGCTGACGTGGCCCGTCACTGTCGGGACGTCGCGGTACCGCCAGCGTTCTCTCCACCTCCAGGCTTCTCGGAGCTCGGTCGGCTCGGCGGTCGTCACGTGGAGTGCGTAGCCGCGGCCGGGCGAGTCCCCGCAGCACACCTGGTCCGAGTAGGTCGCGCCCAGGTCCGCCTCCATCAGGAAGAGCAAGTTCATCGAGCAGCGGATCTCGGACTTCACGGAGGGCCAGACCCAGACCCGCTTGGGCGACTCCAGCGACTCCTCGATGAAGCGGTAGCAGGCGTTCAGCGCGGACATCGCCTCGGGGCAGAGCTGGTTCAGGTTCACGACGTGCCCCAGCCAGCACTGGAGCGCGTGCCCGTGGAGCTTGCGGCGTCTCAAAAGGGCGTGTCCGGCCATGTAGGTCCGCCAGACGCGCCGAGCCACATGCCTCAGGCGACGCTCCTGCCAGTGGTACACCAGGCCGAGGGACTGCATCTCCAAACTGTCCCCCGGCCCCACGTCAAAAGGTATACGGTCCTCTCGAAAAAGATTCTCGATTTCATGCATCTGAGTGTTGGCGTCAGCCTCGCAGCCTCCGATCACCTGCACGTTGTCAACGTACACTCCGGCAACGCACTTGCCGGGCTCGATGGTCGGGGCAGGCTGCATCTCCCTCATCACCTTCTCGGCCCCGTCGGGCAGCGCCCGCTGGACGCGGTAGGTCACGGCCTCGTTGGCGAAGTAGAGCGCCCAGGACCAGCCCATGCACACCGCGCACATGCAGGGGTAGAGCTGCTCGCCGTCCACGACCCTGGTCTCGGCCCCCTCGGCGTCGTCCCAGATCGAGTCCGGCAGGCAGCCCATCTCCGTCAGCTCGTGGGTGTCGAACTGGTCTGCGAAGCCGAACCAGCTCGCCAGCTCGGGGATGGTGAAGTTGTAGAAACAGTCCCCGACGTCTCCCTCGCGGCCAGCTGGGCTGAAGGCCCCGGAGCCGAGGCCCCCGAAGCCCGATGCCTTCAGGCGGGGGTCGGAGAGGTCGAGGTCGGCCATGCATCGCGAGGAGCCTAGCCGAGTAGTGGGAGGTGGCCGATGCGCCCGATTGGCCGCTCGGGCGTCGATGATCAACCTCTGGAGCCCATCCTTTTTCTTGACCACGAAGATGCCCGCATGCCCCTTCAGCCGCCGACGCCAAGTCAGCAGGCCCTGCTGGTCCAGGCGCTGGTACAGTCGCTTCCGAAGGTCTCGCGAGCGCCGGAGGAGAGGGTCCCAGTATGGCGTGACACCCACTCCCTCGGCACGATCTCTCTCAAGCTCCGCTTCGTCCATCTCGATCAAGTCGGAAGCGTGCCGAAGGTAGCCAGCGGCCGACGCGGGCAACTCCCGGCGTATCGGCCGAACGTGGACCTTCCTGTGCAGGATCTTGACCTTGTCGAAGTCGAAGCTGGCCAGGTTCTTGGGCTCCATCCCGTAGTGGTCTCTCGAGTCGAGGATCTCGTGCAACGATGACTCCTCTGTGAGGTCAGTGGGGCAATCCCCATACGCCAGTACACGCCGGGCGACATTCTGGATCATCCACTGCTGCACGGCGGTCGGCCGGAGGTGCCCTTCTGGTGCGCGGTCGTGCCCCTGGGCGCGACGTGAATTCACGTTGGCGGCGGCAAGCTGGTTCAGGGCCCGAACCGTGTCAAAAACTTGCCGTTGCCGCGCAGAGCTGCATGCAGAGCCGAGGCCACTCGGATCGCAGGGCAGAGGAAAAGGGTCTCCGTGCCGTCGATCTCGTGACCGGATCCCTCCAGGAATAGAGGGGGCTAGCCCACGTCTGTGTCGGCTGCGGGGGGGCTCTCTCGGCGCCCGGGCTGCCAGCGCCGGCTCCCCCACAGCCCCGAGAGGCGTCATCCTCCCTCGCCGGCGCCCTCGGCGCCGGCCTTGCCCCCTCTCTTCTTCAGCTTCTTCTTGGACGGGTCGTAGCCATCGCCGCCCTTGCCCTCCTTCAGGTTCGTCTTCTGCTCCTCGCGGTACAGGCGCTCCTGCTTCCAGATCTGCGCCCTCTCCTTGAGCTTGTCAGTGACCCAGGAGTTGAACTTGTTCGTCGTCGCGCGGCCCGCTGCATTCACCGGGGCCGAGATCACTATGTCCAGCCCGCTGTAGTCAGGGTGGCGCGGGTTGCGCTCTACCGCTATCTCCGTTTGAACCAGCCAGCGCACGATCAGCTCCGCAGAGGCCAACATGGAGGCGTCGACCTGGTCCCAGGAGTGCATGAGCCGAATCACCTCGCACAAGTTGCGGTGCACATGGTTGACGGCCGAACCCTCACCGACTCCGCTGAGCCGCTCCCACTCCGCCTGGTACGACGTCATGTTGCCAGGCCCGGAGGCCACCGACTCGAGGAACTCCTTCACGCTCCTCACGCCGGCGAGCGGGAAGTTCGGCTGATCCGTGTCTCTCATCAGCGCGACCGCCTCCGAGAGCCTCAGGCAGCGTTGCCCAGCATCGTCGAGGTGGTCCCCGAGCGTACGCACGTCTCCGAGGTCCGCCTTGGTCTCCTTCTTGAAGTCGCCGAGCTTGCTGGCCGCGATCTTCTGCACGAAGATCTCCTCCCCGCCCACGACCGCCACCCCCTTCGTGTCGAAGCCCGTGCCGCGGGCGTCGTCGTCCATGATGGCCGAGTCGATCACCTCGCCGAACTTCGCCGACCGGGGCTCGGCCACCACCCAGATCATCCTCTCGACCACGTCCACCTGGCCCACACCCAGCAGCTGCCCCTGGATCTTCGCACGGCGGCGGAAGCCCGCCAGGGCGGCGGCGGCGATGGGGTCGTGGGCATAGACCTGGTTGCCCAGGTGGGCAGGGAACGGGGCTCGCCTCTCCAGCACCTCGTGCCGGATGTCCAGCAGCTTCAAGCGCACCAGGGCGAGATCAGGGGTCAAGCTGATCCAGATGTCGTCCGACACCCTGAAGAGCAAGACTCTGTGGTGCCAGAGGAAGCCGTTCTCGTCGTCCGGGTAGTGGACCAGGATCTGCGGGTCGCCGATGTCCAGCGTCAGCACGTCTGCCATCGGGCTACAGCTGCCGGCGGCTCGGCGTCGAGGGCCCTCGGCCCGGCTGAGGGCACGCCAGCCCCTCTACCGCCGCCGCCCTCGAGGCCGCGGCCGGTTGGGCGCCGGGCTCGGCCGCCCGGCCCGGCGCGCGCTCGCGCCCGCCGCAGCGACAGCGCCGGCAGGCCCCCACCAGGAAGCCCAGCGTGCCAGCACCAGAGGCCACAGCGCCGAGCAGCAGGAGCCCGGCCAGCAGCAGGCACCGCAGCGCCCACACCTCCGACTGGAGGAGGCCGACCTCCTGCTGGAGGTCGATGATCTTGCGCAGCTCCCAGTCGCAGGAGCAGCGCTCAGAGTCCTCCTGGCAGTGGCCGGAGGTCGCGAACGGCGCCGCGTGAGCCGCCTGGGAGGTGACTCCGCCCCAGCCCCAGTTCCAGCAGGCGCTCCAGGTCGCCCCCCACGCCGTGAGCAGTGTCGCCCACAGCGGAGGCGCCCCACCGTCCATATCGATCTCGATGTACCCTGCCGAGGGCTGTGCTGTGCTGCACCGTGCTGAATTGCGATGTGCCATGCCGCGATTGTGCTCTATAGCGTCATGGATCGAGTCCTCCTTTGCATCCGAGTCCTGACCGAACTGATCTCGATCTTAAGCTCGAGCTGCCTGAACACATAGTAGCTGCCCCAGAGCTGATAGACAAGGGGGCATGCCAGGAGGACGCGCCGCGAAACGTCCCAAGGGATGCGCCAGGCGACGTGCCAGGGGACTGCCATGGGGTCGCACCGCGGGACGTGCCAAAGGGACGCGCTACGGAACGTGCCAATGGATGTGCCACGGGATGTGCCAGGGGACGCGCCACGCGACATGCCAGGGAGACTCGCCAAGGGACGCGCCACGGAACGTGCCACGGAACGTGCCAAGTTGCAATGCTGAGTGTATCGATCTTGATGTACCGTGCCGAAATCTGTGCTGTGCTGCGCCGTGCTGAATTGCGATGTGCCATGCCGCGATTGTGCTCTATAGCCTCGTGGATCGAGTCCTCCTTTGCATCCGAGTCCTGACCGAACTGATCTGGATCTTAAGCTCGAGCTGCGTGAACACATAGTAGCTGCCCCAGAGCTAATGGACAGGGGGGCATGCCAGGAGGACGCGACGCGGAACGTCTCAAGGGACCCGCCAAGCGACGTGCCAAGGGACGTGCCATGGGGACGCACCGCGGGACGTGCCAAGGGGACGCGCTACGGAACGTGCTGGGGACAAGCGTTTCGCTCGAGACATCCTGCCAACATCCTCAGAATTCCTGCGCGCGGGACGCGGCACGCGCGAGACATCCTCGGAATTCTTGCGAGCGGGACGTGAAAACAAGCATTTCGCCTGAGACACCCTCTGAATTCTGGACCCCCACGAGGCCCCCCACGAGGCCCCTGCTCGAGACATCCCCCAATTTTGCAAAACCAGCGTTTCGCTCGAAACGTCTTCAACAAATTATGAAAGACAAGCATTTCGCTCGAGACATCCTGCCAAAATTCAAGGAAATCCTAGCAAAACAAACGAATTAGTCGAGACATCCTCGAAATTCCTGCGCGCGGGACGCGGCACGCGCGAGACATCATCGGAATTCCTGCGCGCGGGGCGCTTTTCCGTGTCGCGGTCGGCTCTGCAAAACCAGCGTTTCGCTCGAGACATCCTCAACAAATTCTGAAAACAAGCGTTTCGCTCGAGACATCCCCAACTCTGCAAAACCAGCGTTCCGCTCGAGACATCCTCAACAAATTCTGAAAAACAAGCGTTTCGCTAGGGACATCCTCAATTTTTAATTCGCCGGCCCTACGCGACCTCGTTATTTATCGCAAAAGAAATTCGCCGGCCCTACAGCCGTCAAAACCGGGGGGAAACCAACTAAAAGAGAACCCTGGGCTCAGGCCCTTTCCGGGAAAAAGAGAAGAGAAGAAGAAGCCGCCGCGAGTCTATTTTGGGGCGGTCTTCAGACCCGCCTGGGGCCGCGCGGGCTAGCAGCAGGGGGGCGCGAAGAGGGAAGAGGGAGGAGCTCGGCAGCCAGGAGCGAGGAGCGAGGGAGGAGAAACGAGCGAGGGAGGAGCTTGGCAGCCAGGAGCGAGGAGCGAGGGAGGAGCAAGGAGCCTGTGGCCAGGAACGCGGAGCGAGCGAGGGACCACGAGACAGAGAGAGAGGGAGGAACAAGCAGCGCGGGGTGAGAGGAGCAGGCAGCCAAGACAGAGAGGCGCGAAGAGGGCGAAGGGCTCGGAAGAGGCCCCGGGTGGCCCGTGCGAGTTGTCCCGAGGAGCTCCGTGGACTATGCCGCCCGCGAATTTGCGGAATCGGCAAGGGCGAGGATCGCTTGCCTGCTCGCCTGCTGATCTGCGTGCGCGGCTGCTGATCTGGTGGCATGGCAGCTTGCGGCCGGCTCGCCTGCTTCTGCTTCGCTTTTTCCGCCCCTGAGTGGCCTCTTCTCCACACCCCCCCTCCGCGGCCGCCTTCTCTGCCCTCTTCCCCTCTGGCACGCTGGCCAATTCGCTTCTCGGTGCCCCCGTTTCGCCCTATCGCTGGTGCTGCAACCTCTGCCTCGCCGCCGACGGAGAAACAGGTTCTGCTTCGCCTGCTTCATCTTTTGCCCGTCCGCGTGCTGCCGCTTCCCGACGCGTGCCGGTACTCGGCACCGCTTGCCATGACGTTCAACACACATGCTGCTCGCTATCGGCCCCTACGGGCTGGCGTCGGCCGGTGCGTGCTGCTGCTTGATGTTGATGCGACTCGGCGCTGTGTGCGTGGTGCTGCGTGGTGCTGGTTGATGCTGCGTGCCTTTTGTTGCGTGCTGATGCTCGCTGCCGCTGTGGTGTGCTGTTGGTCGTGCTTCCCGCGGGTGCTCGCCGTGGACGTTTGTGGCCGCTGTCCGCTGCACGCTGCTGTTCCTGGCTTCGTGCTGCGTGCCGCTGCAGCTCGCAGCTCGCTTGTGCTGCTTGCTGCTGCAGGGTGCTGCCTCTGGCTCCAGCGAGGAGCCGTCGGCGAGGAGCGACGAGAGAGTGAGAGCGGGAGGAGCGACGGCCGGCGACGAAGAGGAGGCAGGGAGGGATGAGGCGATGAGGAGCGAGGAAGGGAGGAGCGAGAGGCCGGGAGAGAAGAGCGAGGGAGGAGCCATGGGCGAGGAGGGCAGAACATGGAGCGAGGCTGACGAGAAGCGGCCAGCCCACGAACCTCCCAGTAGTGGCCCCGGCGCTCGTGGTCGAAAATCTGGCCTCGTCTTCGGGCCCTCTCGGGCCTCCTCCTCCTCCTCGTCCTCGTCCTCCTCCTCGCTCCTATTCTTCTCCTCCTCCTCCTCCTCCTCCTCCTCCTCCTCCTCCTCCTCCTCGGCATCCCGGGGCCAACTGGGCGCCCCTTGCGGTCCGTGGGTGCGGGAGCAATCCGGGGGGCCAATCGGACGGTGTCCCCCTGGGTTGGTTTCCGCGTATGCGCGGTGCGCGCCTCCCTTCCGTGGACGCCTCCGACCTGTAATCAGGCCCTGCGGGCCCAGGCAGCCAGAAAGGCCCCGCGGGTGGCGCCTGTGGGCGCTGCCGTTCCCTGAGATCCGACGTCGCAAAAAATCACGACTGGAGTCCCGGACCCCACCTTTTTGCTTCCTGGGGCCCACGATTAATTGAGCGAAAACGGACGAGTTGTGGAACAACTGAGGTTTTGGGGAGGCCTTGGTCCACCTTCTCCTCCTCCTCCTCCTCCTCCTCCTCCTCCTCCTTCTCTTCTGTTTCTGCTTCATCTTATTCGCATTGTTCTTATATTTCCCCTCCTGATTCATGATTATTAGTAGTAGTATTAATATTATGAATCGTATTATTCGTAGTAGTAGTAGTAGTAGTAGTAGTAGTAGTAGTAGTAGTAGTAGTAGTAGTAGTCGTAGTCGTAGTAGTAGTAGTAGTAGTAGTAGTAGTAGTAGTAGTAGTAGTAGTAGTAGTAGTAGTAGTAGTAGTAGTAGTAGTAGTAGTAGTAGTAGTAGTAGTAGTAGTAGTAGTAGTAGTAGTAGTAGTAGTAGTAGTAGTAGTAGTAGTAGTAGTAGTAGCAGTAGCAGTAGTAGCAGTAGTAGTAGTAGTAGTAGTAGTAGTAGTCGTAGTCGTAGTCGTAGTCGTATGAGTAGTAGTAGTAGTAGTAGTAGTAGCAGCAGTAGTGGTAGTAGTAGTAGTAGTAGTAGTAGTAGTAGTAGTAGTAGTAGTAGTAGTAGTAGTAGTAGTAGTAGTAGTAGTAGTAGTAGTAGTAGTAGTAGTAGTAGTAGTAGTAGTAATAGTAGTAGTAGTAGTCAGTCGTAGTAGTCGTAGTAGTAGTCGTAGTAGTCGTAGTCGTAGTAGTAGTAGTAGTAGTAGTAGTAGTAGTAGTAGTAGTAGTAGTAGTAGTAGTAGTAGTAGTAGTAGTAGTAGTAGTAGTAGTAGTAGTAGTAGTAGTAGTAGAAGTAGTTAGTAGTAGTAGTAGTAGTAGTAGTAGTAGTAGTAGTAGTAGTAGTAGTAGTAGTAGTAGTAGTAGTAGTAGTAGTAGTAGTAGTAGTAGTAGTAGTAGTAGTAGTAGTAGTAGTAGTAGTAGTAGTAGTAGTAGTAGTAGTAGTAGTAGTAGTAGTAGTAGTAGTAGTAGTAGTCGTCGTCGTCGTCGTCGTCGTCGTCGTCGTCGTCGTCGTCGTAGCAGTCGCATATTAGTATTACTAGTACTAATATTACGACGGTGCTGATGATTATTATTTGTGTTTGTATTTGTATTTTTAATGTTATTATTATATTATGTGTTATTGTTATTATTGTTTTCTTCCTCCTCCTCCTCCTCCACCACCTCCTCCTCCTCCCGGTGCCATCTTGAAGCAATCTTAGGCCGTCGTGGGGCCGCCTTGGAGGTCGGCCGGGGGCCCATCGTGGGCCATGCCTGCAGGAGGAGGAGGAGGCGGAGGAGGAGGAGAGGAGGATGAGAAGGAGGAGGCGGAGGAGGAGGAGGAGGAGCAGGACGAGGAGCAAAGTTCGAGGTGTTCGTGTGCTTTCGTCGGTTCTCGCCGGCTCTTCAGCCTCGGGGTGCTTTCTAGCAGCCGCGCCTCGTCGAGGGCGTGCCGGGGGTGCCCGGATCGCCCCGAGAACGACCGCCGGAGGCCCGAAGCATACGACCCGAAGGCCACGGGCAGGGGGGCGGGCCTTCTCAGAGGGCTCGGAAGTCCCCCGGCCCTCGTAGAAGTTTTCGAGGCCTTTCCCGAAGAGGGGGCCACATGCGAACCCTACCCCTACCCCCCACGACTTCTGAGGGGGAGGGTGGGGTTCACTTCGCTCGAAAGCTCTCAAACGAAGTGAACCCCACCCTGCCCCTCAGAAATCGTGGGGAGTAGGGTAGGGCTCGCATGTGGCCCCCTGAAGACGCAGAACACCTCTCCGTAGGCCCGGAGGCCTTCCGAGAAGCCCCGCCGCCTGCAGACGAGGCCTGCTCCTTCGCACTGCCCCCCCGCCGCGCGCCGCCGAGGAGAGCAAGAACGCCGTCGGGACGCGTCTGGCCTTCACTCCAAGCGTTTTCTTCAACAAAGGTCCAGGTTCAGATATGCGGGAGTTCTACGACAGAAGGGAAGCTCCGAAAAACAAGCCTGGGTTCCAATCCAGACTCTTGAAATCGTCTTCAACGAAATCTGGAACCCACGAACGTTGACCTTTTCTTGTGATTTTTGCTGGGTGCAGGACATTCAAAATGCTCGCCCGTCGCGGGCCCTCGGCGAAGCCACAGTGCAGCGTGTTGGGGCCACCTCGGCGTCGGGGGCGTCCTGGAAGCTCTGTGGGGCCGCGTGGGGGCGTCCGAGGGCTCGCCGAAGACGCTTGGGGACGCCTTGGGGGACATCCAGGGCCGTCCAAGGCCCTCAGGACTGCTCCGAGGACCTCAGGACTGCAACCTGGTTCGGGCTCGGAGGGCCTCCGGTCCGATGGGGGCCAAAAAACACAGTCGGGCACGAAAGAACAGACGATATTTGCACGCGCGGGCTCCTGCACTGGCATCGTACGAGAAATGGCGTTGGGCTCGAACTTCGCCTCCCACATCTCGCTCAGCAGCACCAGAGCCCGCTGCCACTGCTCGCCCTTCTCGCACGCGCTGATCCCAGCGGCGTAGCTGACTAGGGCTGACCCGTGGATTGCGTCCACGACAAGCGGCCTGATTTAAGCATACTCCTCCCGGCGGTCACGAAAGCTCACTCGCATGCAAGAGTGTGGGTCGCTTCGTTGCTTGACCTCCCGCCTGCAGGCCTGCCAACAGGTCAGAGGAGCGAGGAGGAGCACGTCAGGTTCGTGTCGTGCCGACTTCGGCTTTGGTTTCTGACATCGCGGGGATCGTTCAACCTTGAACGATCGGCCGTTTCCGAAACGTCCAAATCGGCAAATCGTTCCACATCGAAGGAATGTGGGTCGCACGCGGCGTTCAAAATGGAACGCCGCTGGCGGGGTCGCCGCCGGTCGACACGACACGAACCTGCCGCAAGTAAGAGCAGCAAGGAGCGATGAGAGCAAGGAGCGATGAGCAATGCCCATGCTCATTGAGCATGGGCGACAAGCAAGGAGCCTGGAACGAGGAGGAGGGAGGGAGGGAGAGCAGCGACCACACGGGTCCCCAAACGGCCTCGGCGCGCGTGGGCGAGCTGGCCCCCTCTGAAGTCGCCTGCTCGCCCTTCCCGCACGCACGGATCCCAGCGATGTAGCCAGAGACCAGGGCCGACCCGTGGACTCCGTCCACGACGTCTTTCTGGAGTGGCTCTCGGAGGAACGGCGGAGATCTTGCCGAGAACCTATCGGCACGGCGGCTGCCGGGGCGGCGGCGGCGAGACAGCGCCCTCGTGGCCGAGCTCTTGCAGCGCTCCCGCAGCTTGGCCCCGGCGCACGGCCCGCTCGCCCCCCTCCTGTCGGAGGCAGGTCTGAAGTCTCTCGGGGATGTGCGTCAAAGTCGATGCCCATCTGAGGCGTCGCAGGAGCGCCTGAGGAAGGGCTCGGGAGGCCAGGAGCGCCGAGGGCCCAAGAGAGCTTCCATAAGACGTGGAATCCAGTAAGATCTTAACAGAAACCGCTGTTGGGTCGGACGTGGAGAAGCCGTGTTGTTGGAGTTCTGTGGAAGGCGAAACTCTTTCGGACGTGTCAGGAGAGCTGGGCCCACTCTCTGAAGCCTCTTTGGGCTTCTTGGGGGGTTGAGGGCCTCTCAGAACCTCTTGTGGGCCTCTTTGGGGCTTTTTGGGACCCTCTTGGGCAGTCTGGGCTCCTCTTGGGCCGTCTTGGGGCCACGTTCAGAGCTCCGCACGTCATCTGGACCTTCATGAGGCTATCTTCTGGGCCTCCACGGGTTTCCTCCTTCTCCTCCTGCTCCTCCTGCTCCTCCGCCTCCGCCTCCGCCTCCTCCTGCTTCTCCGCCTCCGCCTCCGCCTCCTCCTCCTCCTGCTGCTCCTACTCCTTATCCTTCTTGCCTCGATCCTGCATGCCCCGGATCTTGGATCGTCAATCGTAGACCCTCGGAGCATCGAAAACGGCTGTTGGGGCCTACGTTCTGCCTCTCACCTGTCGTCCGCCCCCCCTCTGCTAGAGGAAATTCTGTAACCACTCAGGGTCTCTTAGTGGCCGTGTAGGGGCCTCTTGGGGCTTCTTTTCGGCTTCGAGGGGGCCTCTTGGGGCCCTCTTGGGCTCTCGTCGGTGCCGTTTGGGCCGTCTCGGAACCGTCTTGGGCGCCTCTTGGGCCGTCTGGGGGCCGTCTTGGGCGGCTCTTGGGGCTGTCCTGGGTGTCTTCTGGGCCGTCTTGGGGCCGTCGTGGGCCGTCTTGGGCGCCCATTGGGCCGTGTTCGGGCCGGCTTGGGCCGTCTTTGGGGCTGTCTTGGATGCCTCATGGGCCCTCTTGGGCGCCTCTTGGGCCGTCCTGAGCCAGTATTGGAGCCCTTATGGGGACATCTTAGGACGATGTGGGGGGGGCTGTGTGGCCGTCGGGGACGCGTAGGAGACGAAAAGCACGAGAATGTCAAAAATGTGAGCTCCCCGAAAGGAGTGGGACAATTTTTGCGTCTCGAAGCTGTCCTGGGGAATCCTCGAGGGCCGTCTTCGGAGGCTCCTGGCCTGCCCTGGGGACCGGCCTCTCGAGCGGCCCGCGAGCGCCCCTGGAGCCGTCGGGATGGCCTCTGGAGCGGCTCGGAGCCGTCTTGGGGTCGTTGGGGCGCCCTCCAGAGCGGTTCGGAGCCGTCTGTGGGCCGTCGGGGCGGCCTCTGGAGTGTCTCGGAGCCGTCGTGGGGCCGTCGGGGCGCTCGGAGCCGCCAAAAGCCGCTCTGTCCAGAAGCCCTTCTCGCAGGCACTGCTCCCGGTATTCTAGGAGAGATGACGTCGGGCTCCACCTTCGCCTCCCACATGACGCGGTGCAGCGCCAGTGCCCGCTGCCACTGCTGGCTCTTCCCACACGCGCTGATCCCAGCACTGTAGCTAACTAGGGCTGAACCGTGACCGACCGGTCACGAATCTGTCCGAGATGACACGTTGGACCAAGGCAGAGATGTTACCGAAAGGCTTCCGTGATGACGTTGGACCGAACTCCGCTTCCGCTGTTGCTGCCTGCAGCTGCAGGGTGATGTTGCCTGCGGATTGTTGTTACTGATGTTTACTTTTGCTGCGCTGTCGTTGCCTGCTGCGGACTGCTGTTGATCGCTGTCGCTGGTTGATGCTTGAGCGTGCTGCTTCTTGGTACCCTTGCTAGGTGACGCGACCTGCAGCTCGTGAGGAGCGACCCTTGCTAGAGCGAGGAGCGAAGAGCGAGGAGCGTCGAGTTAGGCTCGAGGGGGGAGGTGTTGGAAGCGAGAAGCGATCAGCGAGGAGCACGGAGCGAGAAGGGAGGAGTGACGGCCGAGGAGAAACAGAGAGGCGAGGAGGGATGAGAGAGAGAGAGAGAGCCGAAGACGAGGGGGAGGCAGACGCCAGTAGCCAGGAGGGACACGCGAGGGGCCAGGAGAGAGAGGTGGAAGGAGCCAGGAGGAGCGAGCACGGAGGAGCCAGGAGCGAGGAGGTGGAGGCGAGCGGCGAGGAGAGAGAAAGAGAGAGAGAGAGAGAGAGCAAGGAGAAGCGAGGACCGAGGAGCAAGAAGGGAGGGATGAGCCCTCTTTCTCCTCCTCCTCCTCCTCCTCCTCCTCCTCCTCCTCCTCCTCCTCCTCCTCCTCCTCGGCGCGCGTGTGGCCGAACATCTGGTCTCCCCTGGGGTCGCTCATGGGGCTCTCTTGGGCGGCCGGCGCGGCCACAGATCTCATCAAGGGATCTTCCCTCGAAAGCCTCTTGGAGGCGGCTGTTGGAATGTCTTGGGGCCTCTCGGGGCCCTCTTTGGGGCCTGTTGGCGGCCTGCTGGCGGTCTCGGGGGGCATCTTGTGGCGGAGGGCGCGACACGTCAGTTCGAGTTCCCCCATCTTGGGGCACTCTTGGGCCCTCTTGGGCACCTCTCAGACCGTCCTGGGGCTCTCTTGGGCCGTCTGGGGGCCGTCTTGGGGGCGTGTTGGGCCGTATTGGTGCAAAATTGCGGGCCTCGTGGGTCGCTTTGGAGCGTCGGAAGCCAGAAAAAGCGAGACCCCGCAAATCCTTGAAAAACCTGAGGGACATGCACGATAGAGGCCTCTCGTGGCCTTCTTGGGGGGCCTCTACGGGGCCTCTTGGAGCTCTTTTAGGCCGTCCTGGGGCCCTGTTGGGCCGTCTGCGTGCTGTGTTGGCAACCTCTTCCACCATCTGGAGGCATCTCCGGCCTTCTTAGGCGATCTTGAAGCCATCTAGGCCTCTCCCGTCGGTCCACAGACCCTTCTCGCACGCGTCTGCCCCAGCATTGTAGACATGATGTCTAGGGCTGGCTCGCGGACTACGTCCACGCACTCTGCACGAACTCGCGAACTCTTCCGTCGGCGGCGAGGCAGAGGCAGACCGCTCCAGCGTGTGGCATTTCGGGGCAACCGAAAGGCGAATGGGCCGGCGTGCAAGAGGGGGGAGAAAGACAAGAGCGGCCGCGCGGGTGGAGAGGGAGGGGAAAACGCTCAGACGTAGGAACTCGCGAACATGCCGAACGGCTAAAATGACAGCGCGGGGCTCGAACTTCGCACTCCACGCCCCCTGCTGCGGGCTGCTGCTCGCGTCCGCTGCTGCGCGCGGCTGGCGGTGCCTGCCGCTGCGGCGCGCCGTTTTGCAGCTCGTGGCTGCAGCGTGCTGCTGATGGCCGCTTGTGCTTTCTGCGTGCTGATGTCCACTGCGTGCTGCTGATGCTGATGCTTGCTGCTGCTGCTGCTGCTGCTGCTGCTGCCAGCTTCGTGCTGCGTGCTGCTGCTTGCGAATTGAGCTCGAATAGGCTTCCCCGGGCGCTCATTGGAGGCCTGCAGGGCTACAAGAGGAACCCCAAAGAGGGCCCCAAAGAGAGCCCTTAGATTCGTCATTCGGGGTATGATCAAACACAGAGACCCCGAGTGACAAGTCTGTGGACCCTGCTGAATGCTTTCCTGGGGCTCTCTTGGGGTTGGGGCTCCAACAAGGCTCCCGAAGGCACTCTGGGGGCCTCCGAAGACGCTCTGGGTGCCTCCTAGGGGCCCTGACGGGACTCCTGGCATTCCGTAAGGCCTGTCGGTGGGCGGGGGGGGGATCTAAAGGGGGTCGGGGAGCGCATTGGGGACATCATAGGGCGCGGTCCTGGGCCGTGCAGGGACCGCCTCGGCGCCGTCTGGAGCGGTGCTGAGGGCCTCTTCGTCTGCGTGGGAGGCTCTCTTGGCCCGTCTTTGGGTCCTCTTTGGGGTATCCTGGGCGGGCTCGAAGCGTTCTCGCAGGCCTCTGGGGCTGTTCTGGACGCCCTGGGACCTGGCGAAGCGGGTAAACCAAAATCACAGAGAAGCAAAAGGAAATCAATTGCTTTTTCTCCCGGGGGCACTCTTGAGGGTCCTCTCGTGGCATCATGGGGGCAATCTCATGCCGACTTCAAACCCGCATGAGGCGTCAGGAGGATCCCCAGGACAGTCCTTGGGTGCTCTTGGGGCTCACTTGGGCCGTCTTGGAGCGTCTTGGAGCGTCCCAGGGGCGCCTGGAGGCGCGACTAGGCTGGCCGAACCGCAGAGGGCCCGGCGTTGTAGTATTCATGACGGTTGGCTCCAACTTCGCCTCCCGCATCTCGCCCAACAGCGCCAGCGCCCGCTGCCACTGCTCGCACTTCTCGCATGCGCTAATCGCAGCGTTGTAGCTGATGACAGATGGCTGCACTTTCGCCTCTCGCATATCACCCAGGAGCGCCAGAGCCCGCTGCCACTGCTCGCCCTTCTCGCACGCGCTGACACCAGCGGTGTAGCTGACCAGGGCTGGCCCGTGGACTCCGTCTAGTTACGATGTCTTCACGAACTGGCACGCGATTGTGGATATACTGCCGAAAGGTTGAATTTACAACGTGGAGCTCGACCCTCGCACTACGCGCATGGTACTGCGTGCTGCTGCTTGCTGCCGCTGTTGCGTGCTGTTGGAAATACTCCCCGCTGCTGTGTCGTTATTGTTTGTGGCTGCAGGGTGCTGCTAATGGTCACGTCTGATTGGTGCGTGCTGCTGACCGGTACCTGCTGCTGCTGCTGCTGCTGCTGCTGCTGCTGCTGCTGCTGCTGCTGCTGCTGCTTGCTGTTGCTGTGTGC
>CAUYUJ010017923.1:158167-220208 GCA_963575745.1 Prorocentrum cordatum
TGGCCCTTCTTCTTTTTTGTCCTGACTGCCGCACGACAAGGCTCAAGGAAGGGCTTCCGAAACGGCATGCCACGCTGCGTGGCCCAGTCGGTGAGCTCTTGATCCTCCAAACGAAGATAGATATACTTGCGCAACGTGCTGGGCGCCGATCGGCGCATATCAAACAGTTCACCAGTGTGAATGCGAATGGTATGCCAGCTAGGCCAGGACCAGCCCAGCCGCTGCAGCGTAAGATTACAAGCAGACGCAGGCCCTCGAACTTGGCTCCAGGGGCGATCTAGCGGTTGACTCCGTCTAGTCGCTTCGCGAGACACTTCCCTGCGCCAGGCCCTGGCCATATGTACCTGATGCACACCATTCCAGGCCTGCGAGGCCCACATGCAAATCGGCTTCTGCGAACCCTCGACCACAGGATCAACTTGATGCGTCCAGAGTCGGAGGACTCTGTCTCGACCAACCGCACTACCGCCAAGGCTGCCCGAGACCATGACCCGCATTCTGTTCAGGGAAACAGGCGAGACTCCTAAACAGCTAGACCCGTAGGTCACGGACGGGATCACACCTTGGCGGACAACCCTGGCGAGGCGGGCCCCTTGCTTCGAGAGGGCTTTTAATTTAGACTTGCGCTGGCATGCATATTTAAATCGCTTCTGCATTTTCTTCCTTTTGCGAACCACGGCGCCTCCAGCGCTATCCACTCCCAGCTGGGAACTGGTGTTGGTGATGGCAAGACCGGAGGAGGAGGAGGAGGAGGAGGAGGAGGAGGGGGAGAGACTGATTTCTTTCCGAGGGGGTGGACGAGTAGAGTGGGGTCTGGAGGGGCCGCTCGAGGGACATCAGACTGTATGTGTTGCTCGTGTGAGGGCCCCAAAGTGTCTGCGGGCCCCCGCATTCACCACTGATCGGCAGCTTGGAGGCCCCAGAGCGGCCGCAGGCTGGAGGAGGAAAAAGAGGAAGATGATGAGGGGGGGGGGCTCCGAAATGCCTGCAGCTATCTCCCGTCACCCCTGTCGGGTGGAGTGGAGGTTGGAGCCCGGGATGAAGGAGAAGAGGAGGGGGAAGAGGGCGGAAGGAGGAGAACGGAAAGAAGAGCGGGGAGGGCGCAGAAACAGTCAAGGGTGTCTGTGGTGGTGTAGAGGTCCCCGTTGGGGGGAGGGAGAAGAAAAGAGGAGGAGGAGGAGGAGGAGGAGGAGGAGGAGAGAGGAGGAGGCGGAGGAGGAGGAGGAGGAGGAGGAGAGATGAAAGCGGGAGGAGGAGAAGGAGGAGGAGGAGGGGGAGGAGGGAGGAGGAGGAGGAGGAGGAGGAGGAGGAGGAGGAGGAGGAGGGAGGAGGAGGAGGGGAAGGAGAAAGAGGGGCAGGGAAGGAGGGGAGGAGGAGGAGGAGAGGAGGGGGAGGAGGAGGAGGGAGGAGGGGGAGGAGAAAGAGGGGGAGGCGGAGAAGGGGGGAGGAGGAGGAGGAGGAGGAGGAGGAGGAGGAGGAGGAGAAGGAGGAGGGAGGAGGAGGGGAGGAGGAGGAAGGAGATGAGGAGGGAGGAGAGGAGGTGGAGACTGTTTTTCCTGAGGGGTGGGACGAGTAGCCATCTGGGAGGGGGAAGAGGGGCGGAAGGAGGGGGGAAGAGGGCGGAAGGAGGAGAACGGAAAGAAGAGCGGGGAGGGCGCAGAAACAGTCAAGGGTGTCTGTGGTGGTGTAGAGGTCCCCGTTGGGGGGAGGGAGAAGAAAAGAGGAGGAGGAGGAGGAGGAGGAGGAGGAGGAGGAGGAGGAGGAGGAGGAGAGATGAAAGCGGTAGGAGGAGGAGGAGGAGGAGGAGGAGGAGGAGGAAAAGGAGGAGGGGGAGGAGGTGGGAAGAGAAAAGTGAGAGGAGCGGGGAGGTCCTAGAAGCAGTGAATAGTACCCCTGCTGGTGCGAGGGCCCCGAGGTTATGTGCCCCCCCGATTTGTTGGGGGCTCTCGTGGGATTAACTCGGGCTCCTTCTGAGCCACCTCGGCGTCCTCAGCGGCCTCAGGGAACCGCTTTTGTTCGGGAGATTGTTGGGGAAACCTACAGGTACCGATAACGCTACTCCCCGGACCTCTTGGGGCGCTTTCTCACCAAGATTTCGAGGCGAATCCACCGGTGGCGGCGAGGGCCTCCGAGGAGGCTCAAAAGGGGGAAAACGAGAGAAGGGTGGCAGCATCACACTCTGGATTTCACAAGACAGGGGGTGGTCTGATTCGGGGAATCGAGGGGGTCTGATTTGAGCTGTCTTGGAGGGCCCCAGTGGGGTCTGCGCAAGAGGCCGCCCTGTCATGGCTGGTCTCGGAGGGGGGGGGTCAAAAACTGCTCGTCTGGGAAGACTGTGACCCCCTCCCCCTGGTTACGAAATGCTGACTACTTGTTCCTCCTCCGAGCTGGGGGTGTGGGTCGCGTGTTGGGACGACCTGGGGTCGTGAGGGAGCGATCTGGGGACGTCTCGGGGGACTGGCGGAGCGGGCCTGTGGCTGCTTGGGGGCCGCCTTGGAGGCGAGTCGAGTGCGCGTCGGGCTATGCTGTGGTCCTTCGGAACATTCGTTGGGACGCACAGGGGCATAGTAGTACTAGGTGTTCTCTTCGGAGGCGCCCGTCCGCGCCCAACATGCGGTATAACCATTTTGCGGCAGATCGTTACCCGAGCGGTATGTCCAAACAGCGCCCGCCACGTAACTCAAACTATATGATTTCTCGGCGCGCGCGTCGCCCCTTGGGGGGGGGGGGGGGCGACGCACACATAGTATTAGGTATTAGTATGCCAGTAGGAAGAGGAGGAGGAGGAAGAGGAGGAGGAGGAGGAGGGGGAAGAGGAGGAGGGGGAGGAGGAGGAGTTTGACATCAACCGTGGCAAATGCAGGCGACGGCCGCGGTCGGGCGTCGCCTCCTGCTCACTGGACTGGAGGAAGGCAGTCCAGCGAGCAGTGGCAGATAAAGGAGGAGGGCAGGCGCGAAAGCCACCGGGCGATTCCCCCATGGGGAGGATCCCCTGTGGCTGACCGCCCGCCCCCGAAGCCCAAGACCAGAATATAAGTGAGGCCAAGACTAGAGACGCAGCGCAAGCCACAGCATGGACTGCATCTCCGATGTTAGTCTGAGTCATCAGACGGCGGCGCGGGGGTCGCAGCTCGGGGTGTCTCGTCCTCTTGGAGGGTGAGTGCCCCCCTGTCGCGGACAATCCCAGCCGACCTCGGCCTGGCATGTGAGTGCGGGGGCCATGGCGGCTCGCCCGTCTTGGGCGTGCCAAACAGTATTTGGGCAGCTTCCTCTTCTGCGCCAAAATGGTCCAGAGGATGGGGCCTGGGCTCAGCAGCAGTGTTAGTGGAAGATGACGACACGTACGACGGGCCGACGGCTCGATTAGGCTGCTGGCCCTGGCCCTGGCCCTTTCTCACAAGGGGGCCCACTCTTTGGCTCCTCTGTATCAGGGGGGCCAGGCTGCCCACCTGCAGCACGCAACAAGCGCCGCGCAACCTTGGCAGTGCGCAGCTCCTTCTCGTATTCAGTCAGGCGACGGGGAAGGTCCGCAGGCAGGTCGCCGCCTGGACCGTACCAGGGCCCCACATGCACAGCAACGCCTGGGCTTTTGGGGCCCCTGCCTTCCCCGACAGCTTTTCAGGAGCCCTTGGCACCTGCACTCTGTGGCCGGGGAAATAAAACTAGTGGCAGCGCTGAAGGAAGGTCGAGAGATTGACAAGCTCAAAACACTTGCAAAGGTCCCATAACAGCGTGCAGCTGGCTTCTTTCTTGGACACAGCTCATTCAGCGCGTGAAGATTGCCTCCGAACCACGTCGGTGGCAGACGAAAACGGGAAGCCCGCGAAATAACTCCGCTGGATATCACTTCCCCATTGGACGGCAAACCTCCGTCGGCATCGCCCCCAGAGGCGATGGGGACTGCAGAATAGGCCGATCGGCCAAAAGCCGCCGGAAGGTCCTCTAAGCAGGGAAAGGACCACCAGGGAAACCTGCCCAAAGTAAAACCCAAAAGCGTCCATGTCCGAAAACACGGCCCCCAGGACATGAAGGGCCCCGTCCGACAGAGAGGCATAATGCTTCATGTGAAAGCCATCAACAGCCGTGGCAGACCTAGGCGAGTAACGCCTGGAAGCAGAGCGCAGCTCATCGGCGGCGAGCCTGGGGAGGAAATCCACAAACTGAGACCCGGGGATCAACTGGGGCGGAGTGTTCGAGGCTCCCCACCACTTACTGAATTTAGGAGCCTCGGCCGCAGGCAAGGCCAGGGGGCCAGATGTCACGGCTCCATCCTGACTTGGAATAGTGGTGGTGGGGGGGTCGATGGTTGGCTGCCTCGCGCATGCTGGCGCGCCCTCCGCGCCCCCTTTGGAGCAGCCATTCCCTCCACTCGGCAAGTGCCTGCGACTCGGCCTTGACGGCGAAGGTCGCCAGATGCTCGTCCAAGTCGGTAAGTATGGCTTCCCCAGCCCAAAGACCGAGCAAAGCATGCCGGCCTAAAAACTGCTGCGCCCCCAAAAGACAATCAGCGTGGGAATCCAGCCCTTACTTCAGAACAGCTGGCGGGGAAAAAAGCAGCCTCCGCACCTCCTGCGCCTGTGCGGTCCTGCGCCAATCGCGTCGAGCTGAAGGAGAGGCCTAAATTTGCCGACACAACACTTAAGGGAGAAGAGCTGGGGTTGTGTGCGGGGGGCCTGCCTATCTTGGCCCAGGATATTAACCCACCTCTGCTGAGGCAGTTTCCCACTGCTTCCCCAGCGCGGGAGGGTGGTTTGACGAGTCCCCGATAGCTCCTTCTCGGCCAAGTCGGCCCAATGCTTATGGGGGGCGTCGAGCGTGCACTGCACAGCACGAGCGTCGCCTCTTCGACGAGCTTCGAGGACGCGGTCAGCATCAGCTTGCACCGCTGCCCACGCAGGCGGCGGCGGCGCGGGGCCGATCGGCATCTCCGTCGGCAGTGGTGGCGGCTGACAAAGAACAAGACCACGGAGACGCCCAATGCATGCGCGAAACCGGAGCTGCACTGGTAGGTGGGCGGCGACTTTCGATGCATGAATCACCTCGGCCAGGGACATGCCTTTAGCGAGCCCCGAGGAGACGACGAGGTAATCGAGCATGCTGGTACCGCGCGCGCCGATCACGCTGCTGGGAACGACGACCTGAGCACGCAAACGATTAACAACACCTGATGCAGCAAGCACGTCAGGGCCCACATTAAAAGTCAGCACCAATAGTAGTGGGTCGAGCAACCTGCGCCACAACCGTGCCGATGAGGGCACGGGGCTCCGCGTTGGCCTCTGACAACCCTTCACGCGTGCGTAGGTAGGTTCTGCGCGCAAACACAGGGCCCCCCACCTGGAGCATGCGCGATAGCGCCAATAGAACGGCGCGCGTCAATGATGCGCCCTCCTGGGGGGCACGACAGCCGAGAGAACTTCGGACCAAGATCCCGACGCCAGAAGACGTGCCATGACCGATTCCAGGAGCTGCGGGCCCAAGAATAGCTTTCCACCCATGCCGATGGACCCAGCCTATAGCTTCTTCCAGGTCAGGCTTCAACAGGCTGTGCTCCTGGACGAGAAGGATGTGCGCTTCGCACTTTGGCAGCCAATCCTTACGACCTCCACCCGAGTCCGAGTGCCATGAAGTAACGTTGGCAGTCAGAACTATGAGTTCCACTTGGGAATATCCTGGGTAAGGTTCTGTGGAGTGGAAATGGAGAAAAACAGCGAGGCTTGGGCTGACGCATCACCGCTGCCTGTCGCGCCTAGCTCAAAAGCGCTAGGTCCTCGGGGACCGAAGAAATCCAAGGGGGGCGGACGGGCCCCATGGCCGTGGCCACTCTCGGCCTTAGCAGACTCGGAACCGGACGGGTTCCCCAGGGCAGACGCTGCTTTGGCCTGGGTGTGCTCAGTAGCCTGCGCCAGAAAATGGCCTGGGCAGGGTCCAGCCTGCTCCTCCACGAGAGAGCTTCCAGCTCTGTCGTGGGTGGTGTTCGCACCTAGCAGGCGCGGCGCCCTGAGTCCATAGATTACGAGCACGTCATCAGCAAAAGGTGGGGACTGCCACTCATGCGCCCCCTGGGCGCAGTTGGCCTGCTGGAGGCCAAGACCGAGAGGAATAACCGTGCGCCCCCAAGGTAGCATCGGGCCAAACTGGCCTCCTGCTGGGGCGCTCAAGTGAGGGGCGCTGCTGCTGACGGGCACATGCGTGGGCGGATGCGCTTGCCGGGCCATGGCGCCACTCCTCCCCCCACCCCGCCAGGGGCAGAGGGGGGGGGGAAGGGCTTCTTCTGCCTTGGTCCGCACATCGGTTGCCGAGTAGAAGGCTCCACCTCCCGCTGTCGCCTGCGCTAGTGCCTCTGGCTTGTCGCCGCTGCCCGCTGATGTGGGCTCGGCAAGAGCTGGGCCACCAGCGCGGGCGCCTCCAGGTGCAGGAACGCGAGCTCCTCCTCTACCAGCGACCATGCCGTCGGTGCTTCGCCTCTTCTTGGCCGCAAAGCGAGTGAGGTGCTCTCGATGCGCATCGCGGGCTTGCTTGGCAGCAGCGACCAATGGCCCCAACAACTCCTTCGCCAGCTTGGACACACCCGCGCTGAGGTCATCCTTCCGCTTGGCGATCTCGTCGCGGTCATCCTGGCCTAGCTCCTCGTCGCCCTCAAAGAAAGAGACCTCATCGATGGTGAGCACCGTGGCGAGATCGAAGGACTCGTTGCACATGTCCTCGAGCTTGAGTTTGGCTGGACCAGCGCCTGGACCTTGGCCGACGGCAGCCTGCTGCTTCAACTCCGAGACAAGGGACTTGTACGCTGTGTCAGCCTGTTCGGTTTCGGCTCGCATGTCACGCGCTGTGCTCTCAAGCTGTATGCCATCCTTCCGCAGCGCCAACAGCTTGTCGACATCCTTGTTCAGAGCCTGCTCCAGCCGCGAGACGACTGCAAACTGCTGCTGGACTCGCCGATGCAGTGGAGTGGGTCGCGTGGGTGCTTCTTGAGCATGAAGTCTCTTGACTTCGGACTCGTACTTGGCAGCAGTGACCAGATCTCCCCTTCCGAGCCAGTTCAGCCAACTGCTTAGCGTCAGTGGCCGTGAGCTGACCCTGGGCACCGGCTGGGCGGGGAGCTGCCTTGGGGACCCCTGGGCCACCGTGGGTGCCGCCACCACCCGGTTGGACTGCAGCACCTTGTCCAAGTGGGGTGGCGTGCTGCCCGTGGGGTTGCTGCGAGTGGATGATCCAGGGCGGCGGCGGGCTGAAGACCCCAGGCGGGACTTGGGCCCAAGCACCAATGGCTGGAGGATTCCCGTCAGCGGCCGAACAGCAGCCAGCCGGGCGCCACAGTGCTTGCAATACCGAGACGACTTCTGGTTCGTCACGCAGCCACAGGTGATGCACTTGATCTTCGAGTAGCCGTCGCTGCCTGATTTAGTGGCATCGTGCCACCGTGAGGTATATGAATATGCGCCTGGAAGGTGCCAAGGAGGTGATACACGGGTTCGACCTTCACGACCAAAACCTTGTCTTCGCTCCTGTCCCTTGCCACCGCCATGAAACTGAGTGGGAAACTTGGGTGTCATACGCCCGCAATCACTGAAAGAAACCTACACCGAACCAAAGGCCCGTTGACGCAGTGCCGCTCAACAAGCACAGAACCTTGTGCCAGAACGGCTGGGGAGGAGGAGGAGGAGGAGGAGAATGAGGAGAGGGAGGAGGGAGGAGGAGGAGGAGGAGGAGGAGGAGGAGGAGGAGGAGGAGGAGGAAGAGGAGGAGGAGGAGGAGGAGGAGGAGGAGGAGGAGGAGGAGGAGGAGGAGGAGGAGGAGGAGGAGGAGGGAGGAGGAGGATGAGAGGAGGTGGGAGACGCGGGGCGCTGTCTCCTCCAAACGAGGACCCAACACCACAGGATGGTTGAGAAAAACCATATGCGTTTTGGCTGTGCTGGCCTCCTGGGGTCCTTCGCGAATGGTCGGCGGGCCTCTGGAGCCGTCCTGGGCCCCAGGCCAGCCAGTAGCTGCTGGAGTGGCCGTCAGGGCAGCTGGCGGCCGCTGAAGCGAGTTCTGGAGCGGGTCTGGGGCTTGGTACCAACGCCACTGGTCCCCCTGTTTGGGACGCGTTCCGACCAGAATTGTAATGCAGATAACGTCGGGCTCCAGCTTTGCCTCCCGCATCTCACTCAGCAGCGCCAGCGCCCGCTGCCACTGCTCGCCCTTCTCACAGGCGCTGATCCCAGCGTTGTAGCTGACTAGGGCTGGCCCGTGGACTACCGTCCACGAATGTCAGAGGATTGAGCGTGCACTCGTTTCTGCTTATTGCTTCAGGGTGCGCTGTTTGCTTGGAAGTGTGGAGGAGTTGGAGGAGGCGACGTCAGCGTGGAGAAAACCGGGCTCCACACCGAGCCGCATCGCCGACGCATCGGCGAGGCGGCGCGACCCTCGGACCCATCCACTCGGACCCGATGTGCGACGAGCGAAGAACACACACACACACTCACACCAATAGGGGAAATGGGGGGGGGCTACGGGTGCATGCGTCGGACGGGAGTCCCCGCCCGATGGGGAAGCCTCCCGCGGGGTCCGACCAACCCGCTCCCACACCCTTAGCCAATCCTCCTCTCTCCGACCACCCCCATATATGGGTACGGGTGTGCGCTGTTCGTTCGTTCGTGTGTCGGCGGCGAGCCCAGGGGGAAGTGAGAAGGGGTGGGCCTTTTCAGAAGGCTCGGATGTCCCCCGGCCACCTGAGAAGAGTTTTCTGAGCCTTCCCCGAAGACGTAGGAAACCTCTCACAGGCGCGAGGGCTTCTGAGAAGTCCTGCCACCTTCTGGGAAGGCCTCCTCCTTCTCACTTCCGCCCCTCGCTCGCCGCCGAACTTCTGATACCCTGAGATCTGGGCGTGGTCGCCCGGGATCGGGCCCCGGGACACTCGCAGATCGATCCAGCTCGAAACGTGCCCCAGAAAGATGGGGTCTAGGGTTCCAGTGGCGACTTTTCGCGATGTCGCAACTTGTTCGCAATGTCGGATCTGAGGGCACGCAGGCTGCCTGGTATGCAACATACGGTCGGGAATTTGTGCTTAGCGTGTCGCGGCGGCGGCCCCAGCGACACGCTGTGCCCTGCCAGTGTGCTGGTGTTAGGTCGGGCATGTCCTCCTGCAGGCGGATTTTGGACGGACATAGAAAACAGTCGGAAAAAACTCAAAACAGTCGAAAGATCGTCCCCAGAGCATTTTCGGACTATTTTTCAATATTCCTCCTGCAGGGGGACGTCCCCAACTTAACGCTAGTGGAGAGCGTGTCGCGCCGCTTGGCGGGGCGGGAGGCCCGGAAAGCCTCGGGTCGTGGGCGCCTGGGGCCCTGGTTAGCGTGTCGCGCCGAAGGGTGGAGGAATGAGGAGGGGGAAGGGGGAGGAGGAGGGAGGAGCTGGAGGAGGAGGAGGAGGAGGGAGGAGGAGGAGGGAGGAGGAGGAGGAGGGAGGGGGAGGAGGAGGAGGAGGGGGGTTAGGAGGAGGAGGAGGAGGAGGAGGAGGAGGAGGAGGAGGAGGAGGAGGAGGAGGAGGAGGAAGAGGACGCCTGGGGCCTTGGTCAGCGTGCCGCGTCGTGGGGTGGTGGGCCAGAGCCGGCGGAGCGACCTGCTGGGCCGAGGTTCCTGACTAGGGGATGGACAGAACCCCCCTTTACTAAAGCGTGCCTCCTCCTCCTCCTCTTCCTCCTCCTCCTCCTGCTCCTCCCCCTCTCGCCCTCCCCTCCTCGTGTCGCCTACGGCCCATGGGAAACCGTCCACCGCCCCCTCGCGTCCTCCGCTTTTTTCCCCTCTTTGCATGGAGGGGAGGTTAAATGAAAACGACCTCGGGCCCAAACCTGGCGGGAGCAAGCCTAGAAAACGACGGCCGAGGCGCCCCCTCGAGAACCGAACACGCACAATTCACCAATCGACGTGTCAGGGTGAGGGTTCTGTCAACCCCCGGCTGAACGTAGATAACGTCGGGGTCCACCTTCGCCTCCGACATCTCTCTCAGCAGCGCCAGAGCCCGCTGCCACTGGTCGCCCTTCTCGCACGCGCTGATCCCAGCATTGTAGCTGACTGCATTAGAGGAGAGACTAGTGTGCACCCGTTCTTGCTGCCACTGGCGGCGGGGGTTGCCGAACCATGGGTGGGTCGTGCCAGAGGGCACGAAGAGGGCCCCCCGAGGGCTCCAAGAGGGCCCCAGGACGCCGCTGGGCGCGGGCCCACCATTCTGCCACGAGAGGCCTTTCTGTTGCAGAATGCACCTGGCCCTGTCTTGGAGGGGCCCAAAAGCCTCAAGAGGGTCGCAAGAGCGCCCCCAAGGGGCCACAAACCGCATGTACTTGATATGCTTCTTGGGCTTGCGAGATGGGCACCCAAGTACATGCGTTATGGGGCCTTGTCGGGGCCCTCTTGGGGCCCTGTCCCCCTCTTGGGGCCCCTCGGGAGCGCTCCTACCCTGTTCCGGCCCCTTCTTGGGGGGGGCCGCCATGGGCGCCTGAGGAACCGTACTGGCGCAGTCTTGAGCCGTCTTGGGGCCCTCCTGGCAGCCTCCTCAGGCGTCTTGGAAAGATCTTGAGGGCCAGTGTGGCCGTCTTAGACGCATCGAAGACGAAAAGCACGGGAACTCCCGAAATGCACGTTTTCCCAAGGGAATGGGACGATTTCTCCTTGTTCGGGCTCTCCTGGGGTTCTCTCTGGAGCCCATTTGGAGCATTTTGGGGGCCTCTTGGGCCGTCGGGCGGCTGTCTTGGGCGTCTTCGAACGCTCGGGGCCTGTCGCGGAGACCCTCTTGGACCGTCTTCGGGCCCTCTTGGGGGCCTCCAGGGGCGGCTCGGAGCGCTCTGAAATCATCTTGGAAGCGCGCCGGGGCCCCGGGGCCGCGCCGGTGGCCGCTGGAGGGGGCTGGTCCGCTGTCACTGCTCGACAGTTTGGCGAGCGGTGATGACGATGGGCTCCAGCTTTGCCTCCCACGTCTCTCTCAGCAGCGCCAGAGCCCGCTGCCACTGGTCACCCTTCTCGCACGCGCTAATCCCAGCGTTGAAACTGATGACAGTTGGCTCCAACTTCGCCTCCAAAATCTCGCTAAGCAGCGCCAGAGCTCGCTGCCATTGGTAGCCGTTTCCGCAAGCGCTGATCACAGCGTTGTAGCTGATGACGGACGCTTCGAGCTTCGCCTCCCAAATCTCGCACAGCAGCGCCAGAGCCCGCTGCCACTGCTCGCCCTTCTCGCACGCGCTGATGCCAGCGTTGTAGCCGACTAGGGCTGACCCACGGCCTTCCGGCCGCGGAATCTGCCCGCCATGGCTTGGACGTGGAAGTGGAGCGTCTCTGGGGCCTCGCGGGTAAGGGGAGGTTGGAGGGGACGGTGTGGATGGAGGTGGCCGCTGGAGGGGGAGGTGGGCGAGGGATGCAGGCAAGCAGGCCTGAAGGCAGGAACGCGGTGGTGGAGGCGGTGCCAATGGAAGCGCACCCATGTAGGCATGACAGCTGTTTCTGACGCCGCAGTCTGTGTTCATCATAGCTTCTGCGGGGAGGGCAGCCGTGAGAAGTTATCTGCTCTTCGCCAGGGCCGAATGATAATTTCATGTGGTAGTGTGGTGACAATGGGGCCAGTGGGCGCGGCCTAGGAGGCCCGCAAGAGGGCGGCGAAACGTAACTCCCTAAGACGGGCCCCAGTGCGAGGACACGAATCGACCTTTCGAGCGCACCGCCCCAAGACGTTTCCAAATGGCGCAGAGATGGCTCGCAGTGGGTCCAAGAAGCCCCCAAGACGATACTGGAAGTTCGACGCTCTCCAAGAGAGAAGCATCCAACGCCTCTTGGGGGCCGCTTGGGGGCCCTTTTCGTCCTCCTGGGGGTCTCTTGAAGCCCTCTTGGGCAATCTTGAGTGCGTCTTGGGCCGTCTTGGGGCGATGTGGGGCCGTCTTGGGCGCCTCTCGGCATCTTGGGACAGTCTTGGAGCTATCTTGGGCAAATATTGGGCGCTCATGGGGTTGTCTTTGGTGTTTCTTGAGCCGTCTCGGGCGCCTCTGGAGCCGTCCCTGACGGCCCAGAGACAGTCTTGGAGACTGTCCAAACGGAAAGGCTTGGAGACGGGGCGGTGGGGGCATCTACAGCCGTCTTGGAGACGGGGCGGTGGGGCCGTCTTGGGCCATTGTTAACTCTTGTTAACTGCTCTTGGGGCTGTCTTGGGTGCGTCTTGGGCCGTCTCGGGGCCCTCCTGGGGCCCTCCTGGGAAGCCTCTTCGGCGTCTCTTTGGCCGTCGTAGAGGCGTCTTGGGCCGCCTTGGCGCTGCAAAAGGCAGTCTTGGCTTGTCGTGGAGCGCTCTTGGAGCGTCTTGGGGCTACCTGGGGCCGTCCTGGGAGCCTCTTGGTGTCACCCTGGGGCCGTTGTGGGCGCCTCTTGGGCTCCCTTGACGCCCTCTCGGGCCGGTTTTCGTGCGTTTTGGGGGCCTCTTGGGCCGTCTTGGGGCGGTCGTGGGGACCTGGAACCAGCTTCTGCGCCATATTCCCGTGAAGCAGCGCATGCTGGAAGTGAGCGTTTTCTTCGGGAAAACAATGATTTTCGCCTCTGGGGGCCATCCTTGGACGCCTCTTGGGCGTCTCTGGGGCCGTCGTGGAGGCCTCCTGGGCCGTCTTGGGTGTGTTTTCGGCGGTCTTGGGCTCTCTTGGAGCGTTCTTGGGCCGTTTTGGGGGTGTCTGGGGCCGTCCTGGGCGCCTCCTGGGAGCCTCTTGGGGCCGCCTGGGGGCCGTGTTGGGCGCCTCTTGGGTCTCTGGACGCTCTCGCGGGCCGGTTTTCGTGCCTCTGGGGGGCCTCTTGGGCCGTCTTGGGGCGGTCGCGGGGGCCTCTTGTCCTATCTTCTGCGCCATACTCCCGACAAGCAGTGCGTGCTAAAATTTGACGTTTTTCGCTTCAAAAAACAATGATTTGGACCTGTGGGGGCCATCCTGGGACGCCTCTTGAGCGTCTCTGGGGCCGTCGTGGAGGCCTCCTGGGCCTTGTCGGGGCCGTTTTCGGCGGTCTGGAGCTTTCTTGGAGCGCTCTTGGGCTGTTTTAGGGGTGTCTGGGGCCGTCCTGGGCGCCTCTGGGGCCGCGTGAGCGCCTCTGGGGCGTCCCCAGAGCCGTTGTGGGGCATTTTACGCCCACCAAGACAGGGACCCTTCCCGCACGCACGGGTCCCTGCATTGTAGAGAAGATAGGGCTGACCCGCGGCCTCCGGCCGCGGAATTTGCCCGCCCTGGCGTGGACGTGGAAGTGGAGCGTCTCTGGGGCCTCGCGGGTAAGGGGAGGTTGGAGGGGACGGCGTGGATGGAGGTGGCCGCTGGAGGGGGAGGTGGGCGAGGGATGCAGGCAAGCAGGCCTGAAGGCAGGAACGCGGTGGTGGAGGCGGTGTCAGTGGAAGCACACCCATGTAGGCATGACAAGGTGTGGACAGAAGCTGTTTCTGACGCCGCAGTCTGTGTTCATCATAGCTTCTGCGGGGAAGGTAGCCGTGAGAAGTTTATCTGCTCTCCGCCGGGGCCGAATGATAATTTCATCTGGCAGTGTGGTGACAATGGGGCAAGTGGGCGCGGCCTAGCCCGCAAGAGGGCCGCGAGACGGAACTCCTCTAAGAAGGGCCCCAGTGCGAGGACACGAATCGACTTTTCGAGCGCACCTCCCCAAGACGTCCCCAAATAGCGCAGAGATGGCTCCCAGAGGGTCCAAGAAGCCTCCAAAACGATGCTGAAGTTCGACGCTCCCCAAGAGAGAAGCATCCAACGCCTCTCGGGGGCCGCTTGGGGGCCTCTTTTCGTCCTCCTGGGGGTGGGTCTCTCGGAGCCCTCTTGGGCAATCTGAAGTGCATCTTGGGCCGTCTTGGGGCGATGTGGGGCCGTCTTGGGCGCCTCTCGGACCATCTTGGGACAATCTTGGGGCCATCTTGGGCCAATATTGGGCGCTCCTGGGGCTGTCTTTTGTGTTTATTGAGCCGTCTCGGGCGCCTCGGGAACCGTCCCGGACGGCCCGGAGACCGTCTTCGAGACTGTCCAAACGGAAAGGCTCGGAGACGGGGCGGCGGGGGCCTCTACAGCCGTCTTGGAGACGGGGCGGTGGGGCCGTCGTGGGCCATTATTAACTGCTCTTGGGGCTGTCTTGGGTGCGTCTTGGGCCGTCTCGGGCGCCTCTGGAGCCGTCCCGGGGCAGTGTGTGGCCCTTTGGGCGCCCTCATGGGGGCGTCTGGGCGCGTCCTGGGGCGAACTGGGGGGCCTGTATAGCCTTCTGGACGCTGCGAGGACGAAAAAGCAAGATATATCGAAAAATGTACGTTTCCCGTCGGGACTGACGGTTTGGGCCTCTTGGGGCTCTCCTGGAGGCCCTCCTGGGCCGTCTTGGGAGCCTCCTGGCCTGCCTTGGGGGCCTCTGGGGCTGTCGTGGGGCTCCCAAGGGTGCTCTGAGGCAGTCTTGGCGCCCCCTGGAGCCTCTCGGAGCCGTCTCGTTGGCCATTCTTGGCTGCTCTTGGGGCTGTCTTGGGTGCGTCCTGGGCCGTCTCGGGCGCCTCTGGAGCCGTCCCGGGGCCGTGTGGGGCCCTTTGGGGGCGTCTTGGCGCGTCCTGGAGCGAGGCAATGGGGCAATGTTTGCCTCTGGGGTCCCTCCTGGGGGTCCTGGCTTGGGGTCCTCGGGGGCCGGCTTGGGCGCCTCTTGTGCCATCTTGGGGTTCCCTGGGCCGTCTGGGGACGCGCTTGGAACCCTGTTGGGCCGTCTTGGGGCGGTCTTGTGGGTGTCTTCGGCCATCTTGGAGCGTCGGCTAGCCGAGAAGGCGAGAAGGCAAAACTCCTTCAAAAAACATTGAACAATTAAGGGTTTGGGCCTCTGGGGGCATGCTTCGGAATACTGTTGGAGGCTCTTGGAGGCCTCTTGGGGGGTCTTGGGGCCTCGTGTGGGCGTATGGGGGGGCCCAGGGCTCGGAATGTCAGGTTTTTCCCCGTTCTTTGGCCCCCTGGGCCTGGCTTGGGGTCCTCTGGGGCCGGCTTGGGCGCCTCTTGGGCCATCTTGGGGTTCCCTGGGCCGTCTGGGGACGCGCTTGGAGGCCTGGTGGGCCGTCCTGGGCCAGTCTTGCGGGTCCCTTCGGCCGTCTTGGAGCGTCGGCTAGCCGAGAAGGCGAGAAGGCAAAACTCCTTCAAAAACCATACAAAAATCAAGGATGCTGGCCTCTGGGGGCATGCTTCGGAGGTCTGTTGGAGCTCTTGGAGGCCTCTTGGGCCTTGTTGGGGGCCTCTAGGGGGCCTCTTGGATGCTCCCTGGAGCCTCTTATGGCCACTTCGGCGCATCTTTGGGGGGAGGGCTCGATTTGTGACGCTCGGGGGCCAGGATCTGCGTGAGGGGTGTCGAAAAATGGCCCTCCAGGGGCGCATCGGTGCACGACCTTCTGGCACGCGCTGATGTCCGCCATAGAGAAGAGACTGCCGACCTGGAAACCGTGGACTACGTCCGCGAAAGCTCGTCGGCGAGGTCCGCGGGGTCTGAGCGGAGATGTTGTCGACGGGCCTTGAGGATGACATTGGGGGTCGCGGTCGCAGTCGCCACCGCTGTCCTCGTCGTCCCGACCTGCACCCCTCCGCTGGGCTTCTTCCGGCGGCGCGAGCTCGCACGGCCAGGCGCAGCTCCCGGGGCTCGGGCAGCCCGGGCCTCGAGCCTGCGGGGGCCAAGGAGGTGCCGATGCCGCTGCTCCCCGGAAATCTCTCCCGGTGGTGCGTCCTGACCGGAGCCGCGGGGCAAAATCCCGGCGGCAGCTGGCGAGGGCCCCCCCGGGAGGCCCAAGACGGCGAGAACGAGAGGCGGGTAATATTCGCGGCAGGAGCACCTCCTTCTCCTCCCCGAAAGTCGGGCGGCAGCTGGCGAGGGCCCCCCCCGGAGGCCCAAGACGGCGAGAGCGAGGGGCGGGTAATGTTCGCGGCAGGAGCACCGTCTGCGCCTCCCCGAGAAGTCGGGCCCGGGGTGCGGGGCCCACAGCACCTGCCGCGCCCGAGTCGGCCCGCCGCGGGCCTTCTCGAACAGCGGGGAAGGAGGAGGAGGAGGAGGAGGAGGAGGAGGAGGAGGAGGAGGAGGAGGACGAAGGAGGAGGAGGAGGAGGAAGGAGGAGGAGGAAGGAGGAGGAGCAGGAGGAGGAAGAAGGAAGGAGGAGGAGGAGGAGGAGGAGGAGGAGGAGGAGGAGGAAGAGGAGGAGGAGGAGGACCAGTGTAAACCCAAGAGTCATCAACGATGTTGGAATGAACCCTCCCTCCAAGCTCCCTCTCCATAGGCCACTACAACGGTTCATTTCCCCTGAGGGAACTCCCTCGTTGGAGGACAGCCGCTTGGTGATCTCGAAGCGTACCAAAACGCCATTTGGGGGACTTCCACACCGCGAGCCAACATAACTTTTGCACCAACATGCTCCTGAATCTTTCCAAAACACGAATTCTGGTACGCTGATCATGGGAATACGTGAAATTCTTGCCAGTGTTTAAAAGAATGCGCGCGGCGCTAACACGAGAACCACATATTGAGAACGACCCGCCCTGAATCCGTGAAGCTCTTGCAGACTTTTGAAACGAATGTGCGCGGCGCTAAAGCGAGAGCCACATTTTGAAAACGACCCGCCCTCAATCCGTGAAGCTCCTGCAAATTCTTGAAAGAATGTGCGCGGCGCTAAAGCGACAACCACATTTTGAAACAGACCCACCCTCAATCCGTGAAGCTCTTGCACATTCTATCACGAATGCGCGCGGCGCTAAGGCAAAAACTACATATTGAACTCCACCCGCCTTCGATCCGTGAAACTCTATCAAATGTTTGAAACGAATGTGCGCGGCGCCAAGGCGAGAGCCACAATTTGAAAACGACCCGCCCTGAATCCGCGAAACCCTTGGATTTGTTAACACGAATGTGCGCGGCGCTAAAGCGACAGCCGCATGTTGAAATCGGTCCGCCCTGAATCCATGAAACTCTTGCATTTGTAAGCGAATGTGCGCGGCGCTGAGGCGAGAGCCACATGTTGGAAACCACTCGCTCTCAATCCGTGAAGCTCTTGCAAATTCTAAAACGAATGTGCGCGGTGCTAACGCGATAACCACATTTTGAAAACGACCCGCCCTCAATCCGTGAAGCTCCTGGAAATTCTTGAAAGAATGTGCGCGGCGCTAAAGCGACAACCACATTTTGAAACAGACCCACCCTCAATCCGTGAAGCTCTTGCACATTCTAACACGAATGCGCGCGGCGCTAAGGCAAAAGCCACAGATTGAACTCCACCCGCCTTCGATCCGTGAAACTCTATCAAATGTTTGAAACGAATGTGCGCGGCGCTAAGGCGAGAGCCACAATTTGAAAACGACCCGCCCTGAATCCGTGAAACCCTTGGATTTTTTAACACAAATGCGCGCGGCGCTGAGGCGACAGCCGCATGTTGAAATTGGCCCGCCCTGAATCCATGAAACTCTTGCATTTGTTAAGCGAATGTGCGCGGCGCTGAGGCGAGGGCCAAATTTGGGAAACCACCCGCTCTCCATTTGTGAAACCGCTGCCATGTTTAAGCTTAAGAACCAGGAATGGTGAGGACCTCTCAAGCGAAACGCCCGGTCCGCCCTAAAAACTGGTCTCGGGGTGCGACAAGGAGAAGTCACTTATAAGGAAAAGGAATGGAAGAGGAGGAGGAGGAGGAGGAGGAGGAAGAAGAGGAGGAGGGGGGGGGACAAGCTATGTGCGCTCGTCGCGTGATACATGACGTCCCACCCCTCCCTCCCATTCCTGACCATGGCGTAGATCGCCTTTTTATTCGGCCGTGAGAACCTTTGCGGCTTGGGCACGTGAAAGATCCGTGTGCGAGGCCAGTCCCCCAGATATTTTCTGCAGGCACTTGCGCTCATCCTACATCCTCCCTCCTCCTCCTTCTCCTCCCTCCTCCTCCTCCTCCCTCCGCCCTCATCCCTCGTCCTCCTCCTCCTCCTCCCTCCTCCCTCGTCCTCCTCCTCCCTCCTCCCTCCCCCCTCCTCCCTCATCCCTCCGCCCTCCTCCCTCCTCCTCCCTCCCTCCTTCCTCCTCCTTCCTTTTCCCTCCTCCTCCTCCCTCCCTTCCTCCTTCCTCCCCCCTCCTCCCTTCCCTCCCCTCCTCCCTCCCCTCCCTCCCTCCCACCCTCTCTCTCTCCCCTCTTCTTCTCCCCTCCTCCCCTCCTCCTCCTCCTCCTCCTCCCGTCCTCCTCCTCCACCTCCTCTCCCGCTTTCCCCCATCCTCTCCTTTTTCCTCCTCCTCCTCCTCCCCCACCTCTTCTCCTCCTCCTCCTCATCCTCCTCCTCCTCTCCTCCTCCTCCTCCATCCTCCTCCTTCCTCTCTCCTCCTCTCCTCCTCCTCCTCCGCCTCCTCTTCCTCTTCCTCTTCCTCTTCCTCCCCCCTTTCCTCCTCCTCCTCCTCCTCCTCCTCCTCCTCCAGTCCTTCTCCTTATAGATAACTCCTTGCTGTCGCATCCCGAAGCCAGTTTTCAGGGCGGGCCGGGCGTTTCGCCTGAGACTTCCTCACCCTTTATGACTCCGAAGCTTAAACAATGGCAACAGCTTCACAGATTGAGGGCGGGTGGTTTTCAAAATGTGGCTCTCGCTTTAGCGCCGCCAACATTCGTTTTAGAACTTGCAAGAGCTTCACGGACTGAGGGCGGGTCTTTTTCAAATTGGGGCTCTCGCCTTAGCGCCGCGCACATTCGTTTCAAGAAATTGCAAGAGTTTCACCGATTGAGGGCGGGCCGTTTTCAAACTGTGGCCCTCGCCTCAGCGCCGCGCACATTCGTTTCGAAACATTGCAAGAGCTTCGCGGGTTGAGGGCGGGTCTTTTTCAAACTGTGGCTCTCGCCTTCGCGCCGCGCACATTCCTCTCAAGAACTTGCAAGAGCTTCACCGATTTAGGGCGGGTCGTTTTCAAACTGTGGCTCTCGCCTCAGCGCCGCGCTGCAACACAGTGCAAGAGCTTCACGGATTGAGGGCGGTTCTTTTTCAAAAGGTGGCTCTCGCCTTAGCGCCGCGCACGTTCGTTTTCAAATTGTTGGTCAACGCACCAGAAATGGTGTTTTGGGAGGTTTCAGGATTATGCGGGCGCAACAATGATGTTGACTCGCTGTGCTGAAGTCCCAAAAAATAGTGTTCTGGCGCGATTCTGGATCGTCAAGACGCAGCAGTCAGGTTGATACGTGGTATTGGAATCCTGAGAACAATGTGTTGGCACGCTTCAAGATCTTCAAACCGTTGTCTTCATACGAGGCAGTTCCGTCAATGGGCATGAACCGCTGTAGGGGCCTACGGAGAGGGAGCTTGGAAGGAGGGTTCATTCCAACATCGTTGATGATTCTTGGGTTTACACTGGTCCTCCTCCTCCTCATCCTACGACTTCGCCTCCGCCTCCTCCTCCTCCTCCTCCGCCTCCTCCTTCATCTCCCCCTTCCCCCTCTCCTTCTCCTCCTCCTTCTCCTCCTCCTTCTCCTCCTCCTCCTCCTCCTCCTCCTCCTCCTCCGCCTCCTCCTCCCTCCTCCCTCCCTCCCTCCCTCCCTCCCTCCTCCTCCTCCTCCTCCTCCTCCCCTCCTCCTCCTCCATATCCCCCCTCCTCCACATCCAGCCGTATCCTCCTTATCCTCCCTCCTCCCTCCCCCCTCCGCCCATCCTCCCTCCCCCTCCTCCTTCTCCTTCTCCTCCGCCCTCCTCCTCCTCTCCTTCTCCTCGTCCTCCTCATCCACCTCCTCCTCCTGCTCCTCCTCCTCCTCCGCCTCCCCTCCGCCTCGCCCTCACGCCCTCCGCCCTCCGCCCTCCGCCCTCCTCCGCTCCTCTCTCCTTCCCTCCTCCTCTCCCTCCTCCTCCCTCCCTCCCTTCCCCATCCCTCCTCCATCCCCTCCCCTCCCTCCTCCCTCTCCCTCCCCCTACCTCCCTCCTCTCCTCCTCCCCCTCCTCCCTCCTCCCCTCCCCCCTCTCTCCTCCCTCCTCCCCCTCCTCCTCCCTCCTCCCTCCTCCGCCTCCCTCCTCCCTCCTCCGCCTCCTCCTCCTCCTCCCCTCCTCCTCTCCTCGCCCTCCTCCTTCCTCTCCCTCCTACCTTCCTCCCCTCCTCCTCCTTGTTGTCCTCTCCTCTCCCCCCTTTCATTTTTTCCCCTTCTTTTTCTCCTCGTTTCCTCTTTCCTTTTCGCCTCTTCTCCTTCTTCTTCTCTTCTCCTCCTCTCCTCCTCCTCCTCCTCCTCCTCCTCCTCCTCCTCCCCCTCCTCCTCCAATGGTCACATTCAATAGCTCAGGCTGGCCTCAGCTACATGATTTTCTGCGGACCACTCGAGGTTACTCCATCGTCGCTGCCCAGGAGCTGCACCTACATGGGCCTCGCCGAATGATCGCTGAAGAATGGTGTGCGCGGAACGGGTGGCAGCCGTTCGCTACAGATGCGATACCGACAGACGCGGGACACTTCACTGCAGGCGTCGGTCTCTTCGTCCGCAAGAACATACACGTGATCCCACTGGAAGGGGTGGCTCGAGGACATACTACTATTCCAGGATATGCGGTCGGTGTGATTGTGCAGACGGGCATGCGGGGTGGGTTCCTCGCTGCATCTCTATACTTGGAACAAGGACAGCGACTCGGGGGACGTAACACGGCACGGCTCGTGCAACTTGGCGCGCTTCTCAGCTACTATGCGATGCCGTTCGTGACCGCAGGAGACTGGAATGTCCCACCTGATGTCATGGTCAACTCTGACTATCCCTTGCGGCTACGGGCAACTATTCATGCAGGTAAGCAGGGAACCTACAAAGACCCTGCCACAGGGAATATGTCTATTCTGGACTACTGGATGGTCTCTGACTTCATGACGACGGTCCTACAGCAGCCGACCCGAGTGGGAGGGTTTCCCGCAAGGCAACACTTTCCTATGGCAATATCCCTTGGGCCGCACCCCCGTGGTCAGCAGCGTTGCCGACTGCAAGGGCCTGCCGTCTTCCCGCCTAAGCCCACTACGACACCTGACGCGCAGGTAGATGCGGATGACGAGCCGTGCTACTCCCAGCGCGGTGACTCCAGCGTGGACTGGATCAACCTCATGCGGAGTGAGTCTGAGAAGGGGCATGGTGATGTCACTACTCGTGATCAGCGATTGCAGGATCTCACTGCCGCCCTTTATAATGGCGTGGAGCGTGAGCTTGCTCCACTTTTCCACGCTGAGCAGCCAGATGCAGCGTTCTGTGGCCGCACCGATGGCCCACATTATGCATATACTACTGCAGGAGGTGCTCTCAGTCGTCAGCAGCCTGCAGGGACACAGCAGACACGCGCGCTGCGCATACTACAGGCACATGTGAATGATCTACGTCTTCAGCACGACAAGCGTAATATGCAAGCGTGCGTGCGGGCATGGAATCACTTGTCTGACTTCATGGGTGGACGGGGTCGGGATGGTCGTCTTCGGAGGCACATCAACCCGCATATCGTGCACGTTCTCGTTCACATGCTTACGTGCATTACGACGCAGCCTGAGCGTATGTATCCCTGCATGCTACGGTTCGTGAGTGACCTCCTCGGTAAGATTGCTCAGCGTGGCGAGCGACGCCTCGCAGATGCGCGAGCACAGTCTTTCAAGAAGTGGGCGCGTACGTCACTCAAGACCACTCCTGGGGCTGTACATCGGTGGACCAAACCGAAGGGTTGGCAGCTTTCTACAGTCCGCACAGCCAAAGGCCTGTCCAGTTGTCCACAGGATATCGTTGAATCGCAATGTAGCTCCTGGTCAAAAATCTGGGAGGGCACCGAAGGGCCACCAGAAGGCTCATCTGGATGTCTTGGAGACGCTACTGGCGGAGCTGAGGGACTTCTTGGGGAACTGTTGGATCGTGGACCCAGGTCCCCCCCCCCCCCCCCCTGAAGATCATGGACCTCCGGAAGGCCGCCCTGAGGTTCCCATCGACTACAGCCGTAGGCGCAGACCAGTTTCGACCCCGACACTGGCACCTAGCAAGTAATGGAGCCTTATCCCTACTAGGATACATCCTCCACCTATGCGAGACTTGGGGCACCTGGCCTCGCATCCTACGACATGTTCACATCGTATTGCTGGCCAAACCATCAGGTGGATACAGGCCGATCGCCTTACTCAACTCGTTGTATCGATTATGGGGTAAGGCACGTCTGGAGTGGGCTCGGAACTGGGCCAGCCGTTTGGGGAGGTCATATATCGCCCTGGGCACTTGCAAGTCGACCACAGACGTGGCGGCCCGATTGTTGGTCCAATCGGGGGCCGCAGACATGGGCCCTGACGGGCTCACCACGGTGCAGGCCATAATGGATATTGAAAAGTGTTTCGATCGAGTGCCCTGGGTTGTATTGCTGCGTGCTGGTCTCGCCCATCAATTTCCCGCCCGTTTATTGGTGCTCGCACTGAGAATGTATGCCAGCGGAAGGCGTCTTTCTTGGGAACCTACCTACACGCGTCAGGTGCGAGCCACTAGAGGATTGCTGCCAGGGTGTCCGCTGGCAATGTTCTGTCTGCAGCTTGTAATGCTCTCGCCCTTCGATGAGTTCGTATCGAGCACGTCTTCGATCGGTCGCACGGTTGACCTCTACGTTGATGGCATCACAGTTGCAGTTACGGCGGAGCGGACATCCATTGTCGAGTCGTCGGTTGAGTTCCTCACGCAGTTGGTTGACACCCTCTTGGAGATCGAACTCACCCCAGCATTACACAAGATGACGGTCACGTCTTCGGATCCGCAGGTCGGTCGTACTGTTGCTCATCGGCTTCGTCGGAAAGGATTTCGGTACGCCACTGTCTTAGAAGTTGTGGGAGTGGAGGTGGCGGCGGGTCGCAGGCTATCGTATCGGAGACTTCGGAAACGGATCCTCGTGACTCGTCATCGTCTCCCTCGCCTTCGAATGCTGCGTAAGGCAGGCGCCATAGTTGGACGATTTGCACGGCAAGCGCTCCCACCAGCAATGCAATATGGTGTAAGGGTGCATGGCGCCCCCCCCCCCCCTGCGCTCGTCAACCGAATGCGGAGCACATTGAGAGGTACGTGGTATACCCCAGGATCATCATCCTCGGCCTGGCTTTCGTCTTGCCTTCAGGGTTCCATGGGCGAGGATCCTCAGGTCCAGTGTTGGACCCAGCCGATTTATCAGTGGGCTCTCCTGGTTCAGGACAATGTTATCTCTCGGGATGTGCTGCGAAAGGCCTGGCAACGGCAAGTATTCCGAGTACTTACCGATGCCAAACCTTGGCGTCAGGTTGCGGGCGCAACAGGCGCTATGTTACTTGCGACCCGAGACATTGGATGGCGCTCGATTTCAGCGTTTACTCTCATAACGGACCTAGGTGACGTGCTCGACTTGCGCACGATTGCACCTGTAAGTGTTCGGGACCTGGCTCGGTCCGCTGCCGTCCGAAGGATGTGGGAGTCTTGGGCCAGCCGACCTAACCCTGCTGATGGTGGAATGGCACCCAAAGGGCCCCGAGGTTACTGGATGGAACCAATCCTGGCGCTTCTGCGGGCGGCCCCTGACGACCCTCCTGGAAGTGATGAGGACATGTCTGAGGGGGAGACCCTCGGTTCACGGCGCATCCTTTCCTTCAATGAAAGTGCTATGCTCCGTACCATTGTGGGCGGGGGCTTTTGGGCCCCGTCTAGGTTTTATCGCTTAGGCTATGCTGCTACGCCATGCTGCCCCCATTGTGATGCGGAAGATTGCGACCAGTATCACATCGTCTGGGAATGTCCAAGTAGAGAACGGCAGCGACGACAGGCCACAGCCAGCATTGATTGGGCAGGTTTCTCGCAACCAACGAGGGGGTCCTGGCTCTACGCGCGGCATGGCCACTCGGTCCAGTTTTCCTGCCTTGCCTCCGCGCGACGACTCCGAGCGCTGGCACGTCGAGTATGGCTCCCTTGAGATGACCACAGGAGACATCTACACTGACGGGGCGTGCCGAAAACTATGGTGCTGGCCTGAATCGTCTCGTGCAGGTTGGGCCTTCGTCAAGTACACACACAATATCGGGCTCATGGTGTACGGCGCATTGCCAGGCCCCATTCAGAGTTCCCCGAGGGCTGAGCTACACGCGGTTTTGCAAGTTCTCGAGGTTTGCATACTCCCTGTACATATCCATACAGATTATTTAGGAGTTGTAGAGGGCTTGGCTAAGGGGCCCGAGTACACATGTGGCCCAAGGCGGCCTAACTCGGATATTTGGAAGGCCATCTGGCACAAGGTGCAGGACCTCGGTGGTCTCACCGTCGATCTCCGCGTCTCCCATGTGAAAGGCCACCAGACGGGGTTTTCCCAGGAGGCTCGAGCGAATCGCTGGGCCGACAAGGCTGAGTGCTGCGGCCGAGATATACATGCCCCCAGCCAGTCACAGATCAAGGCGATGAAACCCGCCTTGCGCCACCCTAGGAGTATCCTGAGTTGGGTCACACAGGCGCATATGCATCATGCCTCCACGGGGCGGGTTGACACGCACAAGAGAGTGCGGCGGCGGAGCCATCCGACGCGGGTGTCCAAGGTTGACGGCCCGCCGCCGCCCAAGCATGCGTGCCATGGTTTCGAGGAATGTGCGAAGTTCTCTCGCTGCTTCTACTGTCGCCGAGGAGGCACACGCAATCCCGTCACCCGTGCGAAGTTGCAGGTTATGCTATGTCATGCAAGGACCACTCAGGAGACCTCCGCAGCAGAGTTTCACGGGGTGTCCTGCCCTCCGAAAGAAGGAGCTGGCCCAACGGGCCAGGTGTGTGGTGAGCCTCCTAGGGACTGTGGCGTGGCTGCTGAGTTGCCTTCCTCGTCATCGCCACATCGTGATGACGATGGTGGTGACATCAGTGGTCCGACCTCCGTTGTCTCCCAGGACTTCCATTGGACTCTCAGGAACGGGCAGGAGGGCAGGAAGCGACAGAATGAAGATATTGCAGGTGCCGCTGTCACTCGTAGGAGGGTTGAATTCGATCACATCACATACACCTCCTCGGCCGACAGAGCTGAGATGGAGATGGCGGTTGCTCGAGTGGATCATGTAAGACACTTAGGAATTTCAGGGGTACCTGAACGAGAGGGTCCTGCGTTCCTCCCGCCGACTAAGAGGCGACGCAGTGGGCCAGGTCGGAACAATCGGCCCACGGAGGCTGAGTACGTGGCGCCTCTTGAGGCCATCCCGCGGCTGGGGATCGTCCCAGCGCAGGCCTCAAGAGGCCACCGCCTTTGGGTTGCGCCTGGCCACTGTGTGTTATGCGTCTCTTGCGGGTTTTATACCACGGGAACCGCGGGACACCTATTGCTCCAGTGCGATGTCAACCCCAGTTTTGTTTCTGAACGTGCCGCCCGAAATCGACGGTTGTTTCTCGCGGGGGCTCACCCCGCTGACGAGGGACGGGTGGGTGGACGCGTTTTCCCTTCGGCCCCGAGGCCCTTGATGGCCTCCGATCCCGAGGTTTCCTGGGTGCGTCTTATCAGGGACGTGTCTCGAGAGGCTTAGGGCCTCGTTTTCTGTGCCTCGTGCGCAGCCGTGATCCATTGGTGGGCTGGCGCACGTCTTGATGGCAGGAAGGCGGGCCTATCTAGCCTACCCATGTTTTAGTGCCGGCCTGTGCGACGCGCGGCCGCGTCCATCAGCGTCTTATCCTCCTCCTCCTCCTCCTCCTCCTCCTCCTCCTCCTCCTCCTCCTCCTCCTCTGGGGCTGGGATGTACTGGACTCTTCGGGTGATTTGGGTCGTTCGGGCGGCCTCCTGCTGCTTCTTGGGGCTGGCCGTGTTGGGTCATCTTGTTTGCGTCTTGGGCCGTCGTCGGGCCCTCGTGGGCCGTCTGGGGGCCTCCTGAGCCTTCTTGGAGCGATATCGGGGTGCCCCTGGAACCGTCTTGGAGCGTCGGAAGAACGAACAGGCGAGAACATCAACATCCTCAAATCATGCATGGGAAACCACTACTCTTGGAGTCTCGGGGCCCTCTGGGAGGTGGGGCATCTTGAAGCCCTCTTGGGCCGTCAGGGGGTCCCGGTGGGCCGTCTGAAGGCGCCTCGGGCCTTCTTGGGCCTTTATGGGGCGGTATTGAAGCCTCCCGAGTCATGGCCAGGGAGCGCGCCACGGTCAACCAAGCCCTCAACCGCATGCAGGCGTGAGTACCGTAAGGCAGGTGGGACGAAGAGAGGGGAGCTCCCTGCGGGGCCAAAAAACGTGTGGGGGCCGTGCCACAGTGAGGCGGTGCCGCCATGCGAACCCTGCCACTGGGTTTGTGGGGCCCCCTGTGGAGCCACCGAGCGTGTGAGGGGCATGCCGAACTGGACGCGGGTACCGCATGCGAGCCCTGCAACTGGAGGCCTGCAGTGGAGCTCCTTGGGGGGCCACGAAGCGATAGAGAGGTGTTCCGAAATGGAGGCAGGCACCGCATGCGGACCCTGCCCCTGGGGCCTTCGGTGGAGCTCCTTCTCCTCCTCCTCCTCCTCCTCCTCCTCCTCCCTCGTCCTCCTCCTCCCTCGTCCTCCTCGTCCTCCTCCTCCTCCCTTCCTCCTCCTCCTCCTCCTCCTCCCCCTCCTCCTCCCCTCTCCCCTCCTCCTCTTCCTCCCTCCGTCCTCCTCCGCCTCCTCCTCCTCCTCCTCCTCCTCCTCCCCACTCCTCCTCCTCCTCCTCCTCCTTCTGCTCCTCCTCCTCCTCCTCCTCCTCCTCCTGCTCTTCCTCCCTCCTCCTTCTCCTCCGATGAGTGTTGAAAGGGAAGCGGGTACAGCATGCGAGCTCTGCGACTGGGGGCCTTAACCGGAGCTCCCAACAAGGCCACGAAACATTTGAGAGGTGTGTCGACATGGACATGCGGAGCACAGATGCAGGGATGGGAAACGAGGGAGGGGGAGGCGTGATTGGAGGAGACGCGGAGCGCTGCGGATTCAAAACGAGGACCAAACACCACAAGACGGTTTGGGAAAAAACATCTGACCGCGTTTCCTTCCCGCGTGCGGCACCATCAGCAGCAGAAAAGACAGATGACGCTGGGTTCCACCTTCCCCTGCCACATCTCGCTAAGCAGCGCTAGAGCTCGCTGCCACTGCCTGCCTCTACTGCATACGCCGACGGTTGACATGTACTGGCCTGGACTGACCGCCGAACGTGATCGAGATGCTTCGTGGAACAACTGCAGCGCTGCGCTCCATTGCTTCGTCCTCCCGAAATTCCTTATGGCCGCCTCGATGGAACAACTACCTTGGCATGATCCTCGCCGCGTGTCTAACATTGAAGGGATCCTGGGCCATGGCCGCGGCCTTGAGCCCAAACGGCCTCATCTTCCGCCATCGCCCATCATGATCAGCAGCAGCAGCATCGACGTCATCACAATCATCAGCATCATCAGCAGCATTATCACCATCATCATTATCATCAGCAGCAGCATCACCATCACCATCACCATCATCACCATCATCATCATCACCACCATTAGCATCATCAGCATCAGCATCATAATTTTCATACTCGTCATCATCAGCATCGTCATCGTCAGCATAATCACCATCATCATCCTCATCATCATCATCAGCAGCATCACCATCATCCTCATTAGCATCATCATCATCGTCATCATAATATTTACCATCAACATCACCATCACCATAATCATCACCATAATCGTCATCACCATCACTATCATCACGATCACCATTATCACTATCATCACTCGTATTCCTCTTCTTCCTCCTCGCAATCCATCCTTTACGTATGTACTACCCTCCCCCTCCCCCAGGCTCCCATATCCTTCCCCTTCCTCCTAATCCTCCTCATCCATCCTGTATCATCCTTCTATCTCCTCCCTCCTCCACCTCCCTCCTCATCCTCACCTCGTCTGTTCTCACCTCGTCTCTTCTCTTCTCTTCTCTTCTCTTCGCTTCTCTTCTCTTCTCCTCCTCCTCCTCCCTCCTCCTCCATCCTCCCCCTCCTGCTCCTGCTCCTCCTCGTCCTCCTCCTCCTCCTCCTCCGCCTCCTCCTCCTCCTCCTTCTACTCCTCCCTCCCTCCCTCCCTCCCTCCCTCCTCCCTCCAGGCCCTCTGCCGTCACCCGAGTCGGCGGCCCTGACGATGGGGTGGCGGCGGCAGTGGCAGTACCCGAACGCGCCCAGAGTCCAGCAAGGCATGAGGTTGCAGACCTGATGTGACGACTTGTCATCTGTCAAACGCTCTGGGGGGGGGGAGCTGTGCTCAGGGGAGGTGGCAGCACCGCTCAACGGTGTGCTGTGTAGCGGAACGTGCAAGATGGGCAGATTCGACGTCGTCGTCGGCGTCGTCGGCGTCGTGGTCGTGGCGCGTGTTGCTCTGCTCAGGCCGTGCTTCCCTTATGCAGTGACCACCACCACCCACCCCGATCTCTTATTTCTTATCCTATGTATTATCATATCTCTTCTCAAAATCCAATCTCTTATTTCGCATCCTATCTCTTATCGTTTCTTACTTTTTGACGTTCGGCAAACTTCGATCTGCGATGATGGCGCTGGTACGGCGCAAAGAGAGGCGGCCAAACAGGTAGCATGACAGACTTTTAGGCGCGGAGGCATACAAGTCTGACCACATGGTGTGCCAGGCAAACATGAGCGATGAAACAGTTGCGTTTCGGTGATACAGGGAAAGCGCGATACGCACCGACTAGAACAATCAAACGATAAGCGTCAGGCCCTGGCACTGTAGCAGCGCGCGTCGGCGAGATACAAGAAAAGCGAGACAGTTGGCAGCAGCAGAGATTCAGAGCGTGCTGCAGCGCTGGGTGTGGAATGAGACCTCCTCCCTCTCCTCCTCCTCCTCCTCCTCCTCCTCCTCCTCCTCCTCCTCCTGCAGGCCATTGGCTCCGGCTCCTCCGCGGGGCGCCTCGACCGCGACCTCGGCCTCCTCGCCCAGCGACGCCAGGGTCGTGAAGGTCAGGCTCCGCCCGGTCCAGATGTTGCCGCTCGCAGGGGGCGCCGGGGCCGGCCCAGCGCGCGCGAGAGGGGTGCGCGCGCGTGCGCTCTCGTGGCCTCGCACCTCTCCTCCCTCCCTCCTCGCCCCCCTCGGTCGGCTGCACGCAGGAGCGGCCCTGCAGGCAGGAGTGACTCCTCCAGTGCGCGGACGAAGGGGGCGCCAGCTGGCCGAATCCAGGCGCGCAAGCAGGCACTATCCCAGGCATGCGACGTCTTCAGGACGGCGTCCCCGGGGCCGGTTCTTCATCCTGCGTCCTTTGTTGACGCTCCTGGGGCCCGGCGAGGGCCTCTCGAGGTCGAAAACAGTGCAAAACGTGCAGTCCTGATCTTGTTGCGACGCGATCATGTCTGGGTTCCTCCTCCTCCTCTTCCTCCTCCTCCTCCTCCTCCTCCTCCTCCTCCTCTGGCGATCGGGAGGGCCCCGCTGAGCCCTCGAGGCGCTCGCGCCGCGCCTCCGGCGCCCGCGCTGCGGCCAGCCGCGCCGCGATGGGCAGCAGCGTCGGCGGCCGCGTGTGGCCGACGCTCGGCGGGCGCGCCGCTCGGCCGCAGGCGCCCGCGGCCCCTCCCCATCGAGAGCCCCTCCTCCTCCTCCTCCTCCTCCTCCTCCTCCTCCTCCTCCTCCTCCTCCTCGTTCTCCTCCTCCTCCTCATCCGCCTCCTCCTCCTCCTCATCTCCTCCTCCTCTCCTCTCCTACCACGCGGCAGCCGCGGGGCACGCCGAGGACGCCTACGGAGGGTTCCCGTCGTGCCCGACTGCGACGGAGGCTCACTCCTGCGGGGGGGCCCTCCCGGGGGCGGGGGGGGGGGGCACCTCGCAGCCCTCCCGGCGGGCCGTCGGAAGGCGCCTCGGGCCCTCGGGGGCCTGCGTGGGGCCGTCTGGGAGCCTCCCGAGATGGGGCCAGGGAGCGCGCCGCGGCCAGCCAGGCCGGTATGAAGCATCCGGACGGAAGGGCCCAACCGCATGCAGGCGTGAGTGCCGCACAGTGGAGGCCTGTCCACAAGAAACCCTCCACAAGAAACCCAACCCTGAGACCCCAGGACGTCCGTGGGTTCTGGTGTGGCAGCGTCACGCTCCCCATCGCAAGACCATCGAGACCCAAGAAGCCCAGGGCACCCCGGAGGCAAGCAGGGTGCTTCTTGGCATGGGCCTCCACTGTAGGTACAGTCGACTCTCGCCGTCGTGAAGGTCAGGCTCCGCCAGGTCCAGATGCTGCCACGGGCCGCGGGCCCCAGGCTGGGCCCACAGCGCGAGCAGGGTGCGCGCGTGCTCGTACCGTGCCGACTTCGGCGCCGGCTCCTGGCACCGCGGGGGGCCCTTCGGCCTGGAGCGGCAGCTTCCGAAACGTCCGATGTTTCAACATCGACCTATTCTGGGTCGCTGGCGGCATGCAACGTGGGACGCTTCGGTGCCCCCCTGACGGGGACTCCACTATAACGGGCACTTTGGCCAGGGACCCCCGGCGAACGTGACCCGACCCTCCCCGATGCGGGCAGCGCTGCAATGCCAGAAAGAGGCCCTCAAGTGGCAACTTTCGGCAAATCTCCAAAGTACCCGTTGGTGAATACCCGTTACGGTGCCGCTGAACGCTGGCGGCGAGGCCGCCGCCGGTCGACACGGCGCGAACCTGCCGTGCGCGCGTCTTCCTCTTCCTTCTTTTCCTCCTCCCTCCTCCCTCCTCCCTCCTTTTCTCCCTTTCTCCCAAGAGGAAACGCACGAGGAAGAGGAGGGAAGAAGAGGAGGAGGGGGGAGGGCGGACGAGGAAGAGAAGCGCCAGAAGAAGCGGAAGAAGATGGGGGAGAGGAGGCGCAAGCAGGAGGAGGAGGAGGAGGAGGAGGAGGAGGAGGAGGAGGAGGAGGAGGAGGAGGAGGAGGAGGAGGAGGAGGAGCACGCGCAGCAGCAAGCCTGACCTGGGTGGCCCCGGGAGGCAGCCTCCTCCGCGGCCCCCCCGCGGTGCCCCGCAGGCGGGATATGCGCCTCCTGGCCAGCGACGGCCCCGCCCGATGGAATGGAATGCCTCGCTCGCGGCTGGGCGCGGGCACGTCTTCGGGCGGCGCCTGGCTGCTCCCAGGATCCGCCCGCACGCGGGCCAGCGCAGCTCTCGTGAGCCCCCGCAGGCGCCACGAGCGTGCCTCGCGAAGGTCTTCCCGCGGGATGCGAGCGAGAGCACGGCAGGCGGAGCACCACTGGGCCTGCCTGCAGGCCTGGGCACGATGGCCGCGCCCGGCCGCCTCTGCGGGCGGGCACGCGCAAGGCGGCGGCGCTGCAGCGCAGAGAGGAGGAGGAACATAGAGGAACGAACAATGACACAAAGATAAAAACTCGGAGGTCCGCGCGGATTTCTCGGATCGGCGCTGGAGCCCCCCGGCGGCGCCTCCGGCGACGCACCCGGCGCTCCAGGGAGGGGGGTGCAGCGCTGACCCGAGAAATCCGCGCGGACCTTCGAGTTTTTATGTTTATGTCATTGCTTGTTCCCCTAAGGAAGACGACGACGACGACGACGACGACGACGACGACGACGACGACGACGACGAGGACGAGGACGAGGACGACGACGAGGACGACGACGACGACGAGGACGACGAGGACGACGACGAGGACGACGAGGACGACGACGACTTATACGTCAGCATCAGGGATGAGTACAAACCTCGATCGCATTGGGCTGCAATCCGTTGTGACAAGAACGATGGCACTATGCCATTCGGAAGAAATCCCGCTGCACGGGAGGACTGTGCCTTTCGTATGTGTCGCGAAGCGCTGGTGCGGCCTGGGGCTCGAGCGGCATAGCAGGCGGCATGGGAATCGAGCGGCTAGTACAAGCTGGTTTGAACATGCATACTATATCTACACCACTTCGTGTCCGAGGAAAGCGGCGGCTTCCTCGTCGGCGTCATATGCGTCGTCGGGACTCGGCAATTCACCCATACAATCGCCTACAGAGTCCTGACGGTCGTCCCCAGACACCCTGGACACGTTCTGAGCTACAGATATAATTCGCTGAGGTTCGGGTGCCGCGCGTGGCGGCGAACTGGCACGCACGAGTCGAATTGGCTGCGACAGAGAGCGTGCGAGCGGGCCGTGCCTAGTCGGGAGGATGGGAGGAGCGCGGTCTTGTCCTAGCGGCTCAGCGCCTGGACCCACGTCGACAGCTCCTCCTCGAGCCAACCCGCGGGCATCACGCCCGTGTGGACCGTGGCCTTGCCCTCGCAGCGGAGGGAGTTGAGCACGACCTTCCTCATGTTCCACGCCTTCATGGAGAACAGGATCTTCGTGGTGGCTGAGTCGTGGCACTTCTCGAGCCGTATGAAATCTACTGCATCCTCGATGTCTGTCTTGCTGATGTGATTCTCTTCCATCTCGTCGAGCGCGGTCCGATCCAGCCACTCCTGGATGGCTCGCTTGTTGGCGCCCCCGATGCGACCCGACGATCAGCGAGAGGTTCCGATACTACGACATGCGAGAGCTCCGCTCCACATTCGTCTCCCAGGAATGGGCACCACCCGAAGCTCTACCCATCACCACCCACCTCCCATCTCCCGTGTCTGTCCCCGTTGACTCCGACGACGAAGAACTACTTTACGTATGTGGGTTGGGGGGCTGCGAACAGAGGTTCGCCACCGCCCATAAGTTAGCCATCCATCAGGTCCATTCTAAGGCCCCAGGACACGGCTGGCCCCCGATCCTCACGACACTTACGGTTGACAACAAGTGCCTGATGTGCAACACCGTCTTCCAGAATATGGAACATACGATCCGTCACCATCGTAGGTCATGGCTCCAGGGACGTTGCCTACCAGACCAAACTCGACATGTATATACATATGTTCCCGCTGGTGTACGCATGTGTCCGTATTCGGCCGTCTCGAAGAACCCCCAGTGTTGCATAGAGGCTAACTCGTTGGAGTCCTTGAGGGCCCACTTGCGTCTACACTTACCGCCGTCGCCATCTGGCTCAGCGTGGAAGCAGCCCGATACGCCGACCACCCGCAGGCCCACCAGCAGCGGCCCTCCCTCGGGGCCTCCCGCGGTCGCGACAGCTCGCGACACCGCGGCAGCCGCGGACACCGCGGAGGCCCGCCAGGCGCTTCGCTTGGCATCGCATCGCCTTCTTCTGCCTCGTGCCCCACCAGCTGCGGCAGCTGCGGCCCAACCTCGTGACGCACGACGTCACGCTGCTGGCCGAGAACATCCACCAGGGGATCCACCACCTGGTCCACCGCTGCCTTCGCCCACGGCCGCTGCGCCGCACCTGAGAGGACAAGGCGCTACCACCACCCCGACACTACCTGTTCGACCCGATGGCGGCGAACGACACGCCGATGAACCGCACCAAGACGACGTGGCGATTGCAGGCCTCATCGGACCCCTCCAAGACTTCTGGCGGCGCCTCAGCGAGCAAAGGGCGAGACGGGGACGGAGCGCCGCTACAGAAGACACAGAGGGGAGCCGAAGGGGCCAAGGGCGGAGGCAAGGATCAGGCAGCAGAGGCAGAGACGGACGCACCAGCGCGCCGTCGGCGCGGAGGCCAGCGCCACCGCCGTGGACAGCACACCGAGAAGAAGTGGACGAGCAAGGACCCGAACCTGTTGCAGATGATGACGATCATGGGCAAGCTGGCACTACAAAACAGCCATCGAGCCAGGCTAGCGCTGGCCACGACCGTCGACACGGCCAACCTGCCGACCAGCCACTCGCTCGTGGTCGCGATCTCGGAGGACCTGGACATATTTAAGCAGCACGTCGAGAAGCTCCGCCAGGGCGACGACGGCCAGAAGGAGGAGCTCAAGACTCTAGGGTCGCCGACCGCCTCGCTCGTCCTGGACGACGACGACGACGACGACGACGACGACGACGACGACGACGACGACGACGACGACGACGACGAGGGGGGAAACGACCGCTGCGCGCAACGCGCGGCGAGAGCGCGCGGGGCGAGGACGCGTCCGCGGGGCCCACGGGCCCATGGGACGTGCCCGAGCGGGCTGCCGCTGGCGCGTCGTGCCCCTCCGTCGGCGGGACGTTTTCGGACGGGACCGCCGTGGACAACTGCGACACGAGAGATCGTGGGGCGCGCATTCTTCGTCGTCCTCCTCCTCCTCCTCCTCCTCCTCCTCCTCCTCCTTCCCCTCCCCCTCCTCCCTCCTCCCTCCTCCTCCCTCCTTCATCGATCTCGGAGGGTCCTGAGGTGCCCCAGAGCCTCCATGGGTCCCCGGGGCCTACTGGGGGGATGAGAGATTTCCGCGGGGCGGCACCGCCTATGGCAGGCCAGTTTTTTGTGTATTTGTTCGGCTGCCTGCTGGAGGCTAATCGATACCACCTCCACCGCTCGCTCTCGTGTTTCTCGACTTGACTCGTCTCTCCCCATGCGACCTTTCGCCTCGTTCCCCGCTCAACGGGGTCCTTGGCCCGCCCTGTCGCCATTTGGTCCGACGGCCGCATCACCGTGGACCCGCTTGCTGCCCTGTTTGACGACTTTGGCGTTGTGGTGGCCACTACTTGGCCAAAGGCTCGACCCTGGTTGCAGGCTCACGCGGAGGTGTGCTAATTACAGTGGGCACGTGTGCGACGATGACTCGTGCCTCCGAAAAAGCCGTAAACAATTCGCAGAAGAACATCGCGTTCAGTGAACGCGATGCTCTTTCGAAGGGACGTTCACTTGGTAAAAGCCCCTCCGAAAGACAATCGACAATTCGCGAAAGAGCACGGCGCTCAGTGAATGCGAGTCAGCTCCAGGGTGTCACCCTGGAGTTGACCCGCCGCGGGTTCCTCCCCACATGCTCACCACGTGGCCGTTTTTCCATGCCTCCCAAGGGGCACCACTCCCTCGGGAGACCGCACGCTGCACGCCCCCCTTCGCACGCCAGGGCCGGGCATCCTGGCCGCAGGAAGGACGGGTGTGAGCTCACGGATGGGCCCCCCCGCAGGGGACCCGCCTCCCGCCCAAGCGCTCCGCGGTGTACGCGCGGGGCCACCGCAAGGAGAGGCAAGGCGACGAGGGTGCAAATTTCCCCGTCCCTGGCCCCATACGGGCAGGCAAGGGTTACGAACGGGCTGCTACCCGCCTGTTTTCCTGGAGGAGGAGGAGGAGGAGGAGGAGGAAGAAGAAGAGAAAGATGATGATGAAAGAGGAGGAGGAGAGGAGGAGGAGGAGGAGGAGGAGGGGAAGGAGGGGGGAGGAGCGTCGAAGAGGAGGAGAAGGACGGAGGAGGAGGAGGAGAGGAGGAGAGGAGGGAGGAGGAGGAGGGAGGAGTAGGAGTAGGGGTAAAGGAGTAAGGGAGGAATAGGAAGAAGGTGGAGGCAGGGGGAGGAGGAGGGAGGGAGGAGGAGAGGGGAGGAAGTAGATGTGGAGGAGGAAGGGACAGCAGGAGGAGCAGGAGGGTCAGGACGAGAAGGATGATGGGGGGGAGAAGGGGGTGGCGGATGCGGGGAGGGCGCAGAGCAGACACACACACACACAAGAGCAGGCACACACGCGCACACACTCTCACCCCCGCGCGCGCGCGGCAGAGCGCCCTCCCTGCCCTTGCGGCCTGTCATCCGCGACGGCGCCCGGCGGGAAGGTAAGCCTTGCGGGAGAGGAAGCAAGGAGGGAGGGAGTAACAGGATGGGGGAGGCAGAGGAGGAGGAGGAGGAGGAGGAGGCAGTGGGAGAGAGGAATAGGGATAAGGAGGGAAGGCGGGAAGGATGATGCTGCTGCTGCTGATGGTGGTGGCGGTGGTGATGATGATGCTGATGCTGATGCTGATGATGAGGATGATGATGAGGATGATAGGGGAGGGTGACGCTGATGATGCTGATGATGATGACGATGCGTTTGCTGATGGCGACGGCGACGATGATACTGACGACGACGGCGGCGACGACGACGATGATAACGATGACGGTACTGGTCATGGTGGTGATGATGATGATTATGATGATGATGATGATGATGATGATGATGATGATGATGATGGTCATGATGAGGATGATGCTGATGACGATGGTGATGCTGATCTTGATGCTGCTGATGATGATGACGCTGATGATGATGATGCTGAGGATGGTGGTGATGATTGCGATGATGATGATGATGATGATGATGATGATGATGGTGGTACTGATAATGCTGATGGCGATGCCGACGCCAGAGATGATGATCATGGTGATGGTGATGGTGATGATGATGCTGATGATGGTGACGACGATCCTGACACGATTATGATTCCGATGACGATGGTGATGGTGGTGATGGTGGTGGTGATGATAATACTGACGACGACAAAGACGACGACGATGCTGATGTTCATGATGATGATGATAATGAACGGAGAGGACGCGGTTTTGGAGGATGAGGATGCTGATTATGATGGTGCTGAACCTGCTCATGCTGAAGATGATGCTCATGATGATGATGACGATGATGATGATGGTGATGCTGATGATAAGGATGATGAAGATGATGATAATGTTGATGGTGATGCTGATTATGATAATGATGATCATGGGTATGCTGCTGATGGTGATGAGGACGATACTGATGATGATGATGATGATGATGATGATGATGATGATGATGATGATGACGGCGACTCTGATGCTGATGATGCTGATGACGAAGTTTATGGTGGCAGTGATGGTGGTGATGGTGTTAATACTGCTGACGACGACAAAGACGACGATGATATTGATGACGGAGAGAGGAGGGTCAGGAGGATGAGGATGGTGGTGATGATGATGACGAAGACGACGACAGTGATGGTGATGATCATGGCGATGATGATGATGATGATGATGATGCTGTTGATGATGATGGTGATGGTGGTGCTGATGTTGCTCATGATGATGATGACGATGATCATAATGGTGGTGATGACGATGATTATGATGAGGATGATAATGGCTGTGCTGATGCTGCTGATGAGGAGGATGATGAGGATACCGATGATGATGGCGATGATGATGATGATGATGATGATGATGATGATGATGATGATGATGATGATGATGATGATGATGAGAAGGAGGAAGATGATGATGACGATGATGATGCTGCTGCTGATGATGATGATGCTGATGATGCTGGTGCTGATGCTGATGCTGATGGTGATGACGACGGTGATGATGGTGGTGATGATGCTGCTGCTGTTGATGATGTGGAAGAGGATGAGTAGGGAGGATGGAAGGAGGCGGAGGAGGAGGAGGAGGAGGAGGAGGGAGGGAAGAGGAAGAAGAGGGTAGAGGTGGAGGAGGAGAAGGAAGGAAAGATGGAGAGAGGACAGAGGAGGAACATGAAGGACGAGGAGGAAGAACATAGGAGGTGGAGCAGGGAGGAAGGAGGGTGAGAGCAGGGAGGAGAAAGGAGAGGGAGAGCGAGATTCGTTGCCAGGAAAGCTCCGACACCGAATACGCCCCAGGATTTACAGACATGGCTGGCCGAACTAGGCCATCGTTGGAAATTCGGGCCGAAGACCCTACTCCCCCCCCCCCATTGTCGGAAGCAACATCTCACGAACTCTCAGGAGGGCAATCTACGAAGCCCTCGTGACTGAGAGGCGACCGTGCGCACAACCGATGCGCACTCCTGGGCGAGAAGCCTGGGTGCTCCATCTGCGTACCTGCTGCACTCGCCACAGAAGCCAGAACGGCCCCTCTGCCACCATGTGTGATTATGGCGCAGAAGCTGCTGCGGAGGATGGGAGGGGAAAGAATACGGAAGAGAGATGAGGAGGGATGGTGGGGAGCAGGGAGGAGTGAGGAGGAAGGGGGTTACGGAGAGTAGAGGGACGAGATGGAGACGGCGGGAGGGGGCGGGGGAGGAGTGGGGAGGGAGGAAGGGGGGAGGAGAGGAGAGAAGAGGAGAGGGAGGAGGGAGACGAGGAGGATGAGGAGCACGGAAGGGGAATCAGGAGAGAGGAACTGGAGAGAGGAGGAAGGAGCCGGAAGGAGGCGCAGGGCACAAGGCGCAGAGATGCGAGGGATGCGGAGGAGGGCGGGGGGATGAAGGATGGAAGGGGCAAAGAAGGAAAGAAAAGGGGGGCGAGTCCTCCTCCGCTCCTGCTCCCTAAGAGCAACTTCTCCCTGTCGCCCCGAGGAAGGTCGAAATGGCGGGCCGGGCGTTTCGCTGGAGGCTTCCTTACCATGTGTGAGCCTCAAGATTACAAACTGACAACAGCTTCGCAGATGGAGGGCGGCCCGCTTCCAAAATGCGGATATTGCCGTAGCGCCGCGCACATTCGTTTTCAATATTTGCTAGAGCTTCACCAATTGAGGGTGGTTCCTTTACAACATGTGGCTCTCGCCCCAGCGCCGCGTATATTCGCTTTACACATGTGCGAGGGTTTCACGGATCCCCTGTTTCTAACGGTTCAGGACTGCCAGAGCGCAACAGTTACGCTGATTCGCGCTGTTGAAGTCTCAGGACATGTGTCCTGGCACGGTTCATTATCGTCAAGACATAACAGTCGGCTTCATTCGTGGCGATGAAGTCCCGGAAATGCTGTTTTGGCACGCTTCGGGATCTTCAATCGTTTCTCAAAACGGGGCACTTCATTCAGCGGGAATGAATATTTGTAGGGAGGGAGCCTGGGGGAGGGTTTATTCAAACATCGTTGATGAGCCTTGCCTTTGCACTGGTCCTTCTCCTCCTCCTCCTCCTCCTCCTCCTCCTCCTCCTCCTCTTCCTCCTCTTCCTCCTCCTCCTCCTCCTCCTCCTCCTCCTCCATCCTTACTCCCACAATCAAGCTGCTACCACCAGGAACGCCAAATGCGGAACGACGCCCGTGTCTGCCCCCCCCCCCCCCCCCCCAAAAAAAAAAACACCTCGGTGCGCCAGGAGCGCTGGAGGAACAACCATGGAAGGACCTAAGGAACACCGAGCCCCTTTCTGAACCCGAACTGCTTCCTAGTTAAGGGTGGTGGCTGTACTCCTCGGCATCCTCCTCATCCTCTTAGTATTATCTTCCCTTCTCCGGGCCCACAAACAAAAACGTACGCGCCCAATCATGAAACCGAATACGGCCCCCTCAGTCCGCGAGGCCAGCGTCGAATTACGAACGTTCGCGTAACGCATAACTACAAACCCACAAAAATCAATGTACGCTCGCGTCTTGTTGTTTGCGCTTGCTCGGCATCGTGTTCCCTCAGTACCCTCCTCCTGATTATCCTTTCACCTCCTCGTTCCTCCTCCTCCTCCTCCTCCTCCTGCTCTTGCTCCTGCTCCTGATCCTGATCCTCCGTTATCCTCCTCGATCCTCCTCAATCCTCCTCGTCGTCGTCCTCCTCCTCCTCCTGATCCTTATTGATATTATCCGCGACCCCCTCCTCCCTCTCCTCCTCCTCGTCCTCCTCCTCGTCCTCCTCCTCGTCCTCCTCGTCTTCCTCCTCCTCCTCCTCCTCCTCCTCCTCCTCCTCCTCCTCCTCCTCCTCCTCCTCCTCCTATTCCTCCTCCTCCTCTCCTCATCCCTCTCCTCCCTCTCCTCCCCCACCCCTCCTCCTGCTCCTCTCCCTCCCCCCCCTCCTCCTCCTCTCCTTCCTCCTGCTCCTCCTCCTCCTCCTCCTCCTCCTGCTCCCCCTCCTCATCAACCTTCTCCTCCTCCTCCTCCTCCGCCTCCACCTCCGCTTCCTCGTCCTCCTACTCCACCTTCTCCTCCTTGTTCTCATCCTTCACCTTGGCACTCGTCCGCAGTGAACCATTTCATCAGAACAATATGTAATAATAGCAGCCCATACACTGAAGTACTGGCTGAGGGAAACTCGAAGTCTTCCCTGCTTCATTATGACTGAGAAAGACTTGTTGCCTTCAGTGCCCACTCGGCGACGGAAGGTTCAACACTATCATCTGAGTGAGGAGGTACCAGTATGTGAACTGATGTCCCGCTCCATGTACGACATAACATATGAGAACTCTATCTTGATGTTGCTCATGTGTGCATTCCAAGAGAAAAAACTGCCATTGGCTGCCTCTTCGCCTGATAATCCATATGAAGGTACCCTCTCATGCAATGCAAGGGGCCCGTATACAGTGGACGTGCATAAATGTTTGAGCCCACCATTTCACAATAATCAATAATCACAGCGCCGACCGAGGGGGAGCACGCTCCGTCGCGATTAAGGCATCGTGGCCACCAGTAATGGCCCTACGGGTCCTCCCCCTCGGCGATAGATAAAACAATACATCCAGCATACCAGATGCATCCAGCAAAACCAGACTCACCGCCACTCCTACGCGCTGTTGTCCTGCGAGCGACCTAAGTCCAACAGGCAGGTGCACCAGAGGGGTGGACGATGGCTGTGCGACTAAACCAGGTGATTAGCCTGGATTTTGCGTCCTAACGCCCTCCACAAAGAGCGGCAGTAAATTGCTGAAACCTTCTTGTCGGTGCTGTGGAGCCACAGAGAGTACAAACCAATTCCTTGTCCTTTTGGTCAGCTCGATAGTGTGTGAGAACGTGACAACGGTTACCTGGAATCTTGGTCCTCTTGTTATGCTCATCTACCATGATTACGTAGTCAGCAGCGGTGCGCTTCTTGCCAAGACGTGGGCCACGTGGTGCTCCAGGCTGACAAAGAAGGCGCGACCATGAGCCAAGCTGGCTCACCTTTGACTCGAGCTTGCAATTGATGCACACCAATTTGGCAGGTTGATCCTTGTTCGGCCCCTTGAGAGGGGCAAGCACATGATATCCCTGTTGGCGTGCCTCGCGGTTGTGCAGAAGTCTTTTCTGCTCATTCTGAAGATCTCGGCCTTTGAGGCCCTCCCAATCTTTCTTCTCCTCGTCCGTCCAAGTGATGGTAGCTCGCATGACCTTAACAGAAGTGACATGATGAGCCCGTCGCACCACAGAGACATGTTCAGCTGCAGCAGCGGCCCTTGCAACAATATCGCTTGGCCTCACCGTTGTTGAAAGGTTCTCGGCTAGCTTCGGTGGTTGCCATATGGGCTTGGGTACTGAGCCCCAAGCTGGCTGCACTCGAATGCCTTTTGTCTTCTCCGTCGTCGCCAAAGCCACAGCATACAGCACTCGCATCGTGTGTTGGTGGTTCACAAACACTGGCCTGCACTTGAAGCCAGGCACTGCACGTATACCCAGTGGTGATAAAGCGCGGATCTCTTTGAAACATTCACGTGGTCCCAATTTGCACTTGCACAAAAAGCCCATCCGAGTAGCAGCTGTCGAGAAGTATCTCGCCATGCGCTCAAGAGTAGCAGTCTGTGGATCTTCCGCTGGCGTGACCAACGGTAATCCAGTGCAGATAGTGAAGTCAATCGCCAACTCCGCCCAGGAAACGGACATGGGAGCCATTGGTGTATCAGCAGCTGCCCATCGAAGTTGCGAAAAATACCAGACAATCGCAGGAAATAGAGCCTGTTGGTAGTACCAATCTTTGCCTGTCAGTAACTCTGGAATCTGTGGTTCGAATTCCCACTCAGGCAAGTTCACCTCGACAGGGTCCCAGGGATAACCAGGGAAGGCCATCTTCGGACTCCAGGTCAAAGGATTGGTAGTCATCTGATCTAAAGCTGGTCGTACCCACGTGGAGCTTGACGACGCTGATGTTGCGGGGTCCACAGCCAGACAAGATGATGAGGCTGGGGTGGTTGTCAGTGGCGTATCTGTAGTACAGGATGTCGCCGTAGGTCGCGGTGTTTTGCTCCGCAGGCGGTGCATTGGTGCTTGTGCAGGTTGGCCTTCTCGTAGACAACTGCGAGGGGTATCCGCAGTCGCCGTTGTGGCTGCAACCATCGGGCTAGCAGAAGGATCATCCTGTGTCAGGGTCGGTGAGACAGTCGTTGGCTGATTTCCCAGATGGGGTTCTGGTGATGCCTCAGTCCTCAGGACCAGGGGCAGTGCAGCTCTCTGTTCACCTGCTTCGTTCGTACCGTCATCGTCCATGCCGAGATGAGCCCAAGGATCCTCAGCATCCTCGTCTGGCCATTGGGGGTCTGCACCTTCCAGTTCGGCATTTTGCATAGCTTCGGCTTGAGCGCATCGGGCATGATGAGTGTCTCTTCCCATAGCCTGAAGTTGCTTTGCACGTGCAGCCAAGATACTCGTGGCTGTGTGCTGAAGAGTATAACATAGATGCTGGTCTCGCAGGTGTTGGTGTCTGATATCCTCTGGCACACTGTGTTGGCGTGCAGCTTGAACAGCTCTGTCATCTGCCTGTTTATTAGCCTCCCAGTCAGGTAGGTCTTCTGGGGGTACTTCATCTCGTTTGCGATGTGCTTTGATCTTCTCAATGCGGAAACAATCTGATCCTTTCGCAGCGACTCCTGTGGCGATAGCTGTCCACAGGTCACGATGCTGGCGAGGATGAATAGTCATGCCATTCAGGATAGCAGTAAAATTTTTGACGCAGTATGCGCTGTCGGTGAGGTAGAGCTGCTTGGACCAAGCCCAGGATACAAAGTGTCGAAGGGCACTGACCTCAGCCCTCTGAGCTCCTTGTGAGACGCTCCTCAGCGGGACAGAAACGTTGCAGGGGTGGTTCTCTCCATAGTAGAGACCGTATCCAGATCTTCGTAGGCGTAAGTCTGACGCCTGTCCAGGACAGGCACCATCCCCCGCCACCACTAAGTATCCTTCCTTCTCGCGTGTGGTGCTGTGTTCGCCCTGGCCTGGCTCGTAATTCCCATCAGCATGGTGAGGGGGAGGTGGAAGATCAGGTTCATCAGGCAACAGCTCAGATGCGAAATTGTCATATACTGGCCTGTCTGGGCAGAGGCCACATTGTCGGTAGCATACAGGTAGGGCAAGAATCTCATCCTTCGTGTAGTGGTCGAGCAACGGTTGGCGCTGCTGGGTCCACTGGGGGCAATGCAGGAGGATATGGTCCATATCTTCGTCAGGGTCTCCACAAAAAGGGCAATATCGATGATCTCGTTGACCTGTGATGTGGTGAAGCCTGTGGCCTGTAACAGTTGCTCCCTGAAGCAGGGCGCGCAGAAAGGGTAATTGCTCTCGTGTCAGCTTCGGCACTGTGACATCCACCGCATCCAGTAGGAGTGGGGGCGGAGGCTTGACACTGTCAGGGTTATCTTCTTCGTCATCATCTGGCCGTAGACTGCGTTCAGCACGCCTGAGAATGGCCGTTGTGATATGATAATTTATGCCGAGCTTGGAGCCGAGCATGTCTTTTCTCTCAAGCAACTGAGGATCGGTAGACCACACCCAGCGACGCAAGTCTTCTCGAAGTACATGCTGCCACCAGCCCTCAGGATGCTTTGCCAAGTAGACCAGCTGACCATTGGCACGCTTGAAATAATCAAACTCAGGCCAGGTCCAGCCAAGGTCGCTCAGAACTGTAAATATGCGGCCAATAGGCCCACCATCTGTCGCACTGGTCGAACGAGACTTCATTAGCTCCCAGCAGGCCTTAGCTCGTGGTAGAAGGCGCGGTGCAGCTGGGCTTGTGAAGAGTCGCCGTACAACTTGCAGGGGTTGCGCCGTCGATATCTGAATCGGGTCGAGGCAATGTCCTTTGGTAATCAAGGTGAAAGTAATGGCTGGTGAGCGATAAGCACGCCCCTTGTGCCATAGGGACTTCATTACTGAGCTTCTGAAATTCAGATGGTTGTGTCTGGGTAATCGTCGGTACTCTAGGCCTGGTGCAAGTCTGGGGAGTGCAGCTGTCGCCAATAACTGCTGCTTCCCACGAAGTCCCACAGGGGCTCCTCCAGCACGGCGTGATACTCGGTATGCAGATTCATAACGTAGTCGGCGTTGTCGAGCAGGACAAGAGCCAAGGGAGACAATCTCACCGCCTACCAATATGAAATGTCTGGTCATAACAGGTGTATGTCCAGCCGCCCGCAGGGCGAAAGACAGCTCATTCTCGGCTTTGTGCGTTGTTGCATAATGCTTAGTCTTGCTGAGGTTCGTGACTGTGCCACTGAGGCTATCGAACTCCAAGGATATATTGGTGGCACGTGTTGTCTTTGCAGCATGACCTGGTCCTTCGGCGCGAAAGTTTCCATCATCAATGAAACTGCTGACTCTGACGGGGCCCTCGGCTTCCAGAGCCTTGGACCAGACCGACATGAGGGCTAGCGCCTGCTGCAAGGACCATGAGTCTCCTTGAACAAATCCATTCTTTCTGGTAGTTGGGGGGCCCACAGCTTGTGCAACCTTCCAATGTGTCGATAGAGCAGCGTAAAAACTCTTCTCTGCAGCGAGAACTCCTGCAGGGCAGCCTAGAGCTTGCATGAGTTGATTGCCGATATCATGTTCCAGTAAATCAAAGAACTTCTTCCTGTCTGCGGTACATCCCGATAACGACGTACCCGTGAGTTGACTGTGTTCTATTTCCATATTCAACTCCCATGCGATAGATTGGTAGTGGTGCCCAGATCTTGCACCCGCGGCTCCTTGATGGAGCCACTCCTCTCTCCAGGGAGACATCTGCTGGAAGCGGTCGCCTGTCAAGGCAGTGTAGATTGGCGAGAGATTGGTGATCGGCCGCGTCTGATCAACCGTGGCCAGCCACACCTCATCTGGTTCACAGGTCGAGGCAAGGTCTGCCTCTGGGTCCCATTTGGGTAAACAGGACGCGATACCCGTGCACATAACATCTGGCCAGGGGAGCCACTGGTCCTCAATACCTTTTAGAGCAACGGCTATCAGCTCGCAGATGGTAAGAGGCAGCAATCGGAGCTCGCCGACTCTCCAGCCATCGGCCGCCACAGCACGTGCAATTCCCATCTTTCTGAATTGCTTGAGCAGCCTGGAGCCTGTGATGTCAGAGATGGTGCACTGGCAAGAAGGGATGTAGCGTCCAAAGCGTGCAAAGAACTTATCCCAGTCACAGAGATCAGGTTTGTTGAATATCGTGCTCCAGTAACGGTTGATGTGGTCCAGGATGTCAGTGCGCTTGGTGACTATCTCGTTGGATTGATAACCTCGTACCGCATGGAGTGAATGATATTGGCGTTGTTTGATCCAAGAATACATGTCACGACCACCCTCGTAGCGAAGTGATGTTCGTAGACGTTTGCGCCATTCAGCTATACGTGTAAGCTTTCTCTCTTTCACAATGACTGCATGCTTCTCATCTAATAAGGACTGCCAAGATGCAATCTCGGCCAATGTCGGGAGCTTACCTGGTAGATTATCCAGTCCTGAAAGAAGACGCGGTATGTTTGCACGCAGTTTGCCCCACAGGCGCTGCGCACTAAGTTGATGTTCTAGTGAAGGTCCCTCTGTGCCCTGGAAGTAGATGTGAATCTTCTTTGAGAGCTCAGTGAGACGGTGGAGTACATTCTCGATCTGCCGCAACTTGGAAGTCGTGGGACCTTCTCGGGCAGGGTCTTTTGCCGACGTCGGAGCAACCACAGATTGCTCAACAAGCGCTGGCATCTTGCTTCGCCCATGGTACCGAAAATCGAACTTGATGTTTGTATGCGCAAGTCGTTTCTCCAGAAAAGCTTCGCCCATCTGCCCGATGAGAGACCACACTGTATTTGCATCTTCTTTGTCCAGTGCCTCGTAGAACCGGTCATGATATTCATCCACACATTCTTTGCCCAACGCTTCGTTGTCCTCCTCAGAGATCTTCTTGACTAGCTCAACGGGGTAGGCCACAGGCATACGATACCTTTGCCAGACCTCTGAGAGCTTGGTGATATTCAGCGTGAGCTCCAGACCTAGGTGGCACTTGATCCCCAGGTCCCGTCGCAAGCGAAAAGAGTGGATGGAATCTCGAGCTGACGTACTGACCAAAATAAGATCAGGCCGTGTAACGTGATTGCCTGCCGAATACTTATCCCACCGCGGGTCCAGGCCGTAAGTAGGTTCCGCTCCATACATAGCTCCAACATCGTGCCATCGCCCTGTCGCCAGGGCGGCGGACAGCGTGGATGTTTGTGCAATTGTCGTATTCGAGTCTACGCACATGACCACAGGCTGGTCGCCCAGGGCCTCGGCGTCCTCGAAGGCAAACTGAAAGTTTCGATCATTGCGTGTACGAATCAACGGGTCGTTGCCCGACTCATTATACATAGAAATGATGTGAACAGGAGTAGCCCCCAGCATCACAAGTTGCCGTTGCCAGCGGGCGCTGAGATACAACTCCTTGGCTGCACCATGCTTGCGTCCGCTTTCCATTGCAGTAAAAGTAGTTCTTGACAGAATAGCAACCCCACCCTGGGAGCTGCGATGGAACTTTTCGCCATGACATCGTTGTTGACGAACAGGATGTCCAAAACCAGCATTGTATCCATATGCAGCACAGGCTTTAGTGCAAGCCATCTGCTCCTTCAAATTTAGGCGTGTCTCCTGCAGCGCAAGGACATCTGCATTCATGAGAGCAAGGCGGCCAGAAAAGGTATTCCAGCTGGTAATATTTGCAGAAAGGATAGTGGCAAGACCTGCAGGACCACAGGAAGGTGCTGCAGGTGCTTGTTTCCCTCGCAGGCGGCGCGAGGGCATCATCAGTGATCCATATCAGTTGCAGCACTGTCTTTGAGCCTTTTGCTCAGACGTTCAATCTCTTCATCCTGTTCCTTTTCAGCACTGGATAAGCCTCCATCTGAGCGAAGAACTTCGAAGCACTTTGCGAGACCCTGCCCCTGAAGCTGTAATTGGGCAAAGATCTTCTGATTATTTGCAGTCACCGCCTGTCCAATTGCTTCCAGCAGAAACTTCTGAAATTCAGGGGACATCGCGGAGCCTGGCGTAGATGGTGGTGTGACTGAGGGCGGTGGAGTTTGCTGCGCTGGCTGACCTTGCTGCGGAGCAGGAGCTGGTCGAGTGAGTTGTGCAGCCAAACTTGTCTTCTTAGTAGCCGGTGCCGTCTTGGGCTCAGGTTTGTCATACTTCGTGATCATCTCAGCCCAGGATGTTGCCGATGGGGCTGGTGTGGCACTCTTCTGCTTGACCATGTTGATTGTCGCTTTGACTCCTGCCAGGGTGATGTCCGAGACCGACGGGGGGCCTTCAGCTCGACAACGTACGACTGGTGTGGCTTTGGCACCTCTTCCCCTGGAGCGTATATGAACAAACTCTGCCTTCCACCCAAGTTGAGTGGATATCTCTTGCACGATCTGCTTTCCCTCAACGAGCTTCGGTAATGGAGAAATCTCATAGAGGGTCGGTGCTGGTGGGGTTCTCGATTGCAACTTCTGCCAGGCAGGGCCTGACTTAGACTTCTCAACTCTGAAGAACAGCGCACCATTTTGCTTGTAGCCTAGCCCGCGGCCGCCCTCTAGGTCCGTGACCATGTTGAGCGCGTCCGTCAGGGAGATGGCCTTGGGGAATGGGACAAAGTCTTCTATATTCTTCTCTTCATCCAGGGCCGTATTGGTAATACCTCCTGCTCGAGAACGCTGGAAGATAACTCCATCTGGCCCTGACGCAGCTCGTAATTGCACAGCTCGTGTGGACGATACTTTGAACAAACCTGATACCACACGATGTCCAGGATGATCTTCATTGAAGACTCTGCCACTCCAGCAGCGCAGATCCATGTCTGCACCTCCGTTGCATTTAGCCTTCACAATACTTGCCAATTCTGCGTCCAGCACTCTCCACGGTGGGATTGTGTCGAGCTTTCTTTTCTGTCCAGTTGTCTCTGCCCGCTGATCGCGGGCTGCTGCTGCTTGACGGTGTAACTTCAAGAGTTCTTTGAAAATCTTCTCGGGAGCATGCTCTTCGAGGATCGCCACGTTCATGAGCTCATCCTGTGTACATTTTATTGCCGTCGGCACTCTGGTCGGTTCCACTTTCTGCTGAGTCGATCCTCCATATTGCCAGACATACAACTGCTTGATATAGCGTCTCTCTTCATAAATGAGTGGCACATCTAATAGAGTAATGCAGGGAGCCAGACCCCTCTGGCCACACAGCATGAATAATTCTTTTGAGACCTGACTGGGCGATTGTGCCAAGACGAATCCAAATGCCTCCACAGGATCTGGTCTTTGCCAAAATGAGTCCAAACGCGCGAGCTCGAGGAACTCTGCCGTTGTGACTAGATGTACAGCCTTCATACTTTCGTAATCTTGCGGAAGGCCACGCTTCACGGGTATGTCCCAGTCAGCAGGATCAAGGCGTGCATGATGCTGCCAGCCTGTCTTCGGCTTCGGGGGCGTGACCTTCGGCTTCTTGGGCGGCTGCGGCTTGGCTGGAGGGGTCGCACCATAAGGCTTTTCTTCCAACCATACTCTCATAGCTTCTGCGATCTCCTTGGCGGGCATGGCAGCAATCTTGGCCATACGCTCTGAGGAGAACTTTTTCAAGTGATCGTACATCTTCTGTGGTTTGTCCGTACCTGCTGCTTCCAACATGGTGAGGACACGACTCTTGTTCATTTGTGGCGTGTGCTTTGCCTTCAATGCTCTGGCTAGTGCTTGCTTCATCGATGGTCCGTTGCCATGCAAAGCGTGCATCTCTTTGTTGTGGTCTCGGTGACGCCGAGCCCATTCATAAGGAAAGAACTCTGTTATGCATACCCACGTATGATACACATCTAGATACAACCCACCATACAATAACCACTTATTGTCGGTATATTCCCATGACATACAGATGCTGAGCCCCTGCATCTGCGTGAAACTGGATCCAAAATTGTTGTTCTTCGCGTCCGTGTCATTGGACGTCACCACAACCGAGAACTGTATGTGCACCCAGTTCAGAAGGTTGAACAGTGTCACCTGCTCGTGGGACACCTTGTGGCCCTACTCCACCTTCTCCTGCTCCTGCAACCTCTCATCCTCCTCCTCCACCTCCTCCTCCTCCTCCTCCTCCTCCTCCTCCTCGTCCACGTCCTCGTCCTCGTCCTCCTGCTGCTGCTCCTGCTCCTGCTTGACATCCTCCTTGTCCTCCTCCTCCTCCTCCTCCACCTCCTCCTCCTCCTCCTGCTCCCCCCACCTTCTCCTCCTCTTCTTCCTCCTCCTCGTCTTCCTCCTCTTCCTCCTCCTGATCCTCCTCCTCCTCCCTCTCCTCTGCTCCTCCCCCTCCTTCTCCTCCTCCTCCTCCTCCTCCTTTTCTGCTCCTTCTCCTCCTTCTCCTCCTCCTTCTCCTCCTTTTCCTTGTCCTTTTTCTCCTCCTCCCTCCTCCTCCTCCTCCTCCTCCTCTCCTCCTACGTTCTCCTACTCCTACTCCTACTCCCACTCTACCCTACTCCTAATCCTACTCCTACTACTGCTCCTACTCCTACTCTTACTCCCCTCCTCCCTCCTCCTCTCCTCCCTCTTCCCCTCCTCCTCCTCCTCCTCCTCCTCCTCCTCCTCCTCCTCCTCCTCCTCTCCTCCTCCCTCTCCTTCCTAACCCCTCTCCTCTCTCTCCTCCTCCTCCTCCTCCTGCTCCTGCTCTACTCCTGCTCCTCCTCCTCCTCGTCCTCCTCATCCTCCTCCTCCTCCTCCTCCTCCTCCCTCTCCTCCTCCTCCTCCTCTTCCTCCTCCTTCTCCTCCTTCTCCTCCTCCTTCTCCTCCTCGTCCTCCTTCCTCCTCCTCCTCCGCCTCCTCGTCGTCGTCGTCCTCCTCCTCCTCCTCCTCCTCCTCGTCCTCGTCCTCCTCATCCTCGCTCTCCTCCCTCTTCTCCTCGCCTATCCAGAGGACATCGTCTGCCGCAACTTGGCGCAGCCCAGGCGGCCGGTAGGTGGTGCCCGGTTGCAGCGCCGCCGGCACGGTGAGGTCGATGAGGTCGGAGGGCGGAAAGTCTCTCCAACCGGAGACCCTGGCGGATGTGAGCGTCGTCCTCCTACTCCTCCTTCTCCTGCTCCTGCTCCTGCAACCTCTCCTCCTCTTCTTCATCCCAACGCCGTCTTCTCCTCCTCCTCCTCACCCTCCTCCCTCCTCCTCCTCTCGTCCTCTTCCACCACCTCTCCTCCTCCTGCCCTCCTCCTCCTCCTTCTCCTCGTCCTCCTCCTCCTCCTCACCCTCCCCTCCTCTCCTCCTCCTCCTCCTCCCCTCCCCTCCTCCTCCTCCTCCTCCTCCTCCTCTCCTCCTCCTCCCCCTCTCTCCCCCCCCCTTCCTCCCCTCCTCCTCCTCCTCCTCCTTCCCCTCCTTCTCCTCCTCCTCATCCTCCTCCTCCTGTCCTCCCCGACCCTCACTGCTACCTCCTCCCTAATTCCCCCCCTTCAATCATCCCTACACCTTCTCCTCCTCCTCCTCCTCCTCCTCCTACTTCCTCCCTCTCCTCCTCCTCATCATCACAACCACCATAACAGTCCTTCCTCTTACTCCTCCTCATCATCATTATCATCATCATCAGCAGCATCAGCATCAGCATCTGCATCAGCATCAGTATCAGCATCAGCATCAGCATCAGCATCATCATCAGCATCATCATCATCATCATCATCATCATCATCATCATCATCAACATCATCACCACCACCACCACAACCATCATCGTCCTCTTCCTTCTCCTCCTCCACAGCAACATCTTCACAATCCGTAGCATCATCATCTCCACTATCATCATCATCAGCAGCATCATCATCATCATCAACATCATCATCATGAGCAGCAACAGCATCATAATCGCCATCGGCAGCGGCAGTACCATCCACACCATTACACATCATCATCGTCATCGTCGTCATCATCATCAGCCACAACAATAGCAGCAGCGGCAGAAACATCATCAGCAACAACATCAGCACCGTCATTATCCTCATCATCATCAGAATCCTCCTCATCACCAGCGTCATCATCATCATCATCATCATCATCATCATCATCATCAGCATCATCAGCATCAGCATCGCCATCAGCATCATCATCGTCATCATCATCCTCATCTTCATCATCATCATCATCATTATCATCAACAGCAGCAGCAGAGGCAATTTCATAATTGCATCTCCTCCTCCTCCTCACCCGCACCACAACCATCATCACCAGTATCAGCATCATCATCATCATCATCAGCGTCATCATCATCGTCATCATCATCGTCGTCGTCGCCATAATCATCATCATCACCACCATCATCATCATCATCATCATCATCATCATCATCATCATCATCATAATCATCATGATCGTCATGATCATCATCATCAGCAACATCATCATCAGCATCATCGTCATCATCATCGCAATTACCATCCTCACCCGCATCCTAATCCCCATCATCATCCTCATCCTCACCCTTATCCTCATCCTCCTTCTCATCACCATCAGCATCATCATGTATCACCATCCTCCTCCTCATCATCATCAGCATCATCAACATCGATAGCATCATCATGAGCAGCATCATCATCACCATCATCACCATCATCATCATCATCATCATCATCATCATCATCATCATAAGCATCATCATCGTAATCATGATCATCATCATTCTCATCCTCATCATCCTACTCCTCCTCATCATCCTCCGTATCGTCATAATCATCATCATCGTGATCACCATCAGCAGCAGCATCATCAGCATCATCACCATCATCAGTATCAGCACCATCATCACCATCACAACCATCATCATCACACCCTCATCATCCTCGTCGTCGTCGTCGCCCGCATCGCCATCACCATTACAATCATCATCACCACCATCATCATGATCAACCACACCATCACCATCACCATCACCACAACCATCACCATCACCGCCACCATCATCATCAGCATCCGCATCATCATCATTGGCATTATCATCATCATCCTCATCGTCATCATCATTATCGTCATCATCATGAGCATCGCCATCATCATCATCAACAGCACCCTCACCTTCCCCATCATTATCATCATCATCATCATCATCATCATCATCATCATCATCATCATCATCATCATCATCATCATCATCATCGTCATCAGCATCGTCATCAACATCGTCATCATGATATCATCACCACCATCATCACCATCATCAGCATCATCATCGTCGTCCCTGCTCCATGCTCCCTGCTCCAATTCTCCTCCTCCTTCTTCGTCCTCCTCTGCCTGTCCTCTCCTCTCTTCTGTCCGTGCGCGGTGAGGGGTGGGGGGTGGGGGGTGGGAAAAGTGAGTGACGGAGGGAGGAGCGGGGAGGAGTAGCGGTTTGGGAGGAGTGGGAAGGAAGAGGAGGAGGCGGAGGAGGAGAAGGAGAGGGATGAGGCGGAAGAGGCCACGTGTCCTCCCACCCCCCCACACAAACGTCTGGCGTCGTCTTTTTGTTCCCCAGGTCCAGCTGTTAATCCCGAGATAGTCCCTGGATGCGGCCACCCACACACCGAAAACTGCAGCAAGGCACACCTTACACCGTTGTGCACTTTCACGACGAGAACCGGTCTGGCCATCTGGTCATTACTCGGGTCTGCGGCTGCTGTCTGGGACGCTCTGGGCCCCACCCAGGAACGCCCTCGGCGATGCGCAGCTGCTGGCAAGCCTCTGGAGGCCAGAAAACCTCCAGGAACCGACGAACTCGCCCGCAAGCCTCCAGCATCGATCGAACCTCCTGCCCGGAAACCTTCGGGGGCTTCCAAGAGGTGGGCGTCCACGAGGGGCGTTTAGCAGATCAATGGGACGTGCTGGAAGAAGATGAGAGGGCCATGAAACCCAGGGCGAGGTCATGGCCCCGGCCATAAGGATCCCCCCCCTTTCATGGCCCCCACTGCCGCCTGACGCTCGCGGACCCGAGGCCGCGACGAAAACCTCCAGGAGACTGGCGAACGCCGAGGCAGGAGGAGGAGGAGGAGGAGGAGGAGGAGGAGGAGGAGGAGGAGGAGGAGGCTGGCGATAACCTCTGGAACACTGACGAGAACGCCTCACCTGCGGCACGCGCGACCGCGGGCCGGCGGGGCTGAGGCCACCGCCCTCGCAGCTAAGCAGGGACCGACCGTCCCGGCATTCCTATAGGCTTGCCACGATTTCCCTTGGACCCCAAAAATGTTCGAAGAACAGAAGCAATGTTCTTAGAACGTGTGTAAGCCCGACGTGTTAATGCAAGACAATCTCTCCGCCAGGAGTGTTCCAAGAACCTTTCGTGAAGACCACACACGGTTCTTGGAACACTTTTTGGTGGGCCTATAGGCAAGCCAAGACGCTTCGCCACTGCTCGACGCAGGGCGCCGCAGGGCGTCGCAGCGCGTTGCTCCCAGGACCCCCAGAGCTCCGGACCCATTCCCCAGAGGTCCGGACCCAGTCTTCTGGTTCTTCGTCCTGAACCGTTTTCTCACGGCCCCGAGGTCCGGTAAAGGGCCCCCAGAGACTAAAAACGGTGAAACACCTCCGCCCTGTTTTTTTAGGGCAGCGACGCGCCCGTGAGTCGTTTTTTGACGGCCCCGAGATCCGGTGAGGGACCCAGAGGCTGAAAATAGCGAGAAAAACCTCCCGTCGTGATTTTTTCACGCCTCGAGGGGGTCTGGGACCGCTCCCGCAAGGCGCCGCAGCGCGGCGCTCCCCGCGGCCGGCCCGCCGCCGCCGAGGGAGGAGGAGGAGGAGGAGGAGGAGGAGGAGGAGGAGGAGGAGGAGGAGGAGGAGGAGGAGGAGGAGGAGGAGGAGGAGGAGGAGGAGGAGGAGGAGGAGGAGGAGGAGGAGGAGGAGGAGGAGGAGGAGCAGGAAGGAGAGGAGGGGAGCTCTTACTGGGTGTAGCCCACAGGTGCAGTGCCAGCGCGGGACATCAGCGGCAGCTGGGGGCTTCGCAGAGCGAAAACAATACCCGCGGGCACCGCCGCCACGCAGCGTGCTCCAAGCAAGCGGTGCCTCTCGGTCAGAACGGCCACTCGGCATGCAGGACGACCGGGAAGGATATGACGTCCAGGGCGAAGACTCCAAACGGAGTCGGCCCCGAACCGAGAGGCAACTTCGCCCCAGTTCGTGGGTGGTTTCCGCTCCAGAGGTGGTCCAAGCGGGCACGGGTCGACGAGCCGCGCTCGCAGTGCCCCCTGCAATCCACCGCTAGGAGCTGGGTATTATCGCGCGAGTGTGCTCCACGCGAGCTGCAGAAGATGAGCGGGCCAACGCACCAAAGGCGGTGGCCTACGGCAGGCCGGCACGGTGCCTGCCTGAGCGTCTTGGCCACCTTGGCCACGCGCAGGCACCTTACGCATCGCAGCTTGCCCGCAAACTGGACTATGTCGTGCTCTCCCGCGGGGGCCTCCTCATCAGCCGTGAGCCTCGGGGGCGGCCGACGTCGTCCACGGGTCTCGACATCCCGAGCCGACACTGTATTGGCAGGAGGGCCGACAGCTCGCAGGGTTCTACACATGTACTTGCACACGTACGTAAACAAACTGGCCGACTTCAACACTCGATCGTTCACCTGCAGTTCCTGGGGATGCCTGGACGCTCCGAGCCTAGCGAACTGATCGGACAACTTGTTACCGAGTCGCCAGTACCTGGCGTCTGCTGACAGACGGTCGTCGCGCACAAGCGCGTGACCCTTGACTTTGATCACTTCAACCTCCCCCCAAAGGTCGTCCACGCGTACCCGCGCCCGTCCCCGGTCGGCGCACATGCACATGCTGCCCGTCGTGGCCTCGCGGCCCTTCTTAAAGCTCGAGACCACTAGGTAGCGAAAGGGCCCGAGCTAGACGTGGAGGGGGTACATTAGGAGCCCAAACAGCTCGGCCACCTCAGAATCCTGAAGGAGTCCAGGGAGGGGCCCACACAGCGCGGCCGTGACACCTAAGCCGCCCCCCGAAGTTTGGACCACGGACTACCCAGCTCTCGTCAGACGGGGCTCGCACGCAAGAGTGGACCTGCATGACCCGTCGCCGAAAGCCTCGCCCTCCAGGTGGCCTCCCGGGGGCCTAACCTCCCCGCTCACCTGAAGCTCCAAGGTGGGAGGCAGACGCCGCTCGACGGGGTCGGGCAGGACACCGTGGCACCGCAATGCCCAGTCCTCGCTGTCGCGCGCACCAGAGCGAAGCGAGTGCGACAGCATGCAATCTCGCCGATAGCCCCACGTGCCCGGGCACGACCCCCAACGCAAATGCCCCACCGCCCCCCGCTCGAGGCCACACAATTCGCACCGCGGGCTATCGACGAGCCTCGCCTTGAATTTGCGAGCTCGATCCCAATATCCATTCGCTGCGAGGCATCTTGCCGTCGCCTGGCGCAAGGCCGTCGAATCCTTGGCGGCCGACGGCTGGGCTGAGCAGAGTGGAAACACTCTACGCGCGCAGTGCGGAGGAGCCAATCCTCGACACCCTGCTTGGCGATTTTCTGAATTGTCCGAGGGCGCACTGCATTTAATACCAAGACCTCGCCGCGAGCAGTCGTCAAACTGCAGATGCCAGGCCCGAGGGGCAACCCGATTCGCTGACAGGAGGCAAGGGCTGCTGAGGTCGGGCCTTGGACCAATGACCAAGTCCTGTCCACAGGGCCCCTTCGGGCGAGGCGTTTATCCGCAGCATTGAGCAGAAAACCGAGCCAGTCGACTGGGAACCAGCTGGACCAGACAGCCTGGGCCAACATGAAGATGGGCCCGACGGTGCAATTATATGCTGGATCTACTGTGGCAGGGTCGCCCTCGACAAGCGCGAGGTCCAGCGTGAGCGACCGACGAGACGCGCGCGCAAAAAGGGCTGCTCGTGCCGCTCTACGCAAGCGCACGACGTTGCGCCGCGCCCGCCTTGTCACCGAGTCGCCCCAAGTCCCCGCAGGCACCATCCCCATGCTAACTAGTTGCTTGCATTTCCAGCGCGCCCGGCGGAGTGCCCGCACCTTCGCGCAGCGCCGCTGGACTCGCTCGAGCCGCTTGCGGCGGGTTGTCGAGCAGATCCGCTTGCCACACGAAACATCGCAACCCAAATTGCGGGTCGAGCGGGCCTCGCGTCCACGCAGCGTCGGGCAGCGGCGGCCCAGCGCGACCGCGGCTGCGTGGCTGTTCGAGACCACCTGGCCCTTCGACTTGTCGAACACCAGGTGGCCCACTAGCATCCCATCTCGGATGGCCGCGTGGGATTTGGCCAGCGTGCCGACCACCATCGCCTAGCGGCCAGACGACTGGAGCTGGACATCGTCCACCGCGTTGCTCAGGGCGAGGCGCGGCGCGCCAGCCACTCGATCCAGGATCGGGACCACGAAGATCCGCATCGTCAGGTCGGCGAAAGAGCAGCCAGCCACCACCCCATTCCACGGGGCGAACTCGCCCAAGACCATGCACTCGAAGGCCAAGGCGCGCGGCATGCTGTAGAAGCCGATCATGAGGCGCAGCAGCAGCACGTTGAACTCCATCGGGCGTGCCTTGGCCACGAGGAGGTGCCAGCGGATGAACTCGTAGGCCTTGGACAGGTCCGGCAGGATGCAGACGGCCGTCCAGGCGCGGGCTGTGGCGCATACTCGGCCTGGGCCGGCTGCCGCCACACACAGGCCTTGCAGCGCTTGCCCTGGCCGTCCACTCCATGCACGTAGTCGCGGCGGTGGCCATCGGCCCACTCGCCGCCCTCAAAGTGCCGCAGCCACCGGGTCACCGGCCTCACCGTGCCAGGGAAGATGCCGATCGTGCGCCGACCACCCTGGGGCTCGGGCAGGAGGGCCTCGCGCATCAGGGCGGTCGCCTTGGGAACGTGGCCCATGCCGATCATGCGCCCCCAGAGGCAGACGAGGGCGAGGATGGCCAAGTCGCTCAGCAGCGCGAAATGCCTCGGGGGCACCACGCCGTAGCCAAGGCCCGTGAGGCCCGCGAAAGGGCGCGGCGCGCGCCGCGTCTCGCCCACGGACGGGAGCGCCACCGTCACGCCGACGAAGTCCGACTCCTGCCACTCGATGGCCTCCAGGCCTGGCCCTGTCGCCCACAGGCGGTGCCTGGGCTCGAAGGCGGCCCGTGCCTCGTCCCGGATGGACAGGACTGCCCCAGGCGCCGCAGCAGGAGATGCCAACGACCACGGCGCCTCCTGCTCCAACCACTTGAACGCCTGCCTCATGCCGTCCTGCCTGGTCGCATCCCTCGACCACTCGATCCAATTGCGACGCCGTCGGTACGCGGCCTTGTCGGCAGCCCAGCAGAGGGCGCGTACGCGCGACAATTGCGCGGGAAACTATACCCAGACATGCGACGTCCTGACTTTTTCGATACGGCGCCCCCAGAAAACCCAACCCTTTTCCCAGGACCGGCTTTTCGTCCCGAGTCGTTGCTTGACGGTCCCCCAGGGGGCCCGGCGAGGGCCTCCAGGGCCGGAAGCGGTGAACAACCTCCGTCCTGAGTTTGTTTAGATCAGGTCTGGGCACGCGCCAATGTGACAACGTCGGTGAAGACGACAACCTGATCGAGCATGAACAGGATCGAGGGGGCGGAGCCGATGTGGCGCCGGCGCCCGTGCGCCGATCTCGGCCGGGCGACGTCGGCCCGGCCGCGGGTGTATCTGGCCACCGCCCGCCGAGGCGTCGCGGGCGCAGTCGGCGACGGCTTCCGGGCGGGCTCTTCCGCTCGTCAGCGCCGCTCGCAGCCGAGGACGATGCGCTGCGACGTTGCGATGGGCATGCCGAGCTCCCTGGTGAAGCTGCCCGTGTGGCTTCTGTTGGAAGGCCACGCCGATGTCCAGGAGGCAGCTGGCCGTCCAGCCGAGGGTGCAGTCCAGTGCGACCGTCCTGGTGGTGACGGTCGGCGTCGAACGCCCAGTTGCAGGTGGCTCTGCCGCAGCGGCAGCTTCAGTCCAGGTGTCGATGCCAGCATGGTGATGGACCTGAAAACATAACCCGAGTAAGCGATTAAGGACCCCCCCCCCCCTCTCCGGTGAAAGGATAACGCACCCGGCACCCGGAAGCGTTATCCTGGCACCAGGAGGGGGTCCTTAGCTTTCCTCAGCTTTTCTCAGCTTTTTCTTAGCTTGTCTAAGCTTTCCCATAGCTTTTCTCAGCTTTTCCTTATTCGTATTCTTATTCTCATTACAATTCTAATTGGGATGCCACCCGAGGCGGGGCGCTGGAATTATTTATTTTCCTTCCATTTGCGCGGTGCTAATAATATCGCTTGGCGAAAACCGCCCCCAAATAATTATTTAATTACGGCGCGGTGCTAATGATAACGCCGGGGGGGTCCTTAATTGCTTCTCCGGGTTATGCGGACGAGGAGCAGGCGCAAGTCGGGCATGTCCCCCTACTGGAGGAACATTCAAAAACAGTCAAACAAAAAGTCTGGGGACAATTGTTCTATGACTCATTTGGCTATGGTTGCTTTGTTTTAGTTGTTTGAAATCTTCGTCCAAACTCTGCCTGTAGGGGGACATGCCCGACCTAAGAGCAGGCATGGAAACGCATGCGCAGGAACCAGCCGTGAAAGGCCGTCATCGCACGCCAGCGCACCCCTCGTCCTTCTCGTGCAGTGTCGGCCGAGCCGTCGGCGAACGAGGGAACGCCGAGGAGTCGGTCTGCGCCGACTTCCAGGCGGCTGACACGGTCATCGGGCAGGTGCGGGCGATGGCTGAGCAGGATGCGTGTTCGGTGCGGACGGGCTTGGCACCGCGTTGGGAGTGCCACGGGTCGAAGCTCCTGGACCAATACACGGAACGAGCCCTTCCAGGAGCGTTGCGTCCTGGGCGCAGGCAGAGCAACACGAAGTGCGACGCGACAGTGCCTTTCGAGGTCCTCGCCCAAAAGGTCCAAGCATTCCCAAGACGCGCCGTCAGGGGCTCCGAGCACCACGTGACTTTCTGGGGCGAGAGCGTCCATGCGGAGCCCTGGCGCACTGCGCAGTGCATGGGCTGGCGGCACATTGCCCACAGGCGAGGCCGATGCTGTTCCTGGATGCGTTGCGCGGGAGGCTGCCACTCTTTCTCCAGGAGGCTGGGCCCCTGGGCTTCACCAGCTGCAGCACCGAGGCGGGCACGCGGAAGGTGCGCGACGCCCGGCGCCCTCCTGCAGAGCGTGGCGGCCCGGATGGTGAGAGCACGGGCGGCGCAGGCTCGAGGGCTGGAGCCGTGCCGGCGGTGCACGTGGACGCGGCCGATTTGCTGGTCGCCCCTGCGGGACCCGGGCCTACGCACCCCCCCATGCGGCATCCCGCTCTCACGCTCTTGCTCTCTTCCTCCCTTGCGGCTCCCCTCTTGGGTGGGTGTGTTAGCTTGGGGCCTATCCTGCGTCTGGGGTCGCTTGGGCGTCCAGGGTCCCTCGCGGCCTTTTGCCGATTCATTTCGTGGGCGCTTCGGGACCTGTCCTCTCAGCCGTGCAGCAGCCGGAGGAGGGAGGAGGATGGAGGAGAAGGAGGTTGAGGGGGAGGGGGAGGAGGAGGAGGAGGAGGAGGAGGAGGAGGAGGAGGAGGAGGAGGAGGAGGAGGAGGAGGAGGGGGAGGAGGAGGGGGAGCAGGGGCAGAAGGAGGAGGAGGCAGATGAGGGAGGAGGAAGGAGGAGGGGCGGAGGAGGGGAGTGGGGAAGAGAGGAGGGGGGCGTGGGAAGGGCGGAGGAGTAGGGAGTCACGTAGGGGGGTTACAGGCAGCCTCCCAGAGCAGGCGGAGGAGGCGGCTTCGCGGAGCGTCGGCGGAGAGGACCGGAGGACGACAAGGGATAAGAGGACCAGTGGACACCCAAGACTCACCAACGATATTAGAATAAGCCCTCCCTCCAAGCTCCTTCTTCATAGGCTCCCAGGAAGGATCATTTCCTCGTTGGAAGACATCCGTTGGGAGACCCTGAAGCGTGCCAAAACACCATTCTCGGGACTCCAACGCCACGAACCGACCTGACTGTTGCGTATTAGCGATCCTGAACCGTGCCAGAACACCATGCTCGGGACTTCAACAACGCGGATCAACGTAATTGTTGCGCCCTCACGATCCTGAGCCGTTCAAAACACCAGTTCTGGCACGTTGACCATCGGAGTCCGCGAAACTCTTGCCAATGTTTCATTAACGAATGTGCGCGGCGCGAAGGCGAGAGCCACAATTTGAAAAGGAACCGCCCTCAACCCGTGAAGCTCCTGCAGTTTTTGAAAAAGAAATGTGCACGGCACTAAAGCGAGAACCACATGTTGAAAACAACCTGACCTCAATTCGTGAAGCTCTTGCAAATGTTTAGAAAGAATGCGAGCGCCGCTAAGGCGAGACCCACATTTCGAAAACGACCCGCCCTCAACCCGTGAAGCTCTTTCTAAGAACGAATGCGCGCGTCGCTAAGGCGAGAGCCACATTTTGAAAACCAACCGCACTCCATCTGTGAAACTGTTGCCAGCTTCATAGTTTCAGGGTCATACATGAGAGAGAGAGAGAGAGAAGCCGTGCACGTCAGAGGTGCATTGGCAAAAAGGGGTGTGAAACCACAGCGAAATAGTCTCAGGCGAAACGCCCGGCCCGCCCTTTCGACCAGCCTCGGGGTGCAACAGGGAGGAATTATACATCTATATGGAAAACAAATGGGAGAAGGGGAGGAGGAGGGAGGGGGAGGAGGAGGGGAGGAGGACCTATGGGAACCCAAGACTGACCATCGATGCTGCCCTCGTCATAGGCCCTTACAAGGAATCATGCCCACTGAGGGAAGTGCCCCTTTCGGAGACACCCGTTGGAGCATCCTGCATCCTGAAGTATGCCACAACACCGTTCTCGGAACTTCAACGCCATGAACCAACCTGACCGTTGCGTATTGACGATCCTGAACCGTGCCAGAGCACCATGCCTGGGATTTCAACACCGCGAATCAACACAACTGTTGCGCCCTGACAATGCTGAATCGCTCCCAAACGCTATTTCTGGCGCATTGACAATGTGAATATGTTAAACTCCTGCAATGCTTTGAAATGAGCGTGCGCGGCGCTGAGGCGAGAGCCACATTTTGAAAACGACCCGACCTCAATCAGTGAAGCTCTTGCAGTTGTTTAAAACGAATGTGAGCGGCGCTAAAACAAGACCCACATTGTGAACACGACCCGTCCTCGATCCGGAAAACTCTTGCATCTGCTTTTGTATGAAACAACGTGGCGCCGAAGCGATAACCATATTTTGAAAACCGCCCGCCCAAATTGCAAACTTCAGGATCCAACGTGGAAAACAAAGTCTCAGGCGAAACGCCTGGCCCGCCCTTTCGACCCGCCTAGGGGCGCGACAGGGAAGGGAGGAGATATTCAGAAGGAAGGGGAATGGAGAGGGGAGGAGGAGGAGGAGGAGGAGGAGGAGGAGGAGGAGGAAGGAGGGGAGGAGAGGAGAGGAGGAGGGAGGAGGGGAGGAGGAGGGAAGAGAGGAGGAGGTGGGAGGAGGTGGAGGAGGTGCAGTAGAGAGGAGGCAGAAGAAGAGGAGGAGGAGGAGGAGGAGGAACGGGGGGGAAATGGAGGAGGAGGAGGGGGAGAAATGATCGATGATGAGATGAGATGATGATATGAGGAGGAGGAGGAGAGGAAGGAGGGGGAGGGAGGAGGAGGAGGAGGAGGGGGAGAAAGATGCTGACGATTGATTATGATGAATGATGATGATGATGATGATGAGATGAATTTGCTGATGAATGATGATGATGATGAAGAAGATGATGATGATGATGACGAGAGGAGAGGAGGAGGAGGAGGAGAGGAGGAGGAAGAGGCGGAAGGAGGAGGGGTGAAAGGGAGGAGGAGGATGAGGTGGAGGAGGAAACAAGAGGAGGAAGAAAGAGGAGGAGGAGGCGGAGGAGGAAAGCACGAGGAGGGGGAGGAGGGAGGAGGCCGCCTGACACTCGCGGACCCGAGGCCGATCGTCTGCGCCAGCAACCACCCCGAGGCGCCCGCCTCCTCCAGCGTGGCCGGGTCCGCGCCTGGCAGCGGCACCTGCCGCGGTCGCGCCGCCGCCGCCGACGGGGCACCGGCCGCGGCGGGAGCGGCGCTCCTCCTCCTTCTCCTCCTCCGCCTCCTCCTCCTCCTCCGCCTCCTCCTCGCCCGCCTCCGCCTCCTCTCCTCCTCCTCTTTCCTCCTCGTCCTCGTCCTCGTCCTCGTTCGTCCTTCTCCCCCTCCTCCTCCGCCTCCTCCTCCTCCTCCTCCGCCTCCTCCTCCTCCCTCCCTCTCCTCTCGTTAATCTCAGTTGTTTTTAATATTGCTAGAGTTCGTTATTATTATTCCTATTATTAGTTTCGTTCTTCTTATTCCAACTATCATTACTAGTTCTTGGTATACTACTAGTCAGAATAATAGTATGGTTACGATTTTGATTGCGATTATTGTTCTGATAAGTATAGCGATTACTAGAATCAGCATAATGCTTATGATTCTGATTAAGATTATAAGTATGATTATGATTATGAGTATGAGTAGTAGTAGTAGTAGTAGTAGTAGTAATAGTAGTAGTAGTAGTAGTAGTAGTAGTAGTAGTAGTAGTA
>CAUYUJ010017924.1:0-30000 GCA_963575745.1 Prorocentrum cordatum
AGTACAAGGAGGAGGAGGACGAGGCTGAGGAGGAGGAGGAGGAGGAGGAGGAGCAGGAGGAGGAGGAGGAGAAGGAGGAGGAGGAGGCATCGTAGTGTCTGATGGGTGATGGCTTCGGGACCGCGAATGCGGTGTGATTCACGAGGGGAAGACAGCCTCGGGGGCCCCAGTCTACCGTCACTTGCCATGGGGCTTTGGCCTCGGGAGCACGCCGCGGGCGCGTAGTTATTTGCGGGGGACTGGGTGCCGGTGCCGATGTGGCGATGTGTTTTACTAAGGATGTTGGGTGGCCTCGGAGGCAGAAACGTGATGCGGTTTGACAGGGGTTGTGGCCCCGGGGGCGCGAAACTGTTGTAATCTGTAAGGGCTTGTGGCCTCGGGAGCCCGAATTCGTCTTACTTTACGTGGGGCTGTTGCTTCGGGAGCGCAAATCGGTGTTTCAATGAACGAGGATTGTGGCCTCGGTGACACGAATCTGGTGAAGCTTACGTGTCCTAGGCCCCCCCCCTCAGAAAAGCAGAGCACGTGACTCTGGGGGATTTTACACATCACGGGTTTTCAGGTCGGGGTCCTCGCGCGAGGTTCAATCTTTACAACATTCGAATTCGAATCTATAGCATATATGCTGATAGCATTTGGATCTGGAACTCGTGCAGGGAACAGGGAAGCCTAGGCCTCGCCGCCAGTTGGCCACGAAGGGGCCGCCGGATCTCTCCTCTCCTTCCCCTCTTCGTCGTCGTCGTCGTCGTCGTCGTAGTCGTCGGCGTCGTCGTCGTCGTCGGCGTCGTTGTCGTCATCGTCGTCGCCGCCGCCGCCGCCGTCGTGAATCACGCTCTCGCCTGGAACTTCCGGGCGAATTATTCAGGACATTTATTATTCGCGTAGCGCACGTGTTTTTCAATTGAAGTACCCCTCCCGGGGCTCGCTGTGTATTTAATGGGGGAAGTCTTCCTACTCAAACTGTGCCCCTGGCCCCCAGTTCACAGCAAAAACAGCTTCCGCCTGACACTTCATCGCAATAACAGGAATCGCGCTCTCGCTAGGAACTTCCTTGCAATGTATCGAAGAATCGCGCTCTCGCTTGTGACGTCCTCACAATTTATTCAGGCGTCTCGCTTTCGACACTAAGGAATCGCGCTGTCGCTTGGGACGTCCTCGCAATTGATTCAGGCGCCGCGCCCTCGACACTTAGGAATCACGCTCTCGCTCTGGATTACCTCACGAAATCTATTTGGGAATCGCGCTGTTGCTCAAGGCTTCCTCGCGATTCATGCAGGACGCGCGCTTCAGCAATCCGCCTTCTCGACCTGGCCGCCTAGGTCCGCCTGTTAGGGTCTACCCGCCCGATCTGCCCGTCTGGTTCTGCCACGTGTTTTCTGCTCCTAGCCCCCCTCCTGTAACTCTGTCTCGTGCTCCATCCTCCTCTCTCCCCCTTGTCCCTTCCTTCCATCCGTCCTCTCTTCCCCTGCCTTAGGTGCTGCACGGAATACACGTATCAGGTAAGAAGATATATTCCCGATGGGGGTGCGATCGAAGACGAAGAGGGTGGGTATCGAGGGTTTGGGATATATGTGTTTAATGGTACGCGAGCAGATAAGAGCGAACAACATTAACATTATGTTTGTTGTTGTTGCTGCTACTGCAGCTATTGCTATTGTAGTTGTTGTTGCTGCTGTTGCTGCTTTTGTTGTTGTCGCTGTTGTTTTCGTTGTCGTCATAGATGTTGTTGTGGTTGTTGTTGTTGCTGCTGTTGTTGTTGCCGTTTTGATTGTCGGTGTTGCTGTTGTTGTAGTTGTTGGTTTGGTTTTTGTTGCTGTTGCTGCTGTTGATGCTGCTGCTGCTGTTGCGGTGGCTTCTGCTGTTGTTGTTGTTGTTGCTGTTGCTGTTGCTGTTGCTGCTGTTGTTGTTGTTGTTGTTGTTGTTGTTGCTGCTATTATTGCTGTTGTTGCTGCTGTTATTGTTGCTGTTGTTGTTGTTGTTGTTGGTGTTGTTGTTGTTGTTGTTGTTGTTGCTGCTGCTGTTGTTGTTGCTGCTGCTGCTGTTGTTGTTGTTGTTGTTGTTGTTGTTGTTGTTGTTGTTGTCGTCGTCGTCGTCGTCGTCGTCGTCGTCGTCGTCGTCGTCGTCGTCGTTCCCCTCCTGTTCCTTCTTGTTCCCCTGGTCCTCCTCCCCCACTCCTGGACTCCCCCCATTAACCTCAGTAACTGCTGGGAAGATTTTGAGGCAGCTCGTCGTGATGGGGATTCAGCATTTGATCGAGACGTGGAACTCGCACGCCCCCTTCGCAAGGGTGCCGCGCACAGATTCAGACGCGTGGGCAGTTTTCACCCTCGTCGTCGTCGTCCTACGTCGAGCATGCGCGTGACTCGGGGATCGGAGTCTGCAGGGATCCCCGTGCACCGCCAGGGATTCTCAGGAGTGCTTGTAACTGACTCAATATTCTAGACGTGCTCAGGAATCCATGCCATAGGAATCCCTGCGGGGTCCGCCTCAGGCATCCCCACGGGGCGCCAGGCGCCCCCAAGCAATTCGTATGGGACCCTCGGGATCCCTCAGCAGCCTCCCGGCGCGTCTTCGGATCCCGAGGCGCCCAGATGCACTGTTAGCGACCCGGCTGAGCGCAGATCGTTCCTAAAGGCTGTTTCGGCGCCTGCTGGCAACATTCAGGATATCATGGGGCCCGGTCATGCACCCGTGGGGTGAATCGCGCGGGTTTCTTGAACGGCGCGTTTTCGCCATCACGTCTCTGTGTTCACGGATGCCTTAGGACGAGGGTCTCATCCTATGTCGCGCGCCACGTAGCAGTGTCCCAGCGGACGCAAAACGGTTGTTGTTTTTGAGTGGTAGGAGCCCTAGCCGTGCAGGATTGGTCTGGTGAGGGGAGGCAAGAAAACACCAGGCATGCAACCACTGCAGCGGGGCCTGAATCTGTTGCCTCCCTGCGAACATCCACCGCCTCCATCCTCGGGCCTCCAGGAGGAGGATGGCGAGGACCAGAGTTAGCCTTGTACATATATCTGTATCAATATATCAATATATATGTAGATAGATATATCTCTCTATGTATGTATGTATGTATGTATGTATGTATGTATGCATGTATGTATGTATGTATGTATGTATGTATTTATGTATGTATGTATGTATGTAGATATATATGTATGTATGTATGTATGTATGTATGTATGTATGCATGTATATATGTATGCATGTATGTATGTATGTATGTGTGTATGTATGTATGTATGTATGTATGTATGTATGTATGTATGTATGTATGTATGTATGTATGTATGTATGTATGTGTGGATATGTATATATGCATGCATGCATGCATGCATGCATGCATGCATGTATGTATGTATGTATGTATGTATGTATGTATATGCATGTATGTATGTATGTATGTATGTATGTATATATGAATGTATGCATGCATGCATGCATGTATATATGTATGTATGTATGTATGTATGTGTGTATATATATATATATGTATGTATATGTATGTATGTATGCATGCATGCATGTATGTATGTATGTATGTAGGTATGTATGTATTTAGGTTTGTATGTATGTATATGTTTGTATGTATGCATGTATGTATGTATGTATGCAGGTATGTATGTATGTATGTATGTATGTATGTATGTATGTATGTATGTATGTATGTATGTATGTATGTATGTATGTATGTAGGTATGTATGCATGCATGCATGTATGTATGTATGTATGTATGTATGTATGTACGTGTATATATAGGTATATATTCCTCTTCCTATATTTTTTATAAGCCTGGGCGGGGGGAACCCCCCAAAAACCGGACTACCGGGATCTGGGGCTTTGGGACCCTCCAGACGGGCTTCGAAGCGGCCACCAGGCCTCACATGGCGTTTTGCCAAGCCTTCCCAGCACACCTAGGGCGATCAGGGGGGTCATCGGAGACGTCCCAGCGACCCCCAAGACAGCACAAGAGCGCTCCAAGAGTGACCGACGTGACCTGAAGATGGCCCAAGAGGCCTCCAGGACGGCCCCAAAGAGGCCTCCAAGAGCACTCCCAAGAAGGCCCCCCGAGGCAAAAATCATTGATTCCCAACCATCCTGTGGTGTTGGGTCCTCGTTTTGAAGAGACGGTGCCCCGCGTTCCTCTCCTCTCCTCTCCTCTCCTCCTCTCCTCTCCTCCTCCTCCCCCTCCTCCTCCCTCCTCCCCCTCTTCCCTGCGTTTCACCCACCCAGTACAGCGTTTCGTGGCCCCATAGGAGCTCCACCGAAGGCCCCAGTGCTGCCGCCCGCATGCGTCAGCCACACCCAATTCGGCATACCCCTCACACGTTTCGTGGCCCCATAGGGAGCTCCACCGAAGGCCCCAGTGCCCGCCCGCATGCGTCAGCCACACCCATTTCGGCACACCCCTCACACGTTTCGTGGCCCCATAGGGAGCTCCACCGAAGGCCCCAGTGCCGCCGCCCGCATGCGTCAGCCACACCCATTCGACACACCCCTCACACGTGTCGTGGCCCCATAGGGAGCTCCACCGAAGGCCCCAGTGCCGCCGCCCGCATGCGTCAGCCACACCCAATTCGGCACACCCCTCAGACGGTTCGTGGCCCCATAGGGAGCTCCACCGAAGGCAGCAGTGCCGCCGCCCGCATGCGTCAGCCACACCCAGTTCGGCACACCCCTCACACGTTTCGTGGCCCCATAGGGAGCTCCACCGAACTTTCGTGGCCCCATAGGGAGCTCCACAGAAGGCCGCAGTGCCGCCGCCCGCATGCGTCAGCCACATCCAATTCGGCACACCCCTCACACGTTTCGTGGCCCCAGCCCGCATGCGTCAGCCACACCCAATTCGGCACACCCCTCACACGTTTCGTGGCCCCATAGGGAGCTCCACCGAAGGCCCCAGTGCCACCGCTCGCATGCGTCCCGCACACCCATTTCGGCACCTCCACCAAACACAGCGTTTCGTGGCCCCACAGGGACCTCCACCGAAGGCCCCAGTGGTGCCGCCCGCATGCGTCACCCCCACCCCAGCACAGCATTTCGTGGCCCCACAGGGAGCTCCACCGAAGGCCCCAGTGGTGCCGCCCGCATGCGCCACCCCCACCCAGCACAGCGTTTCGTGGCCCCACAGGGAGCTCCACCGACGGCCCCAGTGGTGCCGCCCGCATGCGTCACCCCCGCCCAGTACAGCGTTTCGTGGCCCCACAGGGACCTCCACCGAAGGCCCCAGTGGTGCCGCCCGCATGCGTCACCCCCACCCAGCACAGCGTTTCGTGGCCCCACAGGGAGCTCCACCGAAAGCGGCACCCGCAATGCGATATTCACAACTGCACATGGTTGGGTTCTTCGCCAGGATCATTTTCTATAGGTTTTTGGTGAATTTTAGGGTTCTCCTTCTGGGCGTCCGAAGCCGCCTGGGAGGCTCCCAAATCGCCCCACAACCATCCGAAAGGGCTCCCAGGCAGTCCAAGAGACCCCCAAAACGGCACAACACGGGTCCAAGATGGCCCTCAGAGAGCCCCGTGGCGGCCCAAGATGGCCCAAAGACACCCTCCGAAGAATTCCAAATCGTGATTCGGTCGTTCAGGGAGACCGCGGTTGGAGGCAGTGTGGCCCGAGGAAGCCCCCAGAGCCCCCCAGAATACGCCCAGGAGGTCTCCAGAAGGCCTTAAGAAAGCCTGAAACAGCTTTTGTGAGGCCCCTAGAGGCTCTCCAAGGAGGAGCCTCCGCAAAAAATAGCTGAGGAGGATGGGGAGAATGCGCAGGGCATGGCGAAAATAAGGAAAAATAATCATGGAGGAAGGGTAACGAATAACTGTATCATAGCGGCGATGCCGGAAAAGGCAACCAGGAGTCATCGCTAACTTGTCGGCTTGACCTTCCTGCCATTCCGCCCGCATACCGAACTTCAAGGACCAGGGTGCACGGCGCGAAGCGCCACTGCAGTCTTGTATATCTATGTCTATATCTATATCTATGTGTAATATATATATATGTGTATATATTTACATATATATACATATATATATATATATATATATATATATATATATATATATATATATATATATATATATATCTCAGCGATGTGACAATGCGCTCTCCCGTCCCAGGACCCGTCCTCGTCCCTCCGAGCCTTCCGTCCCACTTCAAGGAAAAACGCCACCTTGGAAAGACCGGCGCCCCGTGGGCCTGCAATGCGGGCGAGGGCCCCGTGGCGGAAGTGACGGACCTGCCTTGGCGTCCTTCCGGCGAGCAGGTCGGACTACGCACATGTACGAGCATAGGGGATGGGGAGGAGCACGGCGCGAGCGAGGAGAAGATCAGAGGAGGGCAGGGTGAGACGAGGGTGACGTTTTTGCCTTTTTCGCCTCGGAGGGGCCTCCTCGTCGCCACGGCTGGACGCAGCGTGAAAAATCGGTGCGTTTGGACCCCGGGAGGGGTCCGGGGACCGATTTTGAGCCGATTTGGCCACCGTTGTCTCACGGCCGTTGTCTCACGTTGCCTTCCTCCGAGAAGAGTTGCACGAGGAGTTGTATGAGGAGAAGGGGGACGATCAGAAGGAGGAGGAGGGTGAAGCAGCGGAGACGGCGCCTTGGCCTACACTGTGCCCCCTCGTTTTTCTTGCCTGCCTTCCTCCTCCTGCCTCTCTCTTCCCCCCCCTCCTCCTCCCTTCTCTCCATTACCCCCTTCAGGGCCTGTTTCTTCACCCCCCATTTGGGTCACCCCCCAGTACGACCCGCCCGGGATGTCGTCACAGCGAGGGAGACCTCGTCCCAAAGGGGAAACACGCGCCATAAACATCGATTTTTGGCGCTCCGCGCGGGTTTCTTGGATCCGCGCGGGGCCCCCCCGAGCGGCGCCTCCGGCGCCGCCCCTGGCGCGCTCCGCGCGCCAGGGAGGGGGGTCCGGCGCAGATCCAAGAACTCCGCGCGGAGCGTCAAAAGTTTGTGTGTTATGGCGTTTTTTTTTGGGGGGGTTCTTCCATCCTCCCTCCTCCTCTCCCCTTATCAACTCCCTCCTCCTCGTCTCTTATGCCCTCCTCCCTCCTCCCCTCCTCTCCCGTCTTCATCTCCCCTCCTCCTCCTCTTACCTTATGCCCTCCTCGCCGTCCAATCTCCTCTGCCCTCCTGCCGTCCAATCTCCTCTGCACTCGTTTGTTCTTCTTCCATCGTCCCTTCCCCGCCGCCCGCCCCCCGAAGGTCGGCAAGACCTCGGTGCTCAACAGCTGGGCGTCGGGCGGCTCTGGCCTGTCGGACGTCTACGAGCCGACGGCGCCCCCCCCCTGCCCGGGTGGGGTCTCGGGGCGGTCTCGGCCGCCTCGGTGGCATCGGTGTCGACCACGATCTCGACGACGACGGTCTTGGCATCGCTCGGACGTGTGCGTTTTTCCTTCGGCGAGGACCATCGAGGAGCATCCTCGACCATGTGGCGAAAAAAAAACACACGAAACCAGAAAAAACACAGGAAATGGACATCCGAGCGATGGCCAGGGGGCGGTCTCGGCCGCCTCGGTGGCATCGACGTCGGGAACGATCTCGACGATGACGGTCGAGGATGGCGACGACCCTGAGATTCACCTCCACCAAACCACCCCAACCCAACCCGAAGGCTCAGATTTACCCTCGATTTCCAGTGGGGGGGGGGGCGGGGAACATTGAGAAAACACATGTGGAACCCGTACCCCCCCCAACCCGAAATTCGGGTCTTCGGGTTGGGTTGGGGTGGTCTGGTAGGTAGTCGGAGATCCGACGTTGCAAACGTTCATGGCGAAGAATCTTGACTGGAGCGCCAGGTCGTTGCTGTCTGTGGCTTTCTCCGGGCCGGATGGATCTGTAGGGGTGCCAGGTCTGGAACGAGGCGAAAACGCCTGGCGTGAAAGGAATGTTACCAGGATCTCAGGGTCGACGAGCCGACGCCGACGCCGACACCGACGCCGACGCCGACGCCGACGCCGCCGCCGCCGCCGACGCCTTCGCGTTCGCCTTCGCCGACGCCGACGCCGACGCCGACGCCGACGCGGCCACCGACGACGACGACGACGACGACGACGACGATGACGACACCGACCACGACCATGACGACGACGACGCCGACGACGACCACGACGACGACTGCGATGGCGACGGCGACGATGGCGTGGCGTCGTCGGCGACGGCGGGCACGACGAAGCCGATGTCAGCGGCGGCGGCGACGACGATGGCGTCGAAATCTCAACGACATCGATGGCGATGACGATCTCGACGACGACGGCGATGATGGCGACGACCCTGAAATCCGTCGTTGGAAAACACTTCATGGCGAAGAATCGTGACTGGAGCGCCAGATCGTTACTTTCTGTGGCTTTGGATGGATCTCTAGGGGTGCCGGGCCCGAAACGAGGCGAAGACGTCCAGCGTGAAAGGGATGTAACGCCAGGATCTCAGGGTCGAGGCCGACGCCGACGCCGACGCCGACGTCAACGCCGACGCCGACGCCGACGCCGACATCGACGCCGACGCCGACGCCGACGCCGACGACGACGACGACGCCGACGCCAACGCCGACGCCGACGCCGACGCCGACGCCGACGCCGACGCCGACGCCGACGCCGACGCCAACGCTGACGCCGATGCCGACGCCAATGCCGACGACGACGACGACCACGACAATGACGACGCCGACGCCGACGCCGACGCCAACGCCGACGCCGACGCCGACGCCGGCGCCGACGCCGACGCCGATGACGCCGATGCCAATGACGCCGACGCCGACGCCGACGCGGGCGCGGGCGCCGACGCCGATGCCGACTCCGACGACGACGCCGACGCCGATGACGCCGATGCCGACGCCGACGACGAGCACGACGATGGCGACGACCACGACCACGACGCCGGCGCCGACGCCGACGCCGACGCCAACGCCGACGCCGACGCCGACGCCGACGCCGACGCCGACGCCGACGCAGACGCCGATGCCGACTCCGACGCCGAGGATGACGACGACGCGGACGATGACGATGACGACGACAACGACGACGACGACGACGACGACCACGACGACGACGACGACGGCGATGGCGACGGCGACCTCCTGGGGGCTGGGTGAGGCGAAAAGCGCTCCCCGAACACAGGTCCCAATACAGAACAAGGTCTCCTGGGGCCTCCGGAAGCATCCAGGGGCCTGCTGGGGCCTCCCGGGGCCTCCTGGGGCATTGGGAGCATGTTTCTGCGCCTCTCCCGCCCTGGGGCGTGTTCCCGCTTCGTCCTTTGCTGCAAATAACTCCGCCGGCCCGCTTCCCGTCGATTCCAGGGGTAGACAGCTAAAAAAGAACCCTGGGCTCGGGCCTTTTTGGGAAAACGCACAGACACGATTACAAGTCGACTTCCAGGAAAATGTAAGAAAATATGGGAAGTGTGCGGGGGGGTAACGACGAAAATCAAGACAATATCAGGGATCCTGGGATTTGTGAATAGTTGTTCCCATTTCCAAAGGATGGGGTTCTTGTTATTACTCCGACCGCGCTAACTCCCTCACACCCCTCCCTCCTCCTCTTCCTTCTCCTGTTATGCTATATCATGGCATGTTATGTCATGCTACGTTATGCTCTTGCATGTCATGGCATGTGCTGCTATGTTATGTTAAACAGTGGTGCGGTATGCGATGGCATGTTTCACTGTAGTATATTTTGTCATACCATGTTACGATGGTGGTATGGTATTGTATGCTATGTTATGGTTTGTAATGCTATGTAATGTTATGCCATGTCATGTTATGCGATGCTAATGTTGATGATGATGGTGGCTGTGGTGGAGGTGATGATGATGATGCCGATAGTGATGATGATACTGATGATGATGACGATGATGCTGATGCTGATGCTGATAATGCTGATGCTGATGATGATGGTGATGGTTATGGTGGTGGTGATGAAGATGCTGATGATGACGATGCTGCTGATTATGCAGATGATGCTGCTGATGATGATGCTGATTCTGATCATGATTATGCTGATTGTGATGGTGATGAGGATGCTGATGGTGGTGATGGTGTTGATGATGTTGCTGCTGCTGATGATGATGGTGATGCTGATGATGCTGATGCTGATGCTGATGATGCTGCTGCTAGTGATGATGATGCTGCTGCTGATGATGATAATGCTGGTGAGGCTAATGATGATGCTGCTGATGCTGATGCTGGTGCTGATGCTGATGCTCATGATGTTAATGATGATGCTGATGATGCTGTTGATGATGATGCTGCTGATGATGATGGTGATGATGCTGATGATGCTGATGATGCTGATGATGATGATGATTGATGGTGATGATGCTGATGATGATGATGATTGATGATGATGCTGATGATGATGCTGATGATGATGATGATTGATGATGCTGTTGATGCTGATGATGATGATGATGATGATGATGATGATGATGGTGATGCTGATGCTGATGCTGATGCTGCTGATGATGATGGTGACGATGATGATGATGACGATGCTGATGATGACGATGATGATGATGATGATGATGATGATGATGATGATGATGATGATGATGCTGATGATGCTGATGCTGATGCTGATGATGATGATGATGCTGCTGCTGCTGCTGCTGATGATGATGATGATGATGATGATGATGATGATGATGATGATGATGGCAGAGCAGAGCCTGAGGAAGTCTCGAGCGATGCGCAGGTTTCAGCAGCCCCAAATGGGGGAGCCTCCAGGGAGTATTGCATTCCTCCGTTCGCGCCAAACTGGTGGCTATGTCTTGAGTGGGGTGCCTGTTTTGGGGCCCATCCTCCTCCGCTTTCGGACCATATTTTGAGGACGTCTCGAGCGAGGCTCCCCCAAGGGTGAGCCGCCACGGGTATTGCACTCCTCCCTTCGCGCCAACATGGCGAGGATGTCTCGAGTAGGGTGCCTGTTTTTGGGCTCAATGTCTTCCGCTTTCGGAGCAGATTTTGAGACTGTCTCGAGCGAGGCGTTGGTTCTCCCACCCCAGGGGGGGCAGATCTTGCTCCAGGCGGCCCCAGGAGGCCACAGGAGGTCCCAGGAGGCATCAGGAGGCCACAGGAGGCCCCAGAAGTTTACAGGAGTCCCCAGGAGGCGCCAAGAGGTTCCAGAAGGCACCAGGAAGCACCAGGATGCCCCAGGAGGCAACATGAGGCCACAGGAGGCCACAGGAAGCGCCAGGAGGCACCAGGAGGCCCAGGAAGGCCCCAGGAGTTCCCACGAGGCCCCAGGAACAGGAGGCCTCAGAAGGCCACAGGAGTGGCTCCAGTCCCTAGTGTTTTACGTATGTTCCTACATATTGGCCCCCCTTGGAGTACGAGTCTTCGGTGGTTTACGTCTGTTTCTATAGATTGTTCTTCTCATGTGTATCTACTCCTAAGTGTGGTACGGGTGTTACGTCTGTTCCTATATATATATATATATAGTTATTGGGCCTCCCCTGGAGCACGAGTGGTGTGTTCCCATAGATGTCCCCTCTCCTGTGGCTCCAATCCGAAGTATGTTACGTCTGTTCCTGTACATTGGGCCTGTCCTCGGGCACGAATCCTCCCCAAGAGGCCCCAGGAGGCTCCAGGAGGCTCCTGGAGGCGCCAGGAGGCCTCAGGAGGCCATAGGAAGCCCCAAGAGGCCCCAGGAGGCCCCAAGAGGTTCCAGGAGGCCCCAGGACGCCCCAGGAGGTCTCAAGAGGCCCCAGGAGACCCCACTCTCACGCGCAGAGACGCACTAATTCTACTGAGACTCATTAACACTTCAACTCGTTCACAGTCAGATTCGCTCCCAGACAGTCCATACTCAAGCCCGCGTATATTCGAAAACTCATGCGCCTAGACGCTCACGGCGAACGTGTACATGCTAATAGGTGCACTTATGGGGGGCTCCACGCAGCGAATAATCTTATGTGTGTGTGTGTGTGTGTGTGTGTTCCTGGGCTCCTCAAGCTCAGGTGGTCGAGTCTGGAGTCCCTGGGTCCCAAACTGCTGACTCCTCGCCGAGGGCGAGGAGGAGGAGGCGGAGGAGGAGGCTGGAGGAGTTGGAGGAGATGGAGCAGGAGGCTGGAGGAGGAGGAGGAGGCTGGAGGAGGAGGAGGAGAAGGAGGAGGAGGAGGAGGAGGAGGTGGAGGATGATGAGGAGGAGGAGGAGCAGGAGGAGGATGGAGGAGGAGGAGGAGGCTGGAGGAGGAGGAGGAGGAGGAGGAGGAGGAGGAGGAGGAGGAGGAGGAGGAGGAGGAGGAGGAGGAGGAGGAGGAGGAGGCTGAAGGAGGAGGCTGGAGGCTGGGCCCTCCCTCGAAGCGACCCCAGGTGTCGCCGGAGCTGACCACGAAGGATGTCAGCGTGGATGGCCGCCCCGTGCGTCTGCAGGTCGCCGCTACGCGGCGCGCCCGTCGTTAGATCGTCGTCGCCGTCGCCGCCCCCGTCGCCGCAGCCGCCGTCGCCGCCGCCGTCGCCGGCGCCGTCGCGGGCCCTCGGCGTCGTCGGCGTCGGTGTCGTCGGCGTCGTCGTGTCGGTGTCTTCGTCGTCCCGTCGTCGGTGTAGGCGCTGGTTCCTCCTGGCGTTAAGTCGGGCACGTCCCTCTACAGGAGGAACATGCTCGACCCACGAACCCGGAAAGGAACAGAGAATTGTAAGGCATGGCAGCGTTCTCAAAGACACCTGATTGGGCGACGGGCACATGCAATGCTGAGAGTATCGATCTTGATGTACCGTGCCGATGGCTGCGCTATGCTGCGCCGTGCTGAATTGCGATGTGCCATGCCGCGATTGTGCTCTATAGCTTTGTGTATCGAGTTCCTCTGCATCCGAGTCCTGACTGAACTGATCTGGATCTTAAGCTCGAGCTGCATGAGCACATAGTAGCTGCCCCAGAGCCAATTGACAGGGGGACACGCCAGGGGAGCGCGCCGCGGAACGTCCCAAGGGACGCGCCAGGCGACGTGCCAGGGGACGTGCCACGGGGACGCACTGCGGGACTTGACGAGGGGACGCGCTACGGAACGTGCCAATGAACGTGCCACGGGACGTGCCAAGAGATGCGACGCGTGACGTGCCAGGGGGACTCGCCACGGGACATTCTCATGCTAGACATCCGCCTGGGCAACCTGGACACGTGCAAACAAGCGTCTCGATCGAGACATCCTCAACACATCCTCATGCTAGACATCCACCTGGGCGACCTGGACGCGTGAAAACGAGCGTCTCGTTCGAGACATCCTCAACAAAACCTCACACAAGATATCCGCCGGGGCGCAACCTGGACGCGTGAAACCAAGCGTCTCGCTCGAGACATCCTCAAGATCAGGGGACGTGAAAACAAGCATTTCGCCTGAGACGTCCTCTGAATTCTGCTCCTTAGGAGAGAAACGATCTACAACGAAAAACAATCGTTTTGCTTGAGACATCCTCAACACATTCTGAAAAGCATGCGTTTCGCAAGGGACATCCTCAACGTTTTAATTCGCCGGCCCTCTTCGACTTCGTCATTTAATCGCACGACAATTCGCCGGCCCTCTTCCAACTTGGCACGGGAGTCAGGTTTACCAACTAAGCGAGAATCAAAATAGTCAAACATGCTCGACCCACGAACCCAGAAAGGAATACAGAAATGTAAGGTATGGCAGCGTTCTCAAAGATACCTGATTCGGCGACGAGCCAATGCAATGCTGAGTATATCGATCCTGATCGAACTGATCTGGATCTTAAGCTCGAGCTGCATGAGCACACAGTAGCTGCCTCAGAGCCAATTGACAGGGGGACATGCCAGGAGGACGCGTCGCGGGAAGTCCCAAGGAACACGCCAGGCGACCTGCTAGGGGACGGGCCACGGGGACGCACCGCGGCAGGGATCATTCCGATTCCGCCAGTTCGATTCGAATCGATTTCCGCGATTCCGATTTCGAACCGACTCGATTCCGGGAGTCCGATTCGCGATTCCGATTTCGAGTTCGCCCTATCCGGCTTCTGCCGATTCGATGCGTCAGCCGGTTCCTGCCGGCTTTTGCCGATCCGGCTTCGCTCCGGCTCTGGCCCCCAAGGGGAGGAGGAGGAGGGAGGAGGAACCCCTAGGGGGGAGTTCAAAAATCCCCCCCCCCCCCCAGGGGGGGGGTCCAAAACCCCCGGGACCCCCAACCCCTCCCCAGGGGGGGTTTTCCAAAAGCCCCGGGACCTCCAAAGCAGGGGGGGGGTGCAAAAGCCCCAGGACCCCAAACCCCCCCCAGGGGGGGGGTTCCAAAAGCCCCAGGATCCCCAACCCCTCCCAGGGGAAGGTTTCCCAAAAGCTTCGGGACCCCAAACCCCCCCAGGGGAGGGGGGGTTCCAAAAGCCCCGGGACCCCAAAACCCCACCCAGGGGGGGGGTCCAAAAGCCCCGGGACCCCAAAACTCCCCCCAGGGGTGGGTGGGTCCAAAAGCCCCGGGACCCCAAACACCCCCCAGGGGGGGGGTCCAAAATGCCCAGGACCCCCCCCCCCCCCCCCAGAGGGGGGGTTTTCCAAAAGCTCCAGGACCCCAAACCGCAGGGGGGTTCCAAAAGCCCCAACCCCCCCCCCAGGGGGGGTTCCAACCCCCCCTCCCCCCCCGGGGGGGGGTCCAAAACCTCCCCCCCGGGGGGGGGGGGTTCCAAACCCCCCCCCCCCCAGGGGGGGGTCCGATTTCGATTCCGATCCGGCTTGACGCGGTCCGGTTTCCGACTCGATCCGGCTCGGACCTGCTGACCTCAGCCGATTTCGATTTGGCTGCCGTTTTTTGCCGATTTCTGCCGATTCGATGTTCCGGTCGACCCGATCCGGCTTATCGATTCGATGCTGGGGCCGCTTGCCGCGGGACGTGCCATGGGGACGCGCTACGGGACGTGCCAATGGACGTGCCACGGGACGTGCCAAGGGACGCGCCGCTCGACGTGCCAGGGGGACTCGCCACGGGACGCGCCACGGAACGTGCCAGGTTGCAATGCTGGGAGTATCGATCTTGATGTACCGTGCCGAGGGCTGCGCCATGCTGCGCCGTGCTGATTTGCGATGTGCCATGCCGCGATTGTGCTCTATAGCGTTGTGGGTCGAGTCCTCTTCTGCGTCCGAGTCCTGACTGAACTGATCTGGATCTTAAGCTCGAGCTGCGTGAGCACATAGTAGCTGCCCCAGAGCCACTTGACAGACGCCGCGGAACTTCCCAAGGGACGCGCCAGGCGACGTGCCAGGGAAGGTGCCATGGGGACGCACCGCGGGACGTGCCAAGGGGACGCGCTACGGGACGTGCCAATTAACGTGCCACGGGACGTGCCAGGGGACGCGCCGCACGACGTGCCAGGGGGACTCGCCACGGGACGCGCCACGGAACGTGCCAGGGAACGTGCCAGATTACAATGCTGAGTGCATCGATACTGATGTACCGTGCCGATGGCTGTGATGTGCCTTGGCGACCTGGACGCGTGAAAACAAGCGTTTCGCGCAAGACATTCTCAACACATCCTCATGCTAGACATCCGCCTGGGCAACCTGGACGCGTGCAAACGAGCGTCTCGATCGAGACATCCTCAACACATCCTCATGCTAGACACCCACCTGGGCGGCCTGGACGCCAGAAACTAAGCATCTGGCTCGAGACATCCTCAACAACTCCTCACACAAGATATCCGCAGGGACAAGGACACGTGAAACCAAGCGTCTCGCTCGAGACATCCTCAAGATCAGTGGACGTGAAAACAAGCATTTCGCCTGAGACGTCCTCTGAAATCTGCTCCTTAGGAGAGGAGCAATCTACAACACAAAACAAGCGTTTTGCTCGAGACATCCTCAACATATTCTGAAAACCAAGCGTTTCGCAATGGACATCCTCAACGTTTTAATTCGCCGGCTCTCTTCGAACCTGTTATTTATCGCAAGAGAAATTCGCCGGCCCTCTTCGAACTTGGCACCGGGGACAGGTTTGCCTACTAAAAGAGAACCTTGGGCCTAAGCCTTTTCCGGGAAACAAAGCTGGGGACGATTTTCCGATTTTCTTTGATCATTCATTGTTTTTTGTCATTTGTTTCAGTTTTTGATTTTTCATCCAAAATCCGCCTGTAGGGGGACATGCCCGACCTGACCTTGGCGGCGCCTCCGGCGCCGCCCACGGCGCGCTCCGCGTGCCAGGGGGGGAGGTCACAGCGCCGGTCCAAGAAATCCGCGCGGAGCTCCGAAAGTTTCTGTCCATTCAGTGTTTCGCGTCTCCAGCCGCCGCTCTCGTGGTCACCTCTGCTGTCGCCGCCGCCGTCGCCGCCCTCATCCTGTTTTTTTCGACACACCTGGGTCGATTTGATTCTGAACTGATTTTTTGGTTGCAAAATACGTCGAATTTTGGGCAGCGTTAAACCGAGATTTTATAAAAGACGGTTTGTGGTAAAGAAATTCCTGTTCTCTCTCATGGAAGTAATTGACTAAAATCGTCGCGCAGGTCCTGGAAGGCCGGGACGGAGCGGAGGCGGAGCCGGAGGAGGGGAAGGAGCGAGGAGGTGGACTCTGTGTTCTTGCACGCCGACGTGCCAGTGCTGCCCTGGCTCCGTCTCGCGCTCCTCTACGGAGGAAGACGTGGGTGAGGAGGAGGAGGATGAGGAGGCGGAGGAGGCGGAAGAGGAGGAGGACGAGTTGGAGGAGGAGGTGTTTGTACGTAGCGTTCCGACAGGGTCAGCAGGTGCCACGCAGTAGCCCCGTACCCGAGAGAAGAACCCCATGTAGATAATAAAGTTCGGGGCCCTGAGAGGATGATGAGTTTTTCCCGGAGATATCGGTGTTGGGATGTCCGGATCGGTGTTGAATGACCTCCAAGGTGATCTAACGAAGTCTGCCCGAAGGCCCTGTCTGGAGGAGTTGGATGAGCACGAGTCCTGTGAAACACTATGGTAGTGATACCCTGGCCCCTCTTGGGGGACCTCCCTGGAGGTATGGAATAAGAGCGGAACCTGTGACATACCATGGTGTAATGGCACATTGTTCCGTCGTGGGGGGAGTCCCTTCAGATCTGCCATGCGTGATATGAAGATCAGAGCTATGATTGGAACTTTGCCGGGGGATCCTGAGGTTCGGTCTCCCCGCCTCCCCGCCTGTTGTGCCTTACACAGGCCGCAGAGAATAAACATAGACGAGCCCAGGGGGGACTCGTTAGTATCATGGGGACGCGGTCAGTGCATCATACAGCGGTTAGACAGCATCTTCGGCAGTATCGGTGGATCGCCTGGTTGCTGATTTGGCTCAAGTGCCATCGCCTTCTCGTGAAAAGGGCTCCTGCCAGATTTTCATGGCAAGGATGCTGCTTCAACCAATGCCCTTTCCCTCGTCCCTCCTCCCGGCCCTGGGCACGAGTGAGCGCGCGTTTCTAATTTTTCCCAGCGCGTTGAATTTTTACGCGTAGGCAATTGTGTCCAGCGTGTTGGTCAGCAGTGTCTCGCGTCGGGCACCGTCCTCGACCCCCCTCCTCCAGGGGTGTGCTAGCTTGCCAGTCTAGAGCGTCGCTGCATTGCCTTGCGCTGTTCTGGCGGTGCCGCGTTGGTCATCTGCCTGCGCCGTAAACCTTACTCAGGTCATGGGCATCTCCGCAGCCTGCTAAAGACATATGACGGGTTCCCCCAAAGTGCGTGGGCTGATGGCACTTGGTCTGCAGTCTGCTGAAGTAAGCACCCCAAGTCTTATGGAGTCTCTGTCGAGCGGTGCCCGTGGACTGACCCCTCAGGCCGCCTCGCCTCGTGGCTCTCTCACATGCAGGGTCGTCTCTGCCTCTGGCGCACCTCTCTAACTTTTTGGCGGTAGACCCAGGAGGAGGAGGAGGAGGAGGAGGAGGAGGAGGAGGAGGAGGAGGAGGGAGGAGGAGGAGGAGGAGGAGGAGGTCTGCCGTGCGATCTCACGGTGGATGTTGAACATCCTGGTCTTCTTCCTCGTCGTCCCTCTTCCTCCCTGCCGCCACCACCTCCTCCTCGTCCTCCCTCCTCTTCCTCCCTCCTCCTCTTCCCCCCTCCTCCTCCTCCTCCTCCTCCTCCTCCTCCTCCTCCTCCTCCTCCTCCTTCCCGACACTGTTCGCTTCTGCAGCCAGTCGTTACCTGCTTTCCCAGGGCGTGCTCGCAGTTGGGCGTTCTGCCCTGGCTTACCACCAAGGCTTTGGTCGTGTGTCTGCCGAGGCTTCGCCTGGCGGGTCGGCCGTGAACGCCTCGTGGGCGCCCCGCGCGCGGGGCGGGTCTCTCGAGGTTTCGCCCGGCGGGCGGTCGTGGGCGCCTCGGTGGGTTCGCCGAGGTTTTCGTCTCGCCGGTGGGCGTTGGCGGGTGCGCAGGGTGGGTTTCGCCAGGGTTCGCCCGGTGGGCGTCCGTGGTCGCCTCGTTGGCGTCCCGTGCGCCGGGTGGGTTTGCCGAGGCTTCGCCTCAGGCTCGCCCCTGGGCGCCTCGTTGGCGCCTCGTTCGCTGGGCGGCGGCTGAGCTTGCACCATCGAGTTGTTTTTTTCCACTTGGCTTGCGTCACATACATTGCACTATATCTCTTACGCCACCTAGCTTACATTCCACATCTTCTACCACATATTTTACACCACACCTATTGTACCGCGTAGCTTACAGCACGTAGCTTACACCGCATCTGTTGCACCGCATGGGCGACGCCTCCGCGACGTAACTTACACATATGGAGGGAGGAACAACCACCCGGACCTGACACTTGACGTGGGCCTGGGCGTTTACTAAACAGCCTTGCCCTGTTCGATTCCTTCTCTGGGTGCGTTACCTAAACGGCTTCTCTTGTCGGGGTGATTCTTGTGGGAGTGGATTTTCTGCCCTCTAACATTGCACCACGTAGCTTGCACCGCGTAGCTTGCACCACGTGGCGTGCACATCCATGGTGCAACCACTTGCGTTTTGGGGTTCCTCGCCGCGGCCGCGGCTGGCCGGCCGCCAGCGCTCGGCGCGCGCCCTCGCGCGCGCTCACGCGCGCTTGCGCGCGCGCGCGGCGGCTCGAGCCTCAGCGGTCGCGACCTCGCCGTTCGACGTGCCTGGCACCAGGCGGCCACTCCGAGGGCGGCCGTGGAGGATGGGGGGGAGGAGTAGGAGGAGGAGTAGGAGGAGGAGGAGGAGGGGGAGGAGGAGGGGGATTAGGAGGAGGTGGATCAGGATCAGGATCAGGATCATGATGAGGGAGGGAGGGAGGGTGGGCGGGAGGGATAATGACGCTGATGATGATGACGATGATGATGCTGCTGATGATGATGCTGATGCTGATTATGATGATTATGTTGATGATGCTTATGCTGATGATGGTGATGATGCCATTGGTGGTGATACTAGTGATGGTGATGGCGATGGTGAATGTGATGCTGTTGGTGTTAGTCGTGACACTGGTGCTGATTATGATGATGCTGATGATGGTGGTGATGGTGATGTTGCTGATGCTGGTGATGCTCATGGTGGGTGTGGTGATGGTGGCGATACTGACAATGACGATGATACTGCTGATACTGGGGATGATGAGGAAGAGGATGAGGATGAGGATGGTGATGGTGATGATGCTGATGATGTTGATGTTGATGGTGGTGATGATGATGATCATGATGCTGATGATGAGGAGCAGCAGGAGGAGCAGGAAGAGGAGGAGGAGGTGGAGGAAGAGGAGGAGGAGGAGGAGGAGGTGGAGGACGAGGAGGTGTAGGAGGAGGAGGAGGAGGAGCAGTGACGCACCGACGATGTTGCAACCAGCCTGCCTCCAAGTTCCTTCTTTATATGGCCCTAAAAGGATTTACTTCCATTGTGGGAAGTTGCCTTCCCACAATGGAATTAAAACGATCTACTTCCATTGTGGGATCTACTTCCATTGTGGGATCTACTTCCATTGTGGGATCTACTTCCATTGTGGGAGTTACTTCTTTATATGGCCCTAAAAGGTTTAAAAGACAACCGTTTGAGATTTCTCAATCTCGTTCCGGGCCTTCGACGCCGCGGATCAGCGCACCTGCTGCGCCCGGACGACCCTGAATCGTGCCAGAACACAACTCGTGGGACCTCGAGTCCGCGAAGCAGCGTGAGCGTTGTGTCCCCCCTGTCCCAAGTCGTGCCAAAAGGTAGATCTTGCGACTCCGACCATACGAATCCGCGAAGCAGCGTGACCGTTGTGTCCTCCCTGTCCCAAGTCGCGCCAAAAGGAAGATCTTGGGGCTCCGACCATGCGAATCCTTGACATTGTTGCGGATTTCTACGGCCTACTGTGCGCGGCGCCAAGGCGAGAGCAGTGGAAAGGAAGTCTCAATGTGTAAAGCTGTTGTTCATCTCAATCTTCAGGATCATCAATGGCGAGGAAGCCTCAGGCGAAAGGGCCGGCCCGCCCTACTGACACGTCTGGGGGTGTGACAAGGAGGAGTGCTTTATCAGGAAAACGGATGGGGGAGCAGGACGAGGGAGGGGGAGGAGGAGGAGGGAGGATGAGGAAGAGGAGGAGGAGGAGGGAAGATGAGGAAGAGGAGGAAGAGGAGGAGGAGGAGGAGGAGGAGGAGGAGGAGGAGGAGGAGGAGGAGGTAGGACCAGGAGAGGTGGAGGATGAGCATGATGGAGGATGAGCAGGAGGAGGTGGAGGTGGCGGGAGGAAGAGGTGGTGGATGAGGAATAGGAGGAGGAGAAGGCCGTCGAAGCAAACCACCTTGATGCCCTTGGTGCTTCTCATGGTTTGGGCCTGCTCGGGCCTCGCCGGAGGCCTCTTCGGGCGTCTCTTGGGGCATCCTGGAGGCACACGGCAGCCTCCGGGGCGGTGTTCGGGGACATCTCGCAGCCGTTTTGGCGCAGAGGAGGCCGGGAAGGGTGCGGGTGGGAGGGGGGGCAAGGTGCGGCTTTGCAGGCGCAGGCGCAGACGGCGCAGTGGCGGCGTGCGCAGTGGCGGAATGCGCGGACGGTGCTGATAACGATGGTGACGGCCACGGTGGTGATGGTGGTGATGATGCGGATGATGGCGTCGGATGATGACGCGTATCACGCTGCTGCTGCTGCTGCTGCTGATCATGGTGGTGGTGGTGATAGTGACGACGATGCTGGTGATAATGATGATGTCGATGTCGATGACGATGACGATGACGATGATTATGACGATGCTGATGCTGATGATGATGCTGCTGATGATGATGAGGATGATGATGATGGAGGTGTTGATGGTGACGGTGATGACAATGATGATGATGGTGGTGGGGGTAGTGATAATGACAACGATGATGACGGTGGTGATGATGAGGGTGATGGTGACGATCGTGATGGTGGCGGCGGTACTGATCACGAATATGATGATGGTGATGATGGTGTTTGATGATGATGCTGATGATGATGATGATGATGACGAGGATGATTTTGCTGCTGATGGTGATGATGGTGGTTGTGGTGGTGGTGGTGGTGGTGATCATGTTGCTGATAATGATGCGGACACCGATGACTATGACGACGATGCGGAGGAGGTTGACGTGGAGTGGGGAGTTGGGAGGTGGAGACGTGTCAGACAGACGAGCAGTCGGAGCAGGACCAACTGATCGAGCAAGAGGAGGACGACAAGGAGGATGATGCAGACAGTGGCGAGGCGGGCGAGGAGGGGGATGGTAGGATGAGTAGAGTAATGAACATGGACAGGGACGGATTCTGGGATCGGTGGATGATGCAAACGACGTGGGTTGGATGAGGGATGTTGAAGGGGTGATGCAGAGGTCAGCAGAGGAGGATGAGTAGGATTAGGGTAGAAGGATTGTCATGCCTGCAGCTTCGAGCTTGGAGGAACAATATGTCATAATAGGAGGAATGGATAGGGTGATGGCGATTGCGATGACAAGGATGGTGGTGATGGCGATTCTTGATGCTATGATGATGGTGTTGCCGACTACGATGGACGATGATGTTCATTTAGGGCTTGGACCCCTTCGGGAGACGACGACGATGACGACGATGATGCTGCTGATGATGACGATGACGATGATGACGATGACGACGATGATGATGACGATGATGATGATGATGATGATGATGATTATTCTGATGATACTGATGACGTCGACTAAACTAGAGAGGCGGATGGGGACGATCACGACGACGGCGATGCTGACGTTTATGTCAATGATGATGGTGCCGACGATGATGATGATTCTTATGAATCTGTTGATGATGATGCTGATGATGCTGGCCATGATGATGATGACGATGCTGCTGATACTGCTGATGATGATAACGCAGATGATGATGCAGATGGTGATGATGATGCTGATGCTGATGCTGATGATGATGAGGACGATCTTGATGATAATTATGATGATGCTGATGTTGATGATGAGAATGCTGATGCTGATGATGCTGATGCTAATGATGATGCTGCTGATCCTCATGACGATGACGATGACGATGACGATGATGCTGCTGATGATGCTCATGCTGATGACGCTGATGTTGATGCTGATGATGATGATTACGATGATGCTGATGATGATGCTTCTGATGCTGATGCTGATGACTCTGATGTTGCTGATGATGCTTATGATGAAGTGGTTGATGCTGATGATGACGATGATGACGATGCTGCTGCTGCTGATGATGATGATGAAGATGATGATGATCATGGTGCTGATGATGCAGATGATGATGCTGGTGATGGTGATGTTGACTGTGATGAGGATGCTGTTGCTGCTGATGCTGATGATGATGATGATGATGACGATGGTGATGATGATCACCATGATGCTGATGATGAAGCTGATGCAGATGTTGATGATGCTGATGCTGATGCTGCTGCTGATGATGATGATGATCATGCAGCTGGTCATGATGATGATGCTGACTGTGATGATGCTGCTGCTGTTAATAATTTTGACGATGCTGATGCTGTTGTTGATGATGATGATGATGATGATGATGATGATGGAGATGAAGATAAGACTGCGGATGGGGATGAGGATGAGGATGCTGCTAATGATGAGGGTGCTGATGATGAGGAGGATGATGCTGCTGATGACGATGATGCTGATGCTGATGATGCGGATGCTGATGATGCTAATGATGATGATGCGAATGCTGATGCTGCTGCTGATGATGATGCTGCTGCTGATGATGATGATGATGATTATGATGATGATGATGATGATGGTGGTGGTGGTGGTGATGATGATGATGATGATGATGATTGCGGCGATGCCGCTGTTAAGTATACGGACGCGGGTGCTGCTGCCGATGATGATGCTGATGGTGGGCTGGTGATGCTGATGGTGGACCGGTGATGTTGGGCTGGCGAGGGTGGTGGTGGTTCCCCCTCTTCGCTTCCGTGTGCGCCACGCCCGTGTCTAGCTGCACGGGGACTGATGAATTGGACGATGGCCAGGCTGACCAGGATGATGTGCGGTACGTACGATGGGTCATGGATGCCATGCTGTGCATGGGGGAACGTGATAATGCGTATCGCAGGAGGTCGATGTGACTGGCGCTGAGTTATCGGTGACGGGGATCGTGATGACGATCTCAGTGGTTGGCGATCCAAAGTGATGATTATGCTGGTGGTGGTGGTGGTCGTGATGACGAGATTCTTGATGCTGAGGCCGATGCTGATGGTTACAATGATGATGGTGGTCACGACGACGATGCCTAGTATTATTCATGCCACTGTGATGTTGATTGTGTTGGTGGTCGGATGAGGATGATCATGACGACGCGTACGAATCTGCGTATTAAGATGAAGCTGACCATGACGACGATGATGCTGATGTTGGTAATGATAGTGATGCTACTGATGATGATGATTATGATGATGCTGCTGATAATGATACTGCTGCTGCTGCTGCTGATGAGGATGATGATGATGCTGATGATAATGTGGGCGGCGGCGGCGACGACGATGCTGATGATATTGTTGATGCTGATGATGACGATGATGATGATGCTGATGATGGTGATGCTGGTGATGATGCTGATGATGAGGTTGCTGATACTGATGATGCTGTTGTTGCTGTTGCTGCTGATGATGATGATGATGGTGCAGATGCTGATTATTGTGATGATTGTCGTGGTGGTGGTGGTGATGATGGCGATGCTGATGATGATTCGATGATTCGATGAGGCTGATGATGATGCTGATGCTGATGCTGCTGCTGTTGCTGCTTCTGCTGCTGCTTCTGCTGCTGCTGATGATGATGATGATGCTGATGATGATGATGATGATGATGATGATCATGATGATGATGGTGATGATGATGATGATGCTGATGATGATGATGATGATGATGATGATGATGATGATGGTCTGAGCTTGGAGGATGGGGCAGGGTGGATTAGGAGCAGCGTCAGCGTGACGGGTCTTCTTCACCTCCTGATCGTTCTTTGCGGCTATACGCGATTGCGGACACCGCGACATTCAGGGACGCGCGCGGGAAGAGGAGTTTTTCGGTGTCCTCGAGAGGGGGAGGGGGAAGGGATTGAGGGAGGGAGAGCGGAGGGAAGGGGAGGGTAGGAATGGAGGGCAGATGCTCAGGAGGAATAGGAGGAGGAGCAGGAGGAGGAGGAGGAGGAGGAGGCGGAGGAGGAGGACCAGAGTAAACCCAAGACTCATCAACGATGTAGTACACCCTCCCTCCAAGATCAGTCTTCATACGCCCCTGCACGGGGTCATTTCCACTGCGGGAATTGCCCTGTTTGGGGACAACGGTGTGAACATTTTGAAGCGTGCCAAAATACCATTCTCAGGACTTCAACGCCACGAATTTACCTGACTGCTACGTCTTGGCGATCCTTAATCGTGCCAGAACACCATTCCTGGGACTTGAGCACCGCGACTCCACGTAACCTGTGCGCCCTGACAATCCTGAATCGCACCCAAACATCATTTCTGGAACGTTAACCATGAGCGGATATTTTCTTGCACATGTTTTAAAACGAGTGTGCGCAGTGCTAAGGTGAGAGCTACATTTTGAAACGGAGCCGCCCTCAAGCCGTGAAACTCTTGCACTTCTTACTTCTTTAGAACTAATGTGCGCGGCGCTAATGCGAGAGCCACATTTTGAAAACGGCCCGCCCTCAAGCCGTGAAGCTCGTACAGTTTTTACTACGAATGCGAGCGACGCTCGCGAGAGCCACATGTTGAAAACTAACCGCCCTCAATCCGTTAAGTGTTGAACGAACGCGCGAGGCGCTACGGCGAGATCCACATTTGAAAGCGACCTGCCCTCCAGCTGCGAAGCTGTTGCCAGTTTTTAAGCATCAGGGGGTGTGTGTGTGACACGGAGGAGTTATGTACAAGGAAGGAACGGAGGAGCAGAACGGTGAGGGAGGAAGGGAGGACGGGAGGAAAGGAGGGCGGGAATGAAGCAGGGAGGGATGAGGAGGATGAGGGGGATAGGGGTACGTGGAGGGAGGGAGGGAGGAGACAGATAAGGAGGAGGGGGGAGTCGGAGGAGGAGCTGGAGGAGGCGGTGGAGGAGCGAGGAGGACGGGTCGGATGCGGAGGGGGCACGGGCCATGCACCGCAGGCAGCAGCCCATTCGACCCGCCGCAGCCATGAGCGAGTCGCTGAACTTCCGCGGGGAGCTGAAAGCCCACCGCGGTGGGGGCCTCGGCGCCGGGTTGTCGGAGGGAGGGCAGCGCCAGAGGCGCTCCTGGGGCAGTGCGGGCAGGGGGAGGGTTGAGGACGAGAAGGAGGGGGAGGAGGAGCGCTTCTGCCTTGGCATCTTTGGTGGGAGATGTTCTCACAGCAGGGGGCATGCGCGCCCCAGTGGTGCTAAAGGCCAGCCCTCGGCTGCGGCGGTTGGACTTGCGTCTGCGTTCATGGCGCGAGCTTCTCTGGCCAGGCGTGTTGAGTGTGACTCTTGAGCCCTTCATTCCACCCTTCCCCTCTTCTCTGCACGTGCATGTTTCGGGGTACCGTCTTCGCCCCCCTCTCTTCTTCCAATGGTAGGGCTTCGAACCTCTTTGACCATTAGGTGACGAGCGAGAGAGTGGCAGGAAGAGGAGGAGGAGGAGGAGGAGGAGGAGGAAAAGGAGGAGGAGGAGGAGGAGAGCAGGAGGAGGAGCAGGAGCAGAAGGACGAGGGACAGGGAGGGGGGGGAAGGGGGCGGCCAAGATGTGGGTGATGACTCGAGGTGGGGGGTGCGGTGGATGTCATGGCCGGAGTCGTTGTATCTGCCCAGATGTCACGGCCCCGTCTTCTTCTTTCAGCGCGTCCCCTCGCCCCCCATCGTCCGCGCACATGCCTCGGAGCATGAATCAGGCGATCGCAAACATGGATCAAGGGGGGCGACGGGTCCCGTTGTCATCGGGAATCGAGGATTTCCGCCGCCGAGCGAGGCGGCACCGGCCGCATTTTGGGGAGGGCACCTCCCCCGATCCATGGATTTGGCGACCGCGCGCCAAATCCGTGGATCGCTAATCCACGTCTGCGCGCCCCCGAATGAAGGCCCCTCCCCCTTTTCTCCAGGCCCCCCCTGTTCGGCGCACCCAAGGGGGGCCGAGGGAGGCGAGCAGAGGAGGAACGGGGGTGTAGGGGGCAGGGATGGAGGACCACCTTTGGATGGAACCCGTTCTTGAAAGTGCTCTGCGGGGCTTCACTCTTGATTCCACGTTTTCTGTTGTTGGTGCTTCGTTTTCCCCGTATCCCAAGGGTGGTACTCCGAGCGCGCCGAGCACGCACGCACCAACACCCACCTCCTTCTCCTCTTCCTTACGAAGCAAAGAAGCTGGAGATCATGCGGATAATGATGCCGATGATAATCACGATGATGATAATGAGGATGATGATGTCAATGGCGGTGGTGGTGATGATGACGATGATGATGAATATGCGAATGATGATGACGACGATGTCGATGCTGACGATGATGATGCTGATGATGCTGTTGAACATGATCATGCTAATGATGCTGATGATGGTGATGATGATGGCAAATCTTCTGTTGAGGATGAGGATGAGGACGAGGATTATGATGGTGTCGATGACGATGATGATGATTCTGATCATGGTGTTGATGATGCTGATGGTTGTGGTGTTGGTGTTGGTGGTGATGCTGATACTGTTGATGATGAATGTGATGATGCTGATGATGCTGATGATGATGCTACTGATGATGCCGTTGATGATGATGCTGATGGTGGTGTTGTTGGAGGTGGTTGTGATGATGATGATGATGCTGATGCTGATGCTGATGCTGATGCTGTTGCTGCTGCTGCTGCTGCTGATGATGATGATGATGATGATGATGGGGGTGATGGTGATGGTGATGGTGATGCTGATGCTGATGCTGTTTTTGATGCTGATGCTGATGATGATGCAGATGCAGATGAAGATGATGATGATGATGATGATGATGATGATGATGATGATGATGATGACGATGCTGATGATGATGCTGATGCTGATGCTGCCGATGCTGATGCTGCTGCTGATGATGGTGATGATGATGATGGTGGTGGTGATGATGACGATGATGGTGATGATGGTGGTGATGATGATGATGATGATGATGATGATGATGATGATGATGACGATGATGATGATGATGGTGGTGGTGGTGGTGGTGATGATGATGATAATAATAATGATGCTGCTGCTGCTGCTGCTGATGATGATGATGTTGTTGTTGTTGTTGTTGTTGTTGATGTCTCGGGCGAGGCGCTGGTTTTCGGACTCCCAGGGAGGGGGGCGCCAGGGGGGTATTGCACGGGCCCGTTCGCGCCGAGATTTTGAGGTTGTCTCAAGCGGTGTGCCTGTTCGCGTGGCCATTATTCTGTGCTCAGTTTATGAGGACTAGGCGCTGGTTTTCGCACCCCCAGGGAGGGGGGCGCCATGGGGGTATTGCACGGGCCCGTTCGCGCCCAGTATGTGGGGATGTACCAAGCGGTGTGCCTGTTCGCGTGGCCATTATCCTGTGGTTTCGTAGCAGGTTATGTGGATATCTAAGGCGAGGCGCTGGTTTGGTTTTCGACCCCCTGGGAAGGGAGGAGCGGCACCATGGGGGGGGGTATTGCGCGGGCCCGTTCGCGCCCAGATTGTGGGGATGTCCCAGGCGGTTTGCCTTTTCGCGTGCCCATCATCCTCCGGTGTCGGAGCAGCTTGTGCGGATGTCTCGGGCGAGGCGCAGGTTCTCGCACCCCACGCGGCCCAGAGTGCGAGGCAGCGTCGGGCGGTCTGCATGTTTTGGTGGCTCCGGCGCGGCCAGGAGCTCAGGCTGTGGGGGCGCCTCGAGCGATTTGCTTGTTTTGCGTGCCCAGCATCTTCAGCATGCGGCGCAGACTGAAGGTGCCTCGGGCGAGGCGCTGGTGTTTGCATCCCAGGGGGGCCATATTGTGAGGATGTCTCGAGCGGTTTGCTTGTATCGGCATGTGGCCCCAATCTTTGTATGTGTTTCACGCATGTTCCCATAGATCGTGCCGCTCCTGAGGCATGGCTCTTTGGTGTTTGAGGCATGATCATATGATTTGCCCATCGTCTGTGGCTCAACTTCTGCATGTGTTTACGTATGTTCATATATCTACCTATACAACCACCCTGCGGGTGATAAGGAGGTTGGGGAGGTGACGGGGGCCAGCAATGTGCAAAAGTGGTGATTGTTGCGTTGCCGCTCGCTCTTGGGAGCCTCGGTGTCGATCTCACTATCGATCTCACTCGATCGATTTCACTGTCGATCTCACTCTGGATCTCGCTATCGATCCCACTGTCACTAACGATCTCCCTATCGATATCACTCGATCTCACAAGCGATATCACTTTTCATCTCACTATCGATCTCACTATCGATCTCACTATCGGTCTCACTATCGATCTCACTATCGATCTCACAATCGATTTCGTCATCGGTCTCACTATCGTTTTCGCACCGGCGGGACACCGGGACACCGGCGGGACACCGGCGGGACACCGGCGGGACACCGGCGGGACACCAGCGGGACACCGCGCGCCACCGCTTGCCGCAGGGAGAATCATTTGGTCCGGCCGGGGCCCAGCCACAAGCGGGACACCGGCGGGACACCGGCGGGACACCGCGCGCCACCGCTTGCCGGAGGGAGAATCATTTGGTCCAGCCGCGCCTCAGCCACAGGAGACTTGCCTCTCGCCCGCCCACGCAGCTTCGCCTCGCCCGCACGCACGGCACGCACGAACACGAAGCCGAAACCGATTTCCCGGTCGGGGGCTCTCCGTTCCACTTCGATCTCACCCCCCAACCTCCGATCATTATCGATGTCACTATCGATCTCAGCACGTGAAACCAAGGGACACCGATGGGACACCGACGGGACAATAGATCTCACTGTCGTTCTCACTATCCATCCCACAATCGATCACTATATCGATCTCTCTATCGATCCCACTATCGATCTCGCTTTCGATCTCACTATTCATCTCACTATCGATTCCACTATCGATCTCGCTATCGGTCCTACTCGATCGATCTTACTATCGATCTCACTATCGATCTCACTATCGATATCACGATCGATCTCACTATAGATCTCACTATCGATCTCTCACTAACGATCTCACTAACGATCTCATTATCGATCTCACTATCGATCTCACTATCGATCTCACTATCGATCTCACTGTCGATCTCACCACGGGACACCACGGGACAACGACGGGACACCGGCGTGACACCAGCGGGACACCAGCGGGACACCGGCGGGACACCGCGCGCCACCTTTTGCCGGGTGGAGAACTTTTTGGTCCGGCCGCAGCCCAGCCATGACGGGACACCGGTGGGACACCAGCGGGACACCAGCGGGACACCTGCGGGACACCGCGCGCCACCGGTTGCCGGGCGGAGAATTTTTTGGTCTAGCCGCGGCCCAGCCACAGGATAATTTTTTTCTTCCCCGCCCACGCAGCTTCGCCTCGCCCGCACGCACGGCACGAACACGACACCGAAATCGATTTCCTGGTAGGGGGCCTCTGCGTTCCACTTCGATCTCACCTCCCAACCTCATATATATATATATGCATGTATATGTAGATGTATATATGTCTATGTATGTCTATGCATATGTATGTATGTATGTAATGTATGTATGTA